>VWZX01003428.1:334311-698223 GCA_013399015.1 Galbula dea
GGAGGGGGGGGTGGGGGGAGGGGAGAGAAGGTTACTGAGGAAAGGCGTATTTCTGCTTGGATGGCCAACCAAAGATACTAAGAGTAAAAACCGCGAGATTAATGTCATGGCTCGCACGTCATCTACCCAAAGCCCTAGCGGTATTTTCCCCTGAAATTTGACATAAAGGTACCCGAAGGCCTCCTGATAAATAAACAAGACGAATCGGTGTGGGGTAACCTCTTCTGGACAAAGCCCCGCGCTCCCTACGAGCTGGAGGACCCCATGGGAGCACATCCTTGGGAACTGGGAATACACCCCCGCAACCTCTCCCTCACATATAGGGAAGCCGCGGTCGAGGCTGACTCTGCCCGTCCCTTCCCAAGTGCGGGGAGGATCCACTCCAGGGGCGATGACCCCTTCTGGGCTTTCTGTCGTTGCGGGGCTTCCCTCCCCCCCCTGCAATGACACACCGAGGAGCCAAACTGCTATGAACATGGTCCTTCCGGCTGAATAAATGCGGACAGGGAGTGGGGGGCGAGAAGAAACTGTTGCCTTGAGCCCCCTTGAACATCTTGCTCCGTGTCGGCCAAGGCGTGTATATTGAACGGGAAAAGTGGAGGGAGGATGCTGTGTCTGAAAACCAGCTCGAGAGGCAGACAGGGGCTTTTCTTCTGAGAGAAAGGTGGAGCAGGTCCCCACTCGAGGGACCAAGAGGAGGCCAAGCACTTTGGCGAGTGTCGTTTGACAGAGACGACAAGGGAAGTCAGAGGTGGGGCGGGGAGGAGATCCTGCACAGGGAACAGGACTGGAGAGGGCCAAAGGTCCGGCAGCAGCTCCAGCCGCCCCTCGGGCTGGACGGAGTGGCGAGTGCCTCCGCCGGCCACGCTACCAGCCTGAACGGGTGGGGCCTTCCTCCGCTACCCGCTGTGGCGGAAGGGTCGCCTCCTCGGGGCAGGGGTCCTGGCCGGCGCTGTGCCCGCTGTGCTCCCCGCCGTGCTCGGCCCCTAGGGCGAGGAGAGGGGACAGAGGTGCGGCGGGGCCGAGCCGGGCCCCCCGGAGCAGGCGACGATCGCCGTCTGCTGGCTGCCGCCGCGCCTCCCACGCCCCGGGCCGGAGCTGGCGACCGCCAGGTTGCTCCGGTGAGATGTCATGGTGAGCTGATGCTCGAGGGGAGATGCTGACTGACCCCTCGCCAGCCCCGTCTGAAGCGCGGGGCGGGGTCGCGTGCAGGTCCTGCGGCACTTGGCTGCCAAACCCCCCGGGCCAGTGCGAAATGCAAACCGCTCCCGGTGCGTCATTACCTGGGCCAAAGTGAGCAACAGGGAGGGAGCAGTGAGGGCAGGTGAGGGATAGAGGGGAAGCCCTTTCGTGCCTTGGGGGTTTGGAGACACGAGGATCACTGTTTTGAACACGAAGTGCTACCCATTCGGGATGGGACGGAGGAAAAAGTACGCCGGAATAAAGCTCCGCTTATCTTTTCCAGCACTAACAACTGTTCCAGTGGATCCTACAGCCCCAGTCCCAAAACAGCTACAGGCGCTCTCTCTGTGTTTTGTTGTCTTTTTCCCAGCTTGCTGGGTAAAAGCATTTGGAGAATCTCTGGAGCTTTCGAGTAGGGGCTCACCCTGTGAACGGTACTCACACATATAATTCAAATTTCACAGCTGACCTGCTCTGAAAACCTCAATCAGCTTCTAATTGAAGGGAAAACAAAATATTGCTTCCCTACAGCAGAGCTAACGATTTAATCATTATATCAGACATTATAGCTTTTAATTAGGCTAATGCTGATACTGTATGGAAAGAGATAATTCAACACAGTTCTTGATGAATTCTGTAATTGGGTTAACGGAGGAGCAGTTGGGGGAAGAGACGTCAATATTCAAGCTGCGTCTATAGCCACCAGGTTTATGAATGAAAAGAGAAGGGGGAAAAAGGAAGGGGGAGGGAAGGAAAGGGCTAAAATTCCCTGACGAGAATTGTCTTCCCCCTTCTCCCAGGAGAGCCGTGCCAACGAACGTGAAGCATGACGAGGGTAAGGGCTGTCCTGCCACTGTTACCTGTCAGCCCCGGGCTGTCGTGACACCAGCGCGACCCAGATACAGGGTCTTGCTTCTGCTGCACAGAGCGGCTCGGGGAGGCGGCTCGGCTCCCTGACCGCTCTCCCTGTATTCCCACCCTGCTCCCACCGCCGCCCCATGACCGACCGGTCGCCCACAGCCGCGTCGGGAACGGACGGAGAAGGGACGGCCCGGGCCACAGGCGCTGAGACTGCCCTGCGGGGGTGCCCCAGGCCGAAGGTGGGGGGCATGTCGGGGAAATGCGGTACGAGACGGGGCCAAAAGTCTGAAGTCCTACTGGAAGCAGGCAGATGCCCTCTGTGCCCGATGCCGGAGAGGCTGTGGCCGGGACACGGCTTCCGACGGCTACTTGCCCTGCGGGGAGTGGGCGCTGTGAAGGGGGTGCGACTGGCAGCACAGGGATTTGTTCGGGGCCAGGCTGCTCTGGACCAAATAAAAACGTCCGGAGGGCATCCGGCTGCTCCGTGTAGGTACTTCCATTTATTTATTTCTTGTGTCAGATGAAAGGACGACTGGAGCCATTTTTCTAAAGAAATTCTGCATCACTCCCGTCCCCAGTACTGATAAATCGCCCCTTTTCCGAAGAGTTTGGGTATCCGAGCCTGTTTGTTTTCGCTCCTTCCTTTCTAGTTTTCACTAGCTTTGAGAACTAGCTTTATCTTTTCGTTGCGCCTAAAAGAAAAAATATCGATCTACCGCACGTTTGATCTCGGCGGTAGCCGGTGGTCGCCACAGCGCGGCAGCGGGTCCCAGTGGACCGGCTGTGTCGGGAGGTACGCAGGAGGTGTCACCTTCCACCACGGCCCCCGGGGCCGACACTGCAGGAGGAACGGCGACACACACGTTGGTGGGGCGGCCGGACGGGCAGCCTACACCTGAGGAGATACTACCTCCCCCTCTCCTCATCCTTCCTGGATGTACCGAGTGCCCCCTTGCCCTGAAACGGGCCCGATCCATACCACTCTGGTAGTTACGGGTTGGTAGAGAAAGTAGAATAGGATCTGAACGAAATTTTGCCTGCAATAGCATTTTCTGAAACATTTGTTTATGTTATGCATTATCTCGACTTCCAGCACAATATTGTTCCGAAAGAGGAATACCCTGTATTGTGATCTGTTCTTGTCTTATTTTGTCAGTAATTACAGTAAAATTAAGCGGGTCATTGATAACATTCCAATGACACAACCCCCTGTAATTAACAGGCTGAATGCACCTTTTTACATTACACAAAAGTTGTAATTTTCAAGTCTGTTCAGAGTTTTTAATTTTTATTATTATTGTTACTGAGGCACACGCCAGGACTATGCGCTAATCAGATGGCAAAACATCTCGAGGGAGATGAGGGTTTGCGCTGTCTTCTTTTCTAGGTTTTGGGTTTTCCATCTAAAGGGATGATCAGACCTCTTACTTTTTACAAGACATGTTATTAATCGAGAGCCCTTGTAGACAAAAACCCCCAAACAAACAAAAATAAACCCACCATCAAAACAACAAACNTATTTTGAAAATGCAGTTTCGTAACGGTAAACTTTTAAAGGGGAGAGAAAAAAACCCAAACATCCAAAACCCCAAGCTATGGCAATAGGGAGGTCATTGGATAGGTGGGACATGGGAGTTATTATGAAGTTAATCTTTAAAACCGTGTTGTTTTAATGTCTGTCACGAAAAAATAGTTTCTCAAGCGGCCCTCCATTTACAGCAGGGCAACCGGACGTGGTGCATCACTGGGGAAGTGGGGTTTAAAACACCATGAAGGAAATATTTCTGGTTTGCCTCCTCCTCAGTTATCCCCAAATTGCAGAGGCATCATTCAAGGCAAGTCAGAATGAATTTGTGTAAAACATAAACGGGGAAAGAAAGAAAGAAATTAAATCATATAGAAGCTTCTTTCTTGCAGGCCATCCTGTTATTGCAAATTAGATTAGGTACACAGGCTTTAGTATAAACATGACATGAGGTTCACAGCAGAGCAAAAGTATCATCCACTCCAATCTCTCCTTTCATCGAAACATCCCTCACAAATTACATCTTCTCCTTTAGTACACTTTTTAATGAGTTTAAAACATCACTTTGACACGATTTCAAACCTTTTTAGTCTCATTTAGTGCTTACTTCAGAAAACAACAAACAAGGGGAAAACTAGAAACATCTACATAATCTCAGATCGCTGTTCTGGAAATTAAAGGCGCCCAGAGGAAATCCGTGATCCTCTTGATCCATCCAGTGCAGCACTCTGGGTATGGGAAAGCAGATAACGAACCCCAAGTGAAGCGAGGGGAAAAACCCCTGGTTTCCTTCCTACCAGCCAGAGATACAGGCTATTTGGCCGGAGCCGGGATGCAGTGGAAGAGGAAACATGTTCACAGATTTCTTTCTCACCAGGTCACTGACTGATACTTCAGAGGGTTTCCCTGGTAGTTACCGTAAAGAGGGATTATAACATATTCAAATAAATCTTTTATACCGCTATCACTGGCAAACCTGAAAAAGGTGCTGGGGGCTGGGAAGGGAGGACACAGGCTGTTCAGCCACTGAAGGTTGCAACTTTTCTAGGGCTAAAGTTTAGCTGCACCCCCAGCTCACCCTGGCGCACAGATCCCGGCTCTACCCCTCCCCCGCGGGAGGGTGTCTCCTTTCTCCTTGCCCTTCCAGTCCCTTTCCCGAGAGTAATGTGCCAGCTTGTGCCACAAGGGCTGTAGCAGCCCACGGCGGGCCGGGGGAGCAGCAGCCCCTCGACCTCTTCGCTGAGGCGGGTCCGGGAGCGGACGGGGCGGAGATGGGGCGCGCTGAGGTACCGGGGCAGCCTGGCTTGGTGGGAAGGTAAACACGAAGCTGTAGTTTGGCATCTTACTGCCTGCTTGATACTGTACATTTGGGGACGATTTGCTCCCTCTCTCTCCTCCCCCCCATCTGTCCATCCATATACATTATACCATACTACACTACACCACCCCACCCCCACCTTAACAAAGAAGCTTTCAAACAACAACCTTTTATGACAGTCTGCAGGAATCAATGCGATAAAACGGGTTTTTAATGGGTTAATTGACTGGAGCCTCTATCATGTTTAAACACCTGTTTCTGAAAAAGAGATTCAGCCAAAACCCGTCCCCTCCCTGATCGATAGATGCACAGCCTTGCACCATTGCCTGTTGATCGACCCCAAACACCACTGGAAAATAACAGAGGAAAAATCTATTTCACCTGTTAAACAGCCCGATACTTTATGGCAATAGAGGGAAGGTGTACAGCTACCTTGCAGCTGGGGAGAGAAGGTAAGACCCTGGGTCGAACCGCCACAGGTAGTCTTAACCCCCATGGAGTTTCTTTTCTTCAGGACTTTACTTCCAGAGGCTGGGGATAGCCTCCCCCACCGAAACGGCCCGGCAGCTGTCACCGTCACAGGGGTCTGGATCCGGGGATCCCCTGTTCCCTGGGAAGATGGAGCCGGGCTCAGCTCGGCCGCATTAGCAATGCTAAGAGCACATTTGAATGCTCTCTCCGAGGGGCAGAGATTAAGCAGGCATTAGTTGTAATAGCTCAGGTCTGCTCTGCCTATTGATTTTCCTTTTTTTTTTTTTTTTTTTTTTTTTTTTTCCCCTGGCAGTATTAATGCAGTCAAACCCGTCGGTCAGTCACAGTAAAATTGATTCTTTGCCCAAGACACCTTTCACTAAATGGCACCCGCGCACCGACATGTTAATTTCTGGACGTCTAATCGGGGCCAGCCGCCGCCGCCCGCCGCCTCCGTCCGGGTCCCCGCTTCCCTCCCCCGCCTCAAAACCGACTGAGGTATCTTCCTCAGGAAGGCGGAGGGGGGGCAGCCCAAAACACCGTCGTCTTCCACCCACCCCATCGCCGCCCCAAATCCATGTCACAGCCGATAACCCAGTGATTGCAAACGGCTCTTCCCTCCTTCCAGCAAAAGTCACTCGGAAGCCCTCCCCTCGCCAGGTTCCCCTCCTCCCTCTTCCCAAGACAGGGTGAAGACCCCCTCAAAAGTTAGAGGCACACTTACAGTTGCTCTTCCAGCTCCAGCCTCCTCTCAACATATCAGCTCAAGGGGCAGCATTGCTACTATTATTTTGTTTGATTGATTGATTTTTTTCCCCTCTGCTCTACCTAGCTCACACCTTCCTCCGAGCCTGCCCCGGCAGCAGGGCGGGACCGGGCACCGTGGCGCCGGCTATGAGCCTTCCGCCGCCGATCTCCTCCTAGCCCCTAGCCCATCCGCAGCTCTCAGGCGGCTGTGCCCGAGCCACGACTGCCCGGAGACACACGCACACTCACCATCCGCGCTCCCGCTCGCTCCCGCTCTCTCCCTCTCTCTCCCTCACACACACACACACACACACACACAACACACACACACCCTGCACGGGAGAGGGGGAGAGAGGGAGAGCAGGAGAGAGAGAAGAAAATGAAATTTATTATTGATAGAAAAGACTTTAAAGACAATTTCAAGTTATTGTTTCGGTCTGGAGAGAAAAGGGGAAAAAAAGGGAAAGGAGGGGAAAAAAAAAAAGAGAGGGGCTTTTCTCCCCACCCCATCATAATGAAACGTCTTTTGTGTGCCACTGAACAATACCAAACAAGTATTCTAATAAATAGCCACTTTTTTGTTCTGTAGCGGCAGTGAATAGAATTGAGCAGTTGGTTTGAGAGCAGCTGGAGAGTCGAGCGGGGAGGTGGAGCCCGGAGCCTTCCTCCTCTTTCCTTTCCCCTCTCCCTCTCTCACACACACTTTCTCCTCCAACCTTGCCTTCCTCCCTCCCTCGCTTCTGACGGGCCACTCTCCCCTGCCCCTTTCTCCAGGAGAGATGCCCCCGGGAAGGGAAGAGCCATTCCCAGGTGCCTTTCCCCGCACCTGTTCGGAGCCGTAACCGCCGCGGGGCTTCCACCGCCTCCATCCCGGCTGCCCTGGGACCTCGCTCCCAGTGCTCCCGCTGTGCCCTGCCGGTCCCCGGCGACTCGGCACCACCGAGCCCGGCCAGACCCTCCTTTGTTGACAATAAACTTCGATTTCCCAGGGAGGCTCAGATTTCCTCTCCTTGCCCTTTCGCTTTCCCCTCTCTCCCTGCCTTCTCTCGCGTTTCCCGGGATGGAGCCAGGCTTTGTCAGCGTCCCCTTCTCCGCTCGGGATCGCCGCGGGAGGTCCACACCTTCTCCCTGCTCTGTACCGGTCACTGCCACCACCTCTCCTTTCCTGGAGAGCGCCGGGAGTTTTCTTTCTGCATTCCCCTCCTCCTTTCCCCTTAATACTCTTTTCCAGTACCTTTCTATCAACATGAAAACCTGGAAAGACAGTCCATAGAAGTTTAGTAAAATGGACAGAAATCAGCTAAAGATTTCCAGGTAAAGCTGACAGTACGCTGTTTTCTATCCTGCTCTGGCTGGGGGAGGGTGTGTCTGCCCTTGTGTGCGGGGAGGAGGGAGCAGGGCTGCGGGAGGGGATGCTTTTGCCCGTTACCGTAGGGTCGCCGCTGCCTGTACCCTGCGGGGGCCGGGCCATGCCGGGGCCAGAGCACTAGAAACGAACACTGGCTCTTATTGCCGGAGTGTCTTCTCTTTTATTGGGGGTGGATCTACTCCTCCTGCAGAAAAGAAATACAATAAATACCCTCCCAGCCTCCCTTCAACGTTAACCTGCGATTCGCTTGAGAGCTAGAGCCCTTCTCGCCCCTCGCAAAGGCTGTGGAAAGCGCCGGAGGTTCCAATAAGCACCAGCAGATGCTGCAGAGGCTTTTTAGCACGCAGAGGTTACCTCGACAGCTATTCTGCGTTGCTCAGTCACATACAACCATTAGAGATTTTGGAATAAAAAGCAGCTGGCTTTTAAGTTTAAACCACCATTTACAGGGTGGTTTTCGCGCTTGGAGGGTGAACAGGGGAAGGGGACGGGCCATGTATTAACCACCTGAATTAAACGTCGCATCTTCACTAGTGGGTCCCGAAGTGGGAGCGACCTCGGCCAAGGCACAGCCCTCAGTCAGCGCCTTCCCTCCACATCCTTCCAGAGCTGTCCTCGGCTGACAGATACCCGGAGGGACGCCCGGGGATGAGGATAGGAAGGAGTGTACCCCCGCGGGGCGGCAAAAATGCCCTCGATGTCCCTTATCCGGTGCGCTCCTCTGCCTGCGCGGAAACATTTTAGCCAACCCCTCCTTTTTTTTTTTTATTTTTTTTTTATTTTTATAAATTTTTTTATTTCCTCCCCTCTCTTTTAAGTGGGTTTTTGCTCTCACTTCAATAACACGCCGGCTCTAATTAGCTGCAATATTAAGAAACGCTGCTAAATGACAGTTTTATCGGGTCTGTGCAGATAGGAGGAACGCGGGGACCCAGTGAAACCCCCACCCACCGCGTTGGGGGCTGGATCCCCGCCAGCAGCCACCGCTCGCTCTTTTTATATGGAAAAATGGCAACATTTTGGAAAGCAGCTTTAAAACTTTGACTTATATTTTACATGCTAAATAACGGGGAGAACGGCGGCAGCATTACAGAAAGCTTCAAACCCTGCAAATATTTGAATGGGGCTTTTTTGTAAAGTAGAGCAGCTGTCAGTCAGCTGGCTTTGACAGCCTGCCACAATTTTGTCATTTAATAGTGGGTGTTAGGCTAAGTGCAAAACACTCTGGCAAACAGATGTCAAACCTACATCTCATATAAATGGGGGTTGTAAAATTGAGTTTTAACCCACATATAGGGTTTTAAAAAGCGGTGCCAGTGTGTAAACTGTATACAAAATAGAGATACTGACTCCCGTGTGGGCTTGTTATTTAAAGTCGGCTGATTTAGAAATCTGACCTCCAAATTATGCTAAATCTTCCGACATTTCTAACAGTGGAATACGAGAACAGTGCCTGGGAAAGTCGAAATTAAGGACAAATATGATGGCTCATTGAAAGGAACTGTCTGCTATCTATATTGAAAAAAACCTGGGGCTCCCCACTTCCTCAACTCACTGTGTCTCTTCCAAGTCTGAAGTGCTGGAAGGAAGGAAGGAAAGAAAGAAAGAAGGAAGGAAGGAAAGAAAGAAAGAAGGAAAGAAGAAAGGAATTAAAAGAATGAGAGAAAGGGAAGAAAAAGGGGCTTGCAGGGATCTGGGGTTTCAGGGACTGTTTTCCACAGCACGACCTGAGGGGTTTGATTTAGGAGGAGGCGGCAGAGGAAGGAAAGACCGCAAACACAGTGAGGAGGCAGCTGCACAACCACAGCCTCCATAGGGTGAGTGAAAAACCATGCAAGGTGGCCATACCCGCTTCAAAGGGTGGCAGGTACCTGTCTACAACATGGCAAAAGAGATTAGGAGCGGTAGCAGAAAAAAAAAATATTAGTCACGGTTAATAGCTTCTGAAGTTACTATTCGAAATATGAACTGCTTTTCTTTTTGAACTGACATTGCCAAGATTGGTATATTCACCGAGATGTGATTTTTCTCCTGTGCTTCGAGAGACCCCCTTGACAAATTTTCTCTGAACACTTAAAAATGTCATTAATATTTATACCAAAAATTGTTCGTTGCCTCAGCTGGCTAGAACGAAGCAAGAAGAGAAAAGATGGTAATTCATCATGTGCGATACAATGTGGATATTACGGATATCAAATTCCCTAGAATAAGTCTGTACGCACATTATCTTTTTGGAAGTGAAACATGTAGCTTCCTAAACAAATAGACATGAGGGGATTAAATGAAACATTTAATTGAAAATTATTGTTCATATTAATAATTAACCATAGCTTAAACACACACGCTCAGCTGATTTCCTTGTCGAGTACTCAGTCGCAATATTTGCATGGTCCTAGATGATGGTAAATAAGTAGAGGAATGCACATGGGGTGATTATTGATCATACACATTTACTGATGTCTGCTATCTTCAAGTCACACTTGATCTGAACTCTCCTCCCCGCCCGCCCAGATTCCCAAAGCTCTGCTGCTTTTATTACAGCGTTTTCCTCTTTGCAGGTTTTTGTCTGCCTGCTCTCAAGCCTCACTTTTGCAGAACGACAAGGAATGCCTAGGTAACTCTGCCTCAGGTGGAGAGAAAACACGGGAGAGGGGAATGCCCTCAGCGCCCCGGCGCGGCTGGGGGGTTTCCCCGCTCCGTGAGCAGAGAGCAGCGGCCCCCGGCCACAGTGCTGCGGCTTCCTATAGCATTCTCGGGCTCTCGGAGAGGGGCTCGGACCCACCCCCAGTCTTTACTAGGCACAACACTCACACTGCTTTTGGGACTGACCTGAAAGTCGCTTCCTCAAAACTCCAAGATTTTAAAAATCTACCTTTATCATCTCTCCCTCTCTCTCTATCTCTGTCTCTATCCCTCACCTATACCTATATCTACATCTATAAAGGCCCAGTGGTGCCTGGAGTGTTCCAGGCTGAGGTTATAGGGGACTCCTTGTGTCACAAGCACCTGCCCCTAGTTGTTTCCTTCCAAGCCAACAGCAACTACAGTCTAACATCGGGGAAAATCATAAAAGGAAGTCAGGTTTTACCCTGGAGCAGTTGCCTCTGGGTTGTTTTAAGCCAACTGTAGGTGCAACAACTTGTGAAAACACACTGGCTGGCTCTGTGGCCAGTCTCTGGCTCTAGAGCAGAGCTGTGGACAGCCTTTATTCAGTTCTCTCATGCAGAAAAATGCCTGTAGCTGTTATTCAGCCCATTTGCCTGCAAAGAAAGGCTATGGTAAAATCCTCACCATTCTTGTCAAACAAGAAACTGACCAACAAATCTGGAAAAAATATTGATTGATATGCTTGACAGATACTAAAAAACCATCCTCCTACCACCTAAAAATAAACATTTTGTTACCTCTAATGTGTTGCTTTTTTACCAGTATACTTGTATGAGTATTTTTTTTTACTGTCCAACACAGACACAGCTGTCCCCTTTTCAGCATTCTGCCAGGAAATAGTTCCAAACCTTAGAAGTCAAAATATAATTGACATAGAGAAATATAAAATATTGTTTTCTCAAATGGAGCAAGTTTATTAAATCTTGAAGTTAAGTCCACTGACAGCCTGACTGCCTATTTTAAAATTGCTCTGAAATACAGGTCTGCACCCTTTTCAACTGCAGTGTCATCACAATTCCAGGTACTCAACTTGTACTTAGTCCCATACTACAAACATTACATTAGTGTGTTTGCAGGGTGGAAATATTACAGCACAAATTCAAATGACAGAGCAGGAAAATGGCTAAAATAACATGGGAAATGGAAATATAGATGACTATGATTTAACTGTTCAAGGATTCAGTGGTGTTTATGCTGTAGATAGAAAACACAAAGATCACTAAAAACATATCCTCCCTGGGGTCGGTTCCTGTGACTGAGGTAGAATTATACCTGATTTACACTTGAGTGAAATCAGAGGAAAGCTACAAGACCTGCCATGTGAAGGCTGCAAGCTATAAAAACCAACTTAACATCATTGCTGCATACAAGTCAGTACTTACACTATATTGATTCATTTCATTTTAGAGCAGCAGATAGGAATTCAATTTGCTTTCTTAGTTTTTGTTTCTGTTGGTTTTGGTTCTTCTTAGGTCTTAGATTTCTCTTCCATTTGAATATTAGGGTCTGAAGTCTGAACCACACTGATCAAGTGCAGAATGTACATTCCAAGACCAAGGTGCAAATCAGTTTTTAAAGTGGCTTGTGATTCGGAAGTACAGGGTGGGGATTGGGGGTCAGGTCATCCCACTGCAACATGATCCAGTCAGTTGAGGAAATCATTGAAGTTAAAGGTAGTGCTGTAAAATGGAGCATGGCTTGGCATCAGGCCTTGTGGCTTATCAGAGAAACTGAGGCAAATTAATACTCCTCATTGATGAATGAAACATTTGGTCACTCTGTCATCACTGTCATGAGCCCACCAGAACGTTACAGCTTTAAGATGTCAGTTTCCTTCTGAGCATTCAAACACACCTATCACAAAGTATAAATTTTACTGCAACAGCAAAAGTGTGTGCACATATTTTATATATATTTAACATCATATTGTTGTATTTCCTGTGGGAGGTGACAGCACATTTTCCATTTGAGGCCCTAGCTATGTAAATAGAGGGTATATATATTTTGTTCTAGTAACTCTAGAGATGTTCTAGTGCTGGAGAAATGCCTTCTCAGGTTATTGCAATGAGAAGATCATAACAAGTCATAACTTGCTGAGACAGTGACTGCCAGGAAACTATTTGAACCTTTCAGCTCCTCTTCTAGGGAAGATGATTCACTTTTGCTGGGCTCCTCAGCTGTTTGACCAGGACTGCCACTGGCTCACCCAGTGGGCAAAATTGCTCTTCTGTTACATTAGGTCCAGCTGTGCTGCCAGTTTGTTGTCTCAAGCTTCACCCAAGCACCCTGATGCCTTGATTTCCCCCTCTGCAGAAATTAAGGGCTTTTGGCTGGGATAGACATCTCATATCTTTTTTGAGGAAACCTGGTGGAAGGAGGGAGGATGGTTTGCTCTGGAGCTGTCTCCTCATGGGCAATATGGACGTGAGCCAATGGGAACTGAGAGTCATGGACTCACTCCTCTCTGCAGACCACAAAAGCAGTTCACAGGGATCGTGCAATCAACTGAATGTTAGCACTCAATTCAGATGCAGCCTGAGGTCCTTGGGTAAGTCCTTTAGACTTCAACATTTGTAGGGATACAGGATATTTAGACACAAAATTCTCACTGAAATGAACACAAGCTCTGCATCTAAATCCTTGGATTTAAATCTCCTTGAGCTGAAGATGTGAAATATCTGACTTAATCTCCCCAAGCCTCTACCGAGCCACAGACACACTTGCTACCATAACACACAGGAACATCACAGAGGAATTATGAGTATAAGCTTGCTAATACTTTTAAGGAGAGAGAGAAAGAGGTAATAAATGTGTAAAGGATTATTACTCCTATTTACTACCATGAAACTCACTGGGATAGAAAGGCAGAAAATAATATCTCTGCTACTAATGTGATGACTGTCTAGTGGAGTTGTGGTTGCTGAGAATTCACACACTGATTTTATGGAGAGATAAAAGAGTCGAGTTTATGTGGTATAAACCCCTTTTGAATAAAACAATCTGCATAAATGCTTTAAGAAAGCCTATAATTATGATAAAAATGTTGCTCAGAGTTAAAATTATGAAGCAATCAAAATTTATAAACAGTCTCTCATCGACTTTTAATCATACTTTTTCATATACAAACTGTAGAAAACATATAGTAGCAATATATAACAATACACATTTTGTTTTCAGTAATTTGGGGTCCAATGCCATGCTCTTTAATCAGACAAAGCTCATCTTGTCAAGCTCTGCAGGACATTCCTTATATACGAAAAACCACACAAAGGCCACTAGTTTTATATACACTTAGCTGAGGCTCTATCCTGCTAGCAGCTGAACCTCCGGAGAGGTGCTGTGCACTCTCTGGGCTAGATTCAAAGCTTCCTGTGGTCATATTCCCACAAAAAGTCTCTGGATCAGGGTCTCTACTCACTGCCTCCTCTGGAAATGCTTGCTCAGTGTAATACAGGATCTGACCTTCCCTGAAATTCCCTTGTAGAGATTGCTCTTCATTTGTGATTCATTAAGGAGAATGCTTACGTTATATGCATCATGTAGGACTTGGATGGCAAGAGATATTCCTAGGAAGGAATATTTGTAATGGGAACCTTGGCAATTTGAATGGTAGCCTACTGTGTCTATAAGCTCCATTGTTCCCACTGAGCTGATCCAGCTGAACACATTCAAGACACATTCTGATAGCAACATGTCTCCCTTGGCAAATAGTAAAATTCACTGGTATTATTGTGTCATGGAAAGTGTTATCACAGACAGGTCAAATTAACAAAATATTTGCTTCAAACAGTATTGCATTTTTTTAAAACACAGTATTACTAGATTCTTTTCTGAAACAGAATGGCATCCAGAGTCTTCCATGTGAATTCCTTATGAAAAGTAGACCTATTGAATTGACTGGCACAATTCTTATTGATAGGCTGACTGGTTGACTCTCCTTTATCAGAGTAAATAGCCTTTTCTGCTAAAACATTGATTTGATCAGTGCTTTCAGCTAGACATATTAATAAGGAGCAACTGCATCGAGTTTCAGAAGGTTTACACCTTTCTAATGGAGTGTGAAATAATGTCCTTAAATACACTCTTTCATGACTTTCAAGAGAAGAGACCCTTGCATGACTTCCTATTGATTCCAGCTATCCTCAGGTCCTTGGGAGCTCAGTCCCTGACCAAACACCTGAAACTCAAGAGAGTAGGTGTCAAGGAGGAGGACTGGAGAAGTCTCATTCCAGTCTGTGGAGTAGACTCCAGGACATGTTAATCCTGTTAGTTTGTAGAGATATATGAGTACTTTGTGCTTCTTTCAAATAAATAGTGCTCTAATTTTTAATTCAAAGGACTTATTTGCTATGAAACCTCTGCATTTAATAGTCTGTGATCACAGAATGTAAACATGAAGCCTCGCTTTCTCTCTATGTGTAGGTCTTCAAATGTAGTTCTGCTTTCCACAACAGCTGAGATAAATAAATCTCATGAGTGCTCTGTGTAGGATGGAGTGCAAAAATACTACAACAAGACCTTAACAAACCTAAAGCACGAAACCAAACACTCTCCACACTTACTTTAAAATTACATTGAAAATCTGGAGCGTGAGCTATCAATGTAGGCTTCTTTCTGTTTCACAAACTGTGATGTTTGTTAAAAGAAAATCTAAAGCATAACTGCAAATTCAAATTTCCTACCTATTCTTACACTGACATTTGTGTTTTTCTCTTAACATCTCCCACATTTAATGCAGCAGCTTCCCAGCCCTCTTGCTATACATCACATTCAATGTATCAGTTTAGCAAATTCTCCAATTGTGTTGGTGTTTGCTTTCACAGACACGGAGAGCAATTTGATGTGTCCTTTTTAAGAGTTGCTTTCATGCAGGGAGGGAAACAGTGTTTGGGAAGTTATTAAATCTTTCTGCTCATTGACTTTAAGACTCTCTACTGAATCTATGTTACTTAAAACCCAGCTTGTTTTGTTAGAAGGATTCTTCAAACCATCTTGTCTTCTAACTCCTAAGTTCGAAGACAGCTTCCTTTGACTCCTTTGCAGGAGCTGCAGATTTGCCACTCATTTGCCTCTGCCCCAGAACTGTGGATTGAAATCCAAGATTTCATTTCAAAGTTTTTAATACTTGAACTGCTACCAATAACTGTTGAAATGTGAAGAGGACACAAAACCATCCAGGGATGGTAGGGTAGGTATAAGTCTAGCAGGGACAGGAGTTCTCTTCGTTTGTAGCAAGCATTGACTCTAAAACATAATGGTGATAATATAGATGTAATTTCTTAAGCTGTGCTTCTGCTGGTCACTTCAGTGGTGTGTTTAATGAATACACAAACCTACTTATCTTAGTTGAATGCTGAGGTGGACAAAGGGTCCTATGCTCGAGAAAAAACTAATGACAACGGAAGGTTTCTTCAGAGGAACAAGAATTTGGGGCACAACAAAATGACTGTGAGAAGAACAGATCTTCCAGATCTCTTACACTGGCCACTGAAGACACTTCAGTAGTCATCATAACCCTACCTATGCTCGTGTGTTTTTGCGCCACAGGTAATTTGGGGTTTCACTTATCTGACAAGTCTCTAAGAGATGGCACACGCTAAGCTTTCAAGCAGTAATAAAGTGGTGTCTAACCTTTTGGCTACAGTGGGCCACATGAGCTGTATCACTCTGCAGAACACAGGTGTGCTTTCCTTTGCTCTGGGGAGACTAACTCAGACATGGCCTAGCTTCATGGTAGGTTGAGGTACACACTTTTTCCATCTGTGGTCAGCTTTTCATCGGATGCACTGGCAAAGAGCTGTGGCATGTAAGCCAGTGGGTTCCCTGATCTAAACCATGGAGATGTAGGGTTGTCAAGTGTGCTACTGAGCATGTGCACCCCACAACAAGGGTTACAGCTGCAGTTACCTAAGGTGGTGGAAGACTGTTCAACAAAAACCATAAAGGAAGGTGGTCCCCATACCATGTTGCAGACACACACATTCCCACATGTAGGTGGTAATTAGGAGGGGCTGTGTGTAGTATGTGCGTGCAAGGGATGAACTTTCAGTCTTCTTGTGGGGGCAAGGGTCTGTGCTAGTGCCCTTGGGAAAGAAGGTTACAGGACACCATCTACCAGAACAATTAATCCAGACTACAGCTCCCTCTGTGGAGCAAATTGGCGGGTCAGAGGGAAGAGGCTACAGGCTTGAATGAGTGTTTTTCTGGAATGGATCTTACCTGCTGGACATACGTGAAGCAACATTGGTACAACTCACTAGTACAACTCAGCCTAAAAAAGCAGTTTGTTTTGGAAGAAGGGACTGTTAGAGAAGAAAACCTATAGGGCTCATGTGAGTCCATCTAAAAGTAAAAATGTAGCTCAAATGTGGGGTTTTTTTTGCTTTGTTTTGTTTTGTAAAACTAAAGAAAAGCCTTCTAAAAGCATGGATCAGTCATAATTTAGTTGGAATGTAGGTGAAATTGGTAGCAAAAGCCACCAGTGTACACAATTTATACAGCACATGCCTAAAAATACATTTTCCAAAATATATAAATAAAATGCCAATTATTTATTTAAAATCCTAACTCAATAAAAAAGTTTTAGATTTCCTTTGGGGCAAAATTGGCCGTACTTAAAGTCTGTATATTACAGTGACACAGGTCATTGTGAAAGTCTTGCCAAATAGTGAAACCACTGCAGTACACCCTGAACTACCTAAACCAGCCATGAATTGTCTAAACAAAGCAATTTGATATTGGCTGTTTTCCACATCTTAATTAGCACAGCATTTTAATGTCTGTGCTTGATACCTCCCAAATAGCTCAGTGATTAAATTCATATTTTAGTGTGGCTAAATGCATTAGCTGAAAGAAAAATGATAACACTAAGATTCACTTTCTGACACAGATTTAATGTAAGCATGTTTCCTTCCTATTACTCTATTAATTTACAGCCTGTTGGTTGCAAAGATGCCCCAGGGTATTTTGGATAAATGCATATTGATGTCTTATACAGCTTTTTCCTCCCCAGCAGAGCTTCTTTATAAAGGAGATCACAGTGCCCCCATTAGATCATCACCACTCTCAACAACATCCAGCCTAATCATGCACTTGATCACAATAAATCAAATATTTGGGAATTCTCCACACAGATGTCTGCTGCTAACTCTTTCTGAGCAATGGGCTGCCTTGGCCAGATCTCCCTCAGAGGCAGGCTTATAAGAGGGGAAGGGAGGGCAGATGTGGCCTGCCCTCTGCAGCCCACCTGCCTGCAGTGTTGGGTCCCAAGGGGTGGTAAGGGCTGGGGTCTCTCTCCTTCTCCCTGTCACTGGTGCTGCTGCATTGGACTGTTATTTGCTGCAAAGCAACAAGTTCTCCAGTTCTTTTAATTGTGGTGTCTAACATGCTACTCACATACCCATGTGCAACATGAAAACCACAAACTAAAGTCTTTTAGAGTCACAAGCAGTCACAGTTCTACCCTGTAGATCCATTTGTAACTTTTCTGTGTTTTTTTCTTTTTCTCATCTTTTTTTCCCTTCACATAGCCCTGCTGTTTTCATTAGGGTTATGAGATACAAGCTTCAGAGTTGTCATCTCACTCCTGCCTCTTTATCTGAGTTTTAACATTTGAAGAGTATTTTGTCTGGTGCCCATGTAAAAGGGCAGTGCTTTAAGTGTGTACTTTAACACATTAGGATATATATTTTAAGATGCTGTTTCTTCACAGGAGAAAAGCCACTTGCCAGTTGTCCAACAGGGGCATGAGCTGTTTTTGGTAGAGAACTTCTGTACATTTATTTGGACAAATAAAAATGGACATAAACATAAATTTTTAATGTTCTGAAATGTAGAAATGAACATAATGAAAAAATAAAAAGATTACACAAGGCTTTGAGAATTTTACTATCTCAGCTCAATTGCTTTCTCTAAAAACCCTCACAAAACTACCAGAAAGAAAACTAATTATGTTATGTTTCTCCTGGAATATATTTTATTACTAGAGTCTAAAACATCTACTGTGTGCTTTTCTGTGCATTTTAATATAAAATTTCAATATATTTTTAAAGGGAGGATCCATATTTCTGTTTATTGAAACATTTATTGGATGACAGAATGTATGGATCTCAATGAGATGTGTACATATGTTTTTAAAAGAAAACAGCAGTAGATAGCTGGTGGCAGGTTTGTCTTAAAACTGAAGGGGTTCTTCCTGTGCCTGGCAAAGTTATGAGTTTTTAACTTCTTTCCTCGCTGGACTCTGCAACTCTTGATTTCCCAGTGATAAATATTAATTCATGTTATGAATTGTAGATTCTTTGTAAAATGTAAAGATTTCTGGCCTCAACTCCTCAGCTGGACTTTGCTGTTTAAAAACTCCACATGCTGACATCGAGGCTTATCCTTGTTATTTGTATGGTCCCTGTTCTTTTGAAATGAAATACAATCTCACAGGTGAGGCCTAGGTGGAAGCACCTTGATCTAGGGCCCACACTTGCTCTGATCAGGAGTAAGCGGAAACATTCTGTTCCTTGCCATCAGTGGAAGAACAGACATACAGTTTCATGCTTGGTTTTTATAAAGAATCACAGAATCACAGAATGTTAGGAGTTGGAAGGGACCTGGAAACATCATCTAGGCCAACCCCCCTGCCACAGCAGGATTCCCTAGACCAGGTCACACAGAAGTGCATCCAGAAGGGTTTTGAATATCTCCATAGAAGGAGACTCCCCAGCCTCTCTGGGCAGTCTGTGCCAGTGCTCTGGCACCCTCACTGGGAAAAAATATCTTCCTGTATTCACACAGAACCTCTTACGCTTCAACTTACAACCATTGCCCCTTGTCCTGTCACTGGGCTTCACTGAGAAGAGCCTGACCCCATCCTCCTGACATCCACCCTTCACATATTTAAAAGCATAGATGAGGTCACCCCTTAGTCTCATCTTCTCCAAAAGACACTTCTGTGAATGTAGTCATTACGGTTTAGTAATAAAAGGAAACATGAACAGGGTTTTGTATCAACATTGACCTTGTTTACTGAACCAAGACCACAAACAAGCTCACCAGGGTTTTAATGCTGCTGTACTGTAAATCAAGGAGAGTCTGCTTCTTTCTGAAGGCTGGCAATGATAACTGCTACATAGATGATCAATGTAACTGAACTTCTAACAAGTCCCAGAGGTATTCATGTCCTCAAGACATTACCTCTGCAGAAATATCACCTCTGGCTGTGCCTGTAAGATGTTGCTACTGCCAGTTTCACTATGTCTGACTTTTGCCCAGGAGGAAGAGAGAAACACAACTTAAGCCCAAACAAATGTTTGCGGAATCACAGAATTGCAGAATGTTAGGAGCTGGAAGGGACCTGGAAAGATCATCCAGTACAATCCCCCTGCCACAGCAGGATTTCCTAGAGCAGGTCACACAGAGAGATGTCCCATTAAAAAAAAGATATTTCCCAAATCCTAAAATGGATTTTATGGTCCTAATTCACCAGTCCCTTCTTTCACACAGCTCCTGCTGGATGCAAAATAGAGTTCAACAGGAGAAAACAACTATGAGTGGATGGCGTGGAGTATATGAGAATACATTCAGAAAGAAATAAAGGTTCTCTTGAGGAGAAGGTAAAAAACAGTACTAGAGACAGTGTAATATATTATTGGTCCACAAGAAGTTTTGCAGAGATGTATAAAGATCCCCCATATTCCATTTACATCTAACAAATACCAGGAAAAAATACAAATGCATGCAAGGATATTAGATTCATTATGGGGAACACTGTGCTTGTTCATGATTTTCATGATATTTGTTTAAAGACACTTAAATGATGAGACTCTTTGCATTGTACTTCTCTGAACTCCCTGTGATAATAAAAAGTTTGTGATTCCTCTGAGCAGCCAGAAGTAATCTGGGATGTTTGATATCTATCACAAAAAATGAAATCTTATTCAAAATATGGCTATTCTTAACCTTCGTCTCTACTTCTTCCATCTCTCTCTCCTCTCCCAAAGACAGTTGATGTGTTAAGCTCTGCATCTCAAAGTGAAACCAGGTATTTCCTAAAGACATGGGTGTGCATGGAGAACCTTTAGGAAGTAGGAGTCTCTCACACTGAATGCATTTTTTTTTCCTGTCACCCTGGCTTGGAAATAAAAGCTGAAGAGGTATCTTATGAGAATCAATGGCATATCTCAGAGAACACTGAAAGTAAAAACACAGTGCAAGTAATGAATGGAATAACTTTAATTATGTTTGGTTTGGGTGTATGGGCTCAGTAAATCTCACTTATACAAATGTGTTTTAAAGTTAATTATCTACTATAATTCCCACCTAAAGATATTAAAGGGACATTTTTTTTTTCATTCTTAGTATTCTGTGAAGTCATTCAAGCGTCCAAATGATTGAGCTCTGGCATAAAACTGCTGACATTAAAGTAAGGTGTAATAAAGAGAACAGGGTAATTGCTAGAAGGTCAATGAAGAGAAAAGGAAGCAGCTGACTTTAATTTAACAGTAGCACTGCAAGCAATGCTGGAAAGTGAAATAGCTGCTAGAGAATGGCCATTTGGATGACCTGTATTGAAGAAACTGAAAAATGACATTCCATTTTTTAATTTTCAGATAATCAGAATCAAGTTGTAGATGATTCTGGGATTGACAATATATACAGCCAAACTGAGTGGGATGCACCTTGTCCCAAGACTGTGTTTTCAAAGTCTGTATCTGAGCCAGTGATCTGAACCCTCTGTAAAGCCAGTGGAGAGAAAGAGTTTTTTCATAAGGGCATGACTAATTTCCTCCTAAAGTACATGTCTAACATGTAGTTCTTTAGAACTACATCTATTCCTTTTCTCTGGTTGTGAAGAGTCCTGAACATAACAGGTTCAGACGGGGTGAAATCTAAAATTAGATGATGTAAATCCCACCAAAGGAACCTGTGGTGCTGGAAAACCATCAGCAGTGTAGGTGGAACAAGGGAAGACCAGTGGGTAACAGCCTCAGACACCTGTCAGCTGCTGCCACACTAGGTCTTCAGCAGAGAACTTCTGGAATGTCCAGTGACACTTCAGAAACTTATCAATTTCACCAGTTCTTGGGGTTTCTTTAGAATATATACAGGCTATATATACTGTGGTTAGAAGGAGGACTCTTGTTTTATGATCTTGTTTCTAGGTTAAATCTGCTGTATGAACTACTAAATTGGCAGTATACATCAAAGTAGTGTCAAAAGGAGAAATCCCCAGGGATTAATATGCTCTTACACTGCTTAGTGATGCATGAAGCAACCAGAGCAGGACTAGAATTCTTTAGCCCTAAGAAATCTTTGCTTTGCTTTTATTTTTGACTTAAAAACATGCACTGAGATGAAGCCATTATCTGTACCTAGGGCAGGTGATAGGCTTCCTTGAGGAGAAATCTACTTCACAGACTCCCAAACACCTGCAGTTGTTTATAAGTTGTTTATTTAGAACTGTATACCTCCTGCTGGTTATATTGCACTTCTCCTTTTGACCTGGGGAATATACTATAACACAGTTCTTTGTAATCTGCATCATTACCAAAATATTCTTCCACTGTAATCTTCAGCTACTGAGACCCTCAAAACGTTCATGTTTTGCACATTCATGTTTTTCACAATTCAATGCTGGGCACCAGCCTGTTTTCCTGTGCTATGGCCATCAGCAAACAGGTAGTTGAAAGTGCAAGTGTTCAACTATATATTCATGTATTTATTCTGTGATCATACATTTGAAAAGGCTCTTTTGCAAGCACAAAATAGAAGGTTAGGCCTCTCTTCAGCTGAACAACACATCTCATCCTCCTCCCTTCAGTAACTCTTTCTTTTCTACATACTTCTAGCTAATGAGAATCTCTAATATTCTGTAATAGCATACCAATTACAGAAAGCACCCCAGGAAGCCACCAACACGCATGAAGCTTTGATCGGCAGCTTACAGTAAAACTCAACTCTTACATTTTTTTCTCCCACCAATTTATTCTCCAGTGCTATCATAGGGCATGAATACTACTTAGTTTTTATTTTCTCTAGTGAACAAATGCTTATAAACATTATACATTTGTATGCTCACAGTCATGCTGGTTTATGTAAGTAAAGTTCCCCTTCCTCTGGTTCTGCTTAAGTACACAGAGTAGATTCAGTTTTGGCATATGTGTCATCTGTATTATGGCATCTTGACTGTATGCCATGGTAGAAGATATCTAGGAGGTTTCTGGGAAGCCTGAAGCCCAGCTCTTCAACAAGTTTTCACCTAGGTCATTTGTTGTCTAACTCAGTTAATTTGTTACTGTCATCATACATCATAGTTGTTATGTGGTCTAACGCCACAGAACAGTTACAACACTGTTTCAGACTTCACTAGATTGGGAGAGTACTGAGCTCTTGATATGGGCACCAAAATTCTTCCAACCAAGTGTAAGAAATTTCAACTGGTTTGACACTCTGTTTGGGCCAAAGAAGAGCTGTCCTTTCTATCTCAAATAAGACTTTCTTGGAAAGTGTCCTGGTACAGAGGAGTTTTAGCAATATTGATTTCAGTCATGTAGAAATATCAGTATTTCCATGACTTATGCTATGCAGGCCATGGATCCTATTTAATGTCTAGATTGGTTCACAGAACAGGTGTCTGTGCTCTTAGGTATAGATTGATACTAATAAGAGAAAGGCAGAAATCTAGGAGTTATGCTCATATTATCAAACACTGATGCTTACAGGTCTCCAGGTAGTATTCTCTGATGGTTCTTTGCATAGGACCATATACATGGGATGACAAGGACAGGAGATGTCAAGGTGCCCCCTTTATGGGGGAGGTGCTAGGAAGAGAAAATTACTATATTTGCCAACCATTTGTGTTCCTCTTTAAAAGGGAACACCTCTACAGCAAGGGTAAAACTGAAATGAAACCAGATTACTGACTTGGAAAACTACTTATTATGTGTGTTTACTTCAACCAGGAGTGGGAAGAAGCAGGTGCTGAGAAGCACTGAGGTCCTGCTAAGACATCTGTTGGAGATTCAAAGATAGTGGCATTTTTAAGAATTGGTAACACCCAAAGATAAAAATTATAACAGTTACAGAGACATTGAGGAACACAAAAATAACTCTCTAAAACTCATACAACTAAACTGCTTGCTGGTAAGGTAAGATCATAGGGGGAAGGTTGTATAAAAATAATAGTATCAAATAAAGGAGCTAAATAAACACTTGTATGTAGACAAAGACAAAATTCCTGTAAATATGTATGCACCATTACAGGAGGCCTAAGAACCAAAACCCAGGTTGCCAGGCATTGGAGGAGAACCTATAATCTGCATTACCGAAGCACAGTGGAGTCATAAAAAAATGGGACATTTTTTGTCATGCACACAGCCATAGGAAGAGAACAGACTGTGACAGAAGAGGTGTGGGAGTAACCTCACACCTGACAGAAGTCCACAGATTACAATAAGCCAAAATTTCTGAACAAGGGTCATGTGGCAGATCCTGCTTGAGTGCACACTTCTGACTTCAGAAATGCCATGTGGAAGCCACCCCAGTTTTTACATCAGGAGAAAGACTTTGGATTGAATCCTGACACCAGCAAGCACATCAGTGGCTTTAAGATTTTATTGCCCTTAGAGGGATGCTGAGGCTGCTGGCATAACCCTAAACACTCTCTGATTTCAGACCCTGCAAGCACAGCCTATGTGCAGCAGGAACAAGCTCTGGGTGCTGCACAGCATTCTCCCTGCCAGGCATGGCCCTGGTCCTGCATCCAGGCTACATGTGGAGCAGCTGTAGGGATGGAAAGCTAGCAGGAGATGGCTGTCCTGGGACATCTTAGGGTAGCAAAGGCAAAGCCACCGAGTTTTATGGAATAAGGAGAGCAAAGGTTGTTCACAGAGATGCAAGGGGTAATGACACCTAAGTATAGTAAAGAAACCAGTAGATAGCAACTGTAGTGATTAATCACAACAGCAACAGCAATATTAATATAGAAGAAACCACAGACTGAATTAGCATACAGATTATTAAACTATTGATAACTTCAATATACTTTCTTTTTTTGAATAGCTCCTTTTAGAGAGAGCAGGAGTCTCTTCCTGAATTGATCCTGTCAGTTAAAATGTAATCTTAAACCTTTCAAAAGGTGACATGTTATACTACATAAAACTAGTGAAAAAATCTGAAAATTTCTACCAGGAAACAAGAACTGCTAAATGAAATCAAACATTATTATAACACATTGAAAAAAACAAACAAACAATGAGAAGGGAAGCTGCCAGAATCCATAAGCAAAATCACCCCTACCAGTATCAAAGTGATCTCAAAAATCTGTGCCCTGGGGGAAATTCCCTGTTTAAAACAGTGTTCAGCTGGTACTTTTGCTGCTTTTCTAGCTGAGTTTTCTGGCAAGGCTGGTAGATTTAACTTGAAGGTATTAATGTGAATAATTGTTTAAACTCACATTTAAATTAGTTAGTACAGGAGGGAGCATGTTTGCCCTAGTTTTTTATCATCACAGTTTTCAAAGGTTTTAAAGGTAACATAGAAGAAGGAGGAGGTTTAAGGAAAATCAAAGAGAGGGTCTGTAGTTGGTTTTGGTTTTCTTTTTTTTAACCTAACAAGATGTATCTGTGTTATAGAATATATAAGTGCACCTTCGCTTCTTCCCTAGTACTTTCTCTCCCATCAGTGCTACTTATTTCTGCAGCAGCGAACAGATACAGTGAAATGAGCAGGCAAACACCATTGCCAGCCTCTTGGACTGATCAGCAAAAAAAGACAGTTCACTTTCAAGCCCTGTGAACGGTTTGGGGCAAGATTTATGGTTAATCATCTCATTTAAATGTTGCAACGGTATATAGAATCCTAGAAAAAAACATTGAAAGGACAATTCCTAAATCCCAAAGACACCAGAGATGAAAAAGCCTCAAGGTTTAAGTTCAGATTGTAGTAAAGGTGCTGGTAGACTGCAAAATAACTGGAGAAAGAAATGATACTCCTGTGATTTGGGCATGCTAAATTCAACCAAGGAGCTTATTTGAGGAAGACTGTTATCCTAGGCTCCCTTTGTAATCAACAGAGAAGAACAAGCACTTCCAGAATGTGATTCAGCTGAAGAATGGACTTACTTTTGCTTCAGAGGTTTCCTTTCTCTCACAATTACGTTTCCAGAAGGCCTTGAACACCTCTGCTCCTAATTAGGCAACTATGGTGCTAGAGTCTCAGGTGCGTATCATTGAATGTGATAAGTTCAGGGTTTAGGGCAGTATCTGGTTCACATGTTTTTGGTGCTTAATACAAATTCAGGCAGAATTAAAAACAACAGTTTCTCCAGTCTGACAGCCATGGCTGCTTGACTGTGTGACTGTCTGTGTTAAAAATTAACAGTAAAGAACACTTAAACAGCAGTGACAGCTGGGACCAAGCCTCAGGACTCTCTCATGTCTGCCCTCACCAATGGGCTGCAAAATCAAGATCCCTCTTACCTATTCTCTCTCTGCTCTGTGGCCTCGTGTAGTGAGCAGAATGAAGTTCTCCAGCTTGATGGGTAGGATAAGCTCTGAGGAAAAGGGAACTGTGGTTCAAACCCCTTCAGTCTAAGAAAGGCTTAAAATCCATGTTTCCCACTTCTTGTAAGAGTGTTCAAACAATGAAGTTATTCTGAAGTGGCTGCTGCCTCTTCCTCCTCCATCATTAACTGCTTGCTCTCAAGAGAGGACTCAGTGCTCTGGATTTCAAGTGGATGAAGGTGACTGAGGTTCAGCACTTGTTCAGATCTAAACTGAGAGGTTTCCCAGGTGATTCGTAGGTGGGAGTTTCAGTGACCTCCTCAGGCAGTGGAGAGAGATAGGGTCTTAGCTGCTTTGAATGATTTCAGAGGTGGCCACCTTTGCCCACCCATTGTATTTGGAATTGAGATGTCTACCTCAGATGCACTGACTCATCCTGCTGGGCCATGGGCTGCCCGAAGGCACAGCAACATCCAAGCTGAGCAGTTCCTGACAGCAGTCTGAATACTGCCCTCATTTCATGGCACAGTTCTTAGCCATTTCCTTCCAGCAGGTATCAAAGAAGTGATGCTTCTGTGACAAATATCCCTCACCTCCCATGACCTATCACAGCAGCCTGGAATACAGGAAAGGCTGCTTTAACTAAAAGACACCAAAATGTATTCAAGGTGATCAAGATAATTTCTTCTTTTTTCCTTTTCTCAAGATTTTCCTTCCATAAAGGGTCAGTATATTTGCAATCATTCCAGGGAGCCCACTGGAGAACTGGGAAACATATTCAGCACATACATACATGACATACTGTGGTCCACCCTTCAGTATAGAAGTGTTCACTCCACTATAAATAGCTAGTTGCATTAAGTATAACATTTACATTTGCTTGTAGTTGTCTGAATTCAGAACCAAATTCAATGCACTACACTCATGCCAGTAGATCCTCTATTCTCCCCCCCACACTTAATTGCACTCTTTTTTGCTAGCTACTTTTCCTCTTTCAGCCCTCAGGATGCAAATTATGCCCACTTTCATGTATTTTCTGACCAATTTAGACCTAAAATTTATGCTGCTGTTCACGTCACTGCTGAAATTGGCTCAGAGCTTTCCAAGGGAGTTGCACTTGTTGACAGCAGGTATGAATATATTTCTTGGATTTGAATGCCTTTGCTTGAAAAAAAAATTGCAGAGCACTGTCAAAGCTGTGGCTGATATACTGCATAAATGTATAAAGTAAATAACCATCCCTACTATGATGAATTCCAGTCTTAGATCCTAATAACCACCTTTTGTGGGTAATAAAGTTGCTGATCTTTTATGTGAAAAATATAAGGCTGGCACCCTAACATTTATGTACAAAAAAGCAAAGGCTGGTTATCAATATGCTTGCTTAAATCATAAAATTCAATACATGGATAGGTTGTTAAAAAATTAGCAATTACTGCAATATCATGATGGGTTCCTCCAGAGGGAACATGAAGAAGGAAATTGCCCAGGACAGATGGAGGCTCAGAAGTAAGTTCTGTTCTGGACACTATTTTTAGGCAGGAGGTGCTGAGCCTCCTGTCATAGCGTATTGATTTGGAGTTTTCTATGATATATTGACTGGCCTGATATTGACCTTTGAACTACAGCTGAACAGTTTTCAAAGCATCTGCTTACCAGAACAAAAGCATATTAGGTACAAAGCACTGACCTCTCTAGACTGTTTTTTCCCCTTTGTTTGCTATTTAAACATCAATTTGTAGTCTGAAAGGCAGCTTACTTAAGCTAACAAATTCTCTGAATGAAGTGTTAATGTTTTGGTCAAACCAGATAACTTTTGAGAGATGTTGTACTCCTTAAAAATCATAAAGACTTTCTGCTTTGCCAGCAAATCACGTGAGAAACTATTTCTGCTATACAAGAAGCTGGCAAAGATCAAAAATCCTTTACCACTGTAATTTTTTAGAATGAAACATTCAGTACTTTGAGAAGTAAATACTGGGGATAAGTATAAACACCAGCACAAACACAAGGCACTTTTAGATACCCTGGCAGAATGTGGGTGCAGTAAGGAGAGGCAATTAATGTCATTATTATTTGAAAGCAGGTAATCTGCAGTAGCCCTGGAGGATTTTATCAAACATTTAGCTCTGATCCAGCAAAGTACTTAATAATCACAGAATAGTTTAGGTTAGAAGGGACCTTAAAAATCTAACTCCAACCCCCCTCCCACAGGCAGGGACACCTGTTGCTCGACCAGGTTGCTCAAAGCCTCATCCAATCTGGCCTTCAACACTTCCAGGGATGGGGCATCCATAACTTCTCTGGATGACCTGTTCCTGGGTCTCACCGCAATTACAGTAGAGAATTTCTTTCTAATATCTAATCTAGATCTACCTCCTTTCAGTTTGAAACCATTACCCTTTGTCCTATCACTACACTGCCTGGTAGAGTTTCTCCTCACCTTTCCTGTAGGCTCCCTTTCAGTACTGAGAGGCCACAATAAGGTCTCCTTGGAGCTTTCTCTTCTCCAGGCTGAATAACCCTATCTCTCTCAGCCTGTCCTTTTAGGAGAGGTCCTCCAGCCCTCTGATCATCTTTGTGGTGCTCCTCTGGATCCTCTTGAGCAGTCCATGTCTAACATGTCTTAAAAGATTCTAATGGGTCTTCATGGCTCTGGTCACACTGCATGTGTGGAAATCACGTCAAGGAATGCTCTGTGCTTTGCACTGGGAGCTGTGTGTCAGTACTGCCCCACTGGGCAGCCTGTGGTTGGACTGGGACAGAAGCTCAGCTCTGGAATAGTGGGTGTTTAGAGATATCTAATAACATGGTTTGCAATACAGGCTAATCAACCCAGCAAAAAACACAGTCCTGAGCAGCTGCAGTCAGTGTGGCTGCACATTTGCTGCTGTTGGCACATGAGCTAGGCAGCTTAAAGCCTCTCCCTTAACTCTGAGAGACTGAACTTCCACATGAAGCACTTGCCTGTGTGCTTCCCTAAAGCAGCACCTTAGACCTTCAGCAAGACATGGATGCTGAGTCTGTTGGAAGGGTTGTGTGGCACCCTCATTCAAGGCCTGCTCCAAAAAGAAGCTGTGGGCTTTGGTGGAGTTAGCAGGACTATTCTTGGAGCATCTTCAAAAACATAACTCAATCTTTTTAAAGCGCCTATTCTTCCTTCCAAAAATGTTTATCTAGAGGCCTTATAGAACTTGCTATTAGTTAAAAAGATAACTAGAAAAGAGTGTAGAAATGTTTGAAATTAAGAAAAGGATTCCCTTAGATGTGTATTTTGCTTTAGCTGACACTTGTCACAGCAAAAGTAAACAAGGCTTGAATTTAGAAAATGGAAATACAAAAGGAATTTTAAAATAGGAAATATCCATTGGAAATGGGAAACAGGAAAAATTGTAGAGATAATCTAAATTTCCCACCGAAACTCTGTTATAGAGAACAGAGGTTTTCAGTGAAATATTAAATACAATTCCTTGTGAAAACACAATTGAAAAAAACCCACTAATGTACAGGCTTCACCCAGCCATTGTTTTCCAACAGGTTTCGACAGCCTCCTAGCTGAAAGAGCATCTGGAAGGACCTGGACCCACTCTAGCAGCCAGCAGTAACTATACTCATGGTAAATAGGTATGAGTAAGCACATACACAGGGGCTAATACCACAGTCCCTGTTTATTATTCTCTGGTAGGTGGGAAAGAAAAGAAAAAAATAAATAAATGTCTTGAAGTGGCTGAAGGCATGGGGGCTGGTGCCAGAGCTGGTGTTCAGGTGCTTGTTTCAGTGCCTCTCTCTGTGCCTTGTGCTGAGCTCGTTTCATTCCTGATTGCTCTTTTCATATTTTCCACAGAGTAGTCAGAAAGCACAATGACTATACTGAATGTTGAGGTCAGAAGCAGGCTTACAAAAGACCAAGAATCTTTGCACACACCACTGGGCAGAACAACCTTCCAGACCCACAAATGGTTGCCCTAGCTCCCAGATAATAATACAAAGACTTCCAGCTGCAGATTTAAGAGGTTATAGGGCCAATGAAAAACCTGTGGTCCTTAGGAAAAACAGAACCCCACCCCTCAAGTAAACATTCCAGCTATTTGTTAGCCTAAGTAGCTGGTTTCCATTTTTATTGTGAAGAGTTACAGTCAGAAAATAGGCTAAGGTGGGGGAAGAGGAGGAGAAATGAAGTCAAGGTCATTTAGTCTGAGAGGCACGGTGAGGCACGGAGGGTGCTGCTGCTGAGGAGGAAGCAGAGCACCCACAATAGTGTACAAGTGATCAACTGATAAGACCACTCAGGTATGAAAGTGATACCAATCCTAACCCCAGGGAATGCCCCCTGGAGAGCAGTGAGGTTTGTGGGTTACACCCTCTAGTGTTCACTTGATACAGAAGGAGGAGGGCAGAGCGTAGAAGGGTGTGTACAAAGTTTTCTCTGTTGTAGGGAACAGTTGTGCAGAATTAAGTGGTGGTGGCACATGTTGTACCCCATAAACCTAGCATAATGGAGACCTGATTAAACCAGAACAAATGGACAAGCAGGTCATTCAGGTGCACATTGGTCCTATCACCTCATCCATGAGCATCAAGCCAAACACTGGGTAAATAACATTTGTCACCGAGACAAGACACCCAAAGAAGATTGCTGAGGCAGGCCACTTCCCTTGCTCACTCTTTGCAGAAGGTGAGGACCCAATACACAACAAAGTAATGGACTGACAGCACATATATAAACTCAACTGATGAAAAATAATGAAAAAGGGAGCAGTACAAGTGGGTATGGGTCAGCAAAATTTAGCTGCAAGAAACCAGCAATTTCTTGGTTCAAGTGTCTGACCTCTGTGATGTTGCTGCACATATGAGATGAAAAGAGACATGTCTTTGTTTACAGTTTATTGTGGTTAGACTCTCATTAGTATGATTGTAAGAACTTGATGTGGATTCTCATCAAAATGAGTCTTTGAAGGCATCTTAAAAACATTAAAATCCTCAGTACAGCACCATAGAGACTGATAGCTCACCTGCTGAGGTATGACACCGTGTCATATGACAGAACAGAAAATGACAAAATGAGCACTGATCCATTAAACAGATTGTTCCTGACAGGGCTTGACATTATGGGAGAGTCTTTTAAAGAGCAAATTTGTGTAATCATGTCTAATTAATTGGTCTGAAAAAAAGAGACTAAAAAAACTTATGGTTGTAGCTAAGCAAGATCCTCAGTTAGCCAGACCATCAGAATCTATCATTACTCGGTCAGAGAAGACCAAGAGCACTGCTTCAGACAGAGCATTTCAAGGGTAACATCTGAGTAGTGGGATCCAGTGTTTCAAATGACACACATATTCTATGATTACAGGGACATGACAGCAACGATCACCTGATTAAAATGTCCAGGAACAAGAAAGTGTCATATCAGGGAAATGCAGAGTCAGTTAAATCCTGGATGTGCTTACTTATAACTGTGGACACTTCTTTCCTAAATTTAAGGATATACTCTGTCAATCCACTTGCTCTTAGGGCCACATTGAGGACATCTACTTTAAGAAGGTTATTTAAGCATCAAAATTCCAGATCCCAGGAAATCGGTTCAGGGCACACAAAGGTGTCAGATAGGACAGGTCAGCATCTTCAGTGATTAAGAAGTGTCCTGGGCTATTGGGTTAGCTGCAGCTGACTGACAGAGAACACAAAGCAATGGATTGCACCTGAACCAACACCCAGTCCTGAGCAGGAAGACTGTGGCCTGATTCAGAGCTGCATGTATACAGAGGGTGTAAACTGTATCCACAAACCTAAGCCTGCTCTTTTCCTGCAGGTACAGGATGCTTTCAGATATGCCAAGGTACTAGGAAAAGAGAGAGAGAGGATTCAGGCCATCTTGATCCAGTTCTCTAACGTGCAACCTTGTGTCAGGCATCTACACCTTGTTCTTGATGCCATCCAGGGACAGAAACAAAGAAGAGCCACAAACTGGTGAGGCTGGTATCCTATCATCCTGCCTGGTGGAAGGGAGATGAAAACTGCAGCTGTAAGAGGAAGGTATTTAAAGAGTCTGAGGAGCAATGCATTGGCAAATCTCCTGCAGGAGGTGTCTGAGGGAGCGCAAGAGATGGCAACAATTAAGGGAGCTGTGGCGGGAGGAGTAGGCAGAGACTTTGTCTTGACGATTCAGGAGACAAAGGAGATGGGAAAGTATTTATAGAGGCAAGCAGGGTTGGAGAAGGTATTTTCAAAATAGAGGTTGCAAGAACAAGGTTACTATGCTTGTGTCTCTGCCACTGAGTCATTACGACAATTTCCCCATCTGTAAAGCGGAGATAATAATACTTACCTATCTGCCAGAGGGAGGGGAGTGTGTTGTGAGGATTAATTAGCTAAGGTTTGTACAGCACTTTGAACATGGAGAGAGCGATATAAGTGCTCAGTACTAAGATTATTATTAATATGGAAGAAATAAGCCAGGGTGGGGGTGGAGAGGGAGAGAGCAAGCTTTTAAAAGATAAGAAGAAGGAAGTAACAAGAGGATGACAGAGAATAGGAAGGGATGGGATTAAGGGACAGTTTCTTAAATTAGAGGTAAACAGAGAGACTTTAGTGGGAGCTCACACGAAGGAAGAAAGTGTTAGGAGCAGAGCTGTTAGAACTGGAGGGCGATGAGCTCTGATATTATTCTTCTCCCATTTGCTCCTCTTTTGTCAGCTTTACACCACACTGGTTTGTTTTTTTTTTTTTGTCTTCCCAGAAGTCTTTTTCTGGAACATTGACTGCAAGTAAAATAAATGCAAACTGCCAAACTGGAGCTTTAGGTCTGGCACTATAATTCCCACTAAATCAACGGATTGTGGGTCTGAAACTAGAACTTAACTAGTTTTCTATTTGTGTTATTTATGCAACCCTATCTCCCTCCCACCCTCCCTGGTAAAGCCACAAGGAAGAAAATCAACCTCCATCCCAACACGACTGTTAAAGATAGAAAATCCCAGTATTTTTAGCAGGTCTACAAAACACAAATGTAAGCCATTTTCCCTCCTTCTTTCAATGAGACAAAGCAGATGAGGGTGTGCTGTTGGCCAAGGAATTGTGATGGGTTGTCCAAACCTGGCAATTTTAAATAGAGTGGATGTTGATTAAACATGGAACAATTCCAGGACATTCTGTAGTCTGTTTCTTCAAGGCAGTGAGCAACTGCAGTGGTCACTCTGACTTAGTTACCTACCAATTTTTAATGTAAAACTATGTTTCCCTATGCCAAATTCCTAGCTTCTATTTTGTGAGAGACAAATTACAAAATAACTTAAACTGTTCTGAATTTTACCTAGGATGATCAGACAAAACAGCTGAGGCTACATCCTCTGCTCAACAAAGGAGATACAGTGGGAAGACTTTTAACTAAAATAGGCAAAACAGACTCTGAAGTCAGTGCACCTTACTTTAGCCTAAAAAAGCATCATTATTGAAACAGGTTATTTTTCTTACAGACCAGTGTGTCCTCAACCCTTCTTTGGGGATCATGGATTAAAGCCAGTGTGGTTCTAGGTGTGTCTTATGATTTTTTTGGTAGTAACAGCACTGAAAGTGACCTTTTAGTTTATTATCAGGACCAGTACCTTATATAGCTGACTCCACACATATTATCATATTCATAAACATAAGGAGACCCAGTTTCAAAGAAGTAGCTCATTTTTCTGCTGTGTCCAGGTCCACAGTAATAACTATTGGATTAGGAAAGGGCAAGTAGTCATGAGTACAATGCATCTTTGCTTACCAAGTGGCTGGTTGAAGCAGAGTCTCTCTTATAAAGCTACATATTTCTGAAAAATAAATCTAAAAGTCCATTTGCAGTGACACCTGACTCTGGTAGCTGGTAGGTAAGATGTCTAAAAGAGCCTGAGAACACACCTTCTGACAGTGAAGACCCCTAAAGGCTCTCAAGAGGGTTGTTTCCAATATAAATCAGAATCACAGAACATACTGAATTGGAAGGGACCCACAAGGATCATCGAGTCCAACTCCTGCCTATGCACAGGACAACTCTAAAAATCATACCATGTGCCTGAGGGTGTTGTCCAAATGCTTCTTGAATTCTGTCAGTTTTGGTGCCGCGACTACTTCCCTTGGGAGCCTGCTCCAGTGCTCCACCACGCTCTGGGGGAAGAACTTTTTTCTAACATCCAGTGTAAACCTACCCTAGCACAGCTTCATGCTGTTCCCCTTGGGTCCTGTCACTGATCACCAGAGAGAAGACATCAGCTCCTGCCCCTTCATTTCTCCTCATAAGGAAGTTATAGACTGTGATAAGGTTTCCCCTCAGTCTCCTCTTCCCCAGGCTGAACAAACCAAGTGACTTCAGCAATTCCTTATACAGCTTCCCCTCTACACACTTCACCATCTTTGTGGCTTTCCTCTGGATGCTCTCCAACAGCTTCATATCTATCTTATATTGTGGTGCCCAAAACTGCACCCAATACTTGAGGGGAGGCTGCACCAGCACAAAGTAGAGTGGCACTGTCACCTCCCCTGACCAGCTAACAATGCAGTGCTTGATGAATCCAGGACCCAGACCTATTGGCTGTCAGGGCACACTGCTGATTGGTGTTCAACTTGCCATTAACCTGAACCCCAAGATCCCTTTCTGCAGGGCTGCCCTCCAGCCTCTCATTCCCCAATCTATAGCTACATCCAGGACTGCTTCATCCCAGGTGCAAAATCTGGTACTTGCCCCTGTTAAACTTCATATCACTGGTAAAGGCTGTTCCTGTTTGAAAATACAGTCCTATGACATGAGGATGCATCAGAGCTTCATGCTGGAGCAAATGCACATTTGTCCTTGGAATGTAACAATATCCAGCAAAGCAGGAAAAAGTGAGGCACTTTGTTGCCTGTGAATGCTCTGGAGAATAGAGTGAAAACACATTGTACAGTTGTACTGACGGTTATATGGACATTTGCTCTGTGTCATTTATGATGCTGGCTATAGAACTTCCTAGCTTTCCCTTCTGGCCAGGCCTTTAACAATTTTCTTCCATAGCAAATTATATATTTCACATTAAGTATGCTTTTAGTAAGGCCATGCTCTATCTTTCTTACATTAATAGAACAAAACACTCTCAATATTTAAATACCCAAGCAAAGAAAACGTTTAGCAGTAACAAAGAGATGAGGGTGCCCTGGCTGTACAGCATCAATGAAGACAAAGATTCATTAAAAAGTTTGCATAAGCTCCTAGAAAGGTGTCCTCTTCCAATAATTCCTGTCATAGCCTGCCACTACCTAAGTACAACTTACTCATTTGGGTAACTACATCTCTTAGCCAGTGGTCTGCATGCAAGACAGCTTGCCCCTTCATGGGTGGGGGGGTGTATTGCTGCCCTATCTGAAAAAGCAGTAGATCTCTGTGGAGGTAAGAGCTGTTATGTGGTGCTCTCCTATTCCTGCCCTCTCTTTAAGTTGAGGGAGGCATTAATGCAGGCTTTCTTACACAGGTGATCAAGTTGTTTTTCCTGAGGAACTGCCAGTCTGGCTACCCAAGCAGCATTTCAGCCTTCAGACCCCCACTCTTAAGTTACACCTTCATTTTGCTGCTGCATACCACTTCCTCTGTTACTGTAACAGGACTAATGCCTAAAGAGCAATTAGCAGCCATACTAATTCTTGCAAAGGGGACCTGCTGTTATTATTAGTGCTGTCAGGTCCATCCATCTGTCTCAGGGGTTTATAATGTCTGCACAGCATTTCAATGACAAAATGTAATCCAGAGGCTGTTTTCCAGGCATTATAAAATCTGCAGAGTGCTTCAAAGACATTGTGATGTCCAGGAGAGACCTCACAGCTCTTCTAACAATTGCTGTGTTAAAAAAGCAATAATTTTTTTAAAAGAGGTCAGAAATTTATGAAGGTAATCCCAAATAAAAATTCTTGGTGAGATCTTACAAGTGAAAAAATGGAAGGTTTGTCCATGGGAGAAAATGAACCAGCAGAACTATGGCAGTATAATTATAATGCTGCAGCAGCTACTGCTTGTGTAACTCTCTGTGTTCCTGCACACACTATTCTGGAATAAAAGTCTTTTTTCTGTTGTTTTTTTCTCAGTAGACCTTACATTGCTTTAGAACTGGCATAAACTCTTTCTACCTCATAATCACTTGGCCCCCTACTACTGAAATCAGCCTCCCATTTTCTCTTTTGTGCAAATGCCCCTTCACCAAATTACACTTTTGCAGCACAACCAATGACTACAGAAAATGTCTGCAACTACTAATTATAGGCAAAAAAATCCCAACCCAACAAAGAACCTGGCATGGTAAGGGATTGTGTGCAAAAGAGTGACAGAAGGCCAGAACCAAGGCTACCACGCATAATCTACAGCAGGAAAGGAAAACGTTTGGGTGATCACTGAGAGCAAGAAGGGAAATTGCTGTGCTCCATCAGATGATCTGAATTTCCTGTCCTTACTTTTCTGGGCTCTGTCAGTTTACTGTGTGTAGCACTCACAGATGAGCCTTAACAAAGTTGGGTGCAGTGATTTAAAAGAAAAGCAGCACATGGTTTAGGAAGAAAGCTGAGGCAGTTCAACACAGTGCCTTCAGCGAGCGAATTTCAATGGGCTTTCAACTTTGTATTTCAGGAAACTTAAGGAGAAAATGGATTGAAGTATTTACAGTGCATATAAATCACAATAAAAATGGGAACACTTTTCCAGTTATCTACTTGATGAATAGTAAGAAGGAACAATATTAAGCTGGAAGCTTAAAAATTTAATATGGGATAATGCAGAAGCAGGTTTGGTTCAACTGAAGATCTGATATTGTAGTAACCAAACAAAAATGGAACTGGAGTGGTTTATACATGTTATCAGAACTCTTCAGGTGAATGAAGGCCTTAGTAAGAGGATATACTTTTTATGTAAGCTGTATAGTCTTCTGATAAACATTTAATATTAAACTTATCTAAAATTCTAATAAAACATACAAGGACAATATCTACATTAAGTAGTTCAAGTAGCTTTTACTGTGGCTCTAAGAAACAGTTTATATTGTGTTGGATATCACAGAGGCCTGTTTAATAATAAAATGGGAGTCAGAGTCACATAAATGAAAAAAATGGAAGACCCTGTTACACAAATAAAAGATTCTGACTCACTAGATGAAAGTGGCCACAATACTCTGCACAGACTGGTCCATCAGCACACAGCTGCCTGAAAAGCACACCAGACTGTGGGCTCTATCCTACAGCCACTGCTTTAACAGAAAGCTTTTCTCATTTCACATCTGTAGTCCCAAAATTTGTATGCTTGCCAAGAATGGGGAAATAATGAAAACTAAACACACCTGAAGAAAATGCCCACAAATATTCATGCTTTAGGTGATCTTCCTTTTGATTTGTTTTTAGGCTGACATACTTCTAAAAATGTTCAAATAATTAAGTTTATTGGTAAGAATATTAACCAAACAGGATTGTTTAAATAGATATTGCAGAATAGTCACCAGAAGTGAGCTCTTAACCTCTTCCTAAACCCTTCCCTCTTCCTTTCAGGAGACAGAAATGTAATCTGTGAACCACGTTTCTGAACACACAATTTGCCCCAGATTCCCACTCAAGCATCATCTGCAGTGAGTTACCTTCCCTGCTCACTCCTACAGACTTTGTTCAACTTAAGAGAAGACCTGTAACTGAAATGTCTTTGATAATCAATGCCAAATAATTCCCACCCAGGAATGTATGACCAAAATGATGGTATGGATCACTCTGAACTCATATCTTGGCACTGATTTTGCATACTTCTATTACAAACTCCACTGAGTCACCTTTCCTGTATCCTATTATGCTACTCAAGACAGCCTGTGCAATCAAATGGTCCCTCATTGCTGGGAACTTCAGAAATGCTCCAGTATTTCACTTTTTGTCCCCACTGTAACACTTGGAATGTTATGCATTTCTGTATACAAGTTAGTCTGTACATTATGCTTACCATAAGATTGGCTAATACAGAAACAAATAAACAAATAACCATGTTTTTTCCTTTCTTTCTTCCTTTTTTTTTTTAAATACAAAATCCAGACTTGACCACAGAGTTACAAAGGATACTGAAGACTTTTGGTGACAGAGTAAAATAAGATTAGGGTTAATGTAGTTCTCCCAAGTTTATTGAGTTTAAATGGTCTTTTTCTCTCCAACTCTTTGTCTTCCTGGCAAGCTCTTCACACTTCATTTGTACAGAGCAGGATTTAGTCTTGATGTACACTCCACCTTAGTCAAATTTGACTGTTTAGTCAAATACCCACCTCATCATCTGCATTCAAGCAACTGTTTCACAAGACATACCCTGTGGCCAGTCAGCAGAGAAATCCTTAATGTATGGTGGAAAAGATCTGCTGAAGTGCATCAAAAGGAATATATTAACAGATAATATACTGGTAAGGTGACCCAAACCCACAGTCAGCAAACTGCACAGGAACATGAGAAGCTAGTGGGTTGTACCAGATGTCCATCTAGCCCAGTATTTTGTCTCAGTGGCAAAAGGAGATGTCAATCAGGGACAGTGTGCAAGCCTGGTTGTTATTTGTAGTCCATTTCTTTTGTACTCCCCTAACACACAAATCATTATGCTCCAGATTTCAGAGGGCACCTCTCTGTTTAGTCCTTTTATACCTCTTTATGGACTTGGTGTCCATTAATATTTCTGACTCTTGTCCTGATAACCCTCTTAGGATCAGTCTCCACAACCTCTTCTGGCAATAAGTTCACTGTCCAGGGGGTAAAAGGATTGACTCTTCTTTGCTTTAATCCAGACTCCTACTATTTTCACTGAGTATCCTCTACTTCTCATACTGTGGGATTTAGTGAACAACAGTTCATAACCTATCACCTTTGTGTGGGAACTTCACTCATTTGCCACCTTCCCCCTCTCTTCTCCAAATCAAAGACAGCTATGACTTCAATACCTTACACAACTCTAGATTAGTCACATGGTCAACACCTTTCTTGCATGTATTCTATTTTAGTAGTGCATTTTGAACCTCTTGTAATATAGTGTTCTGAATAGCTTCAAGAAGCCTCAATTAAATAAAAGTCCAACACATCTGTTGCAACGTTGCTATTTCTCTCCACTTGTAAGCACAAGGGAGAATCAAATGCTCAAGCATTTCAATCCATTATTCAAGGTATTTAGAGAAAGAGTATTGGTTTGGTTGTGGGATTTGAGAATAGGTAAGGAAGAATGAAATGAGAGACTCTAATGTGTATGGAAGGTAAGGAAAATCTTCAATTGTAAGGTCATATGGAAGCTGTCTTGGGATCACTGCCTCAAGGTCAGGAAAGACAATTGGGATTAAGACACAACTGAGAAAGAGAAGCTTGACTGCTCTTGACTTTTAGTGAGATCTGGGAGCCTAGCTGTCTCCTTCCCTAGGAAAATATCCATCAATTTGATTAAGCATCAATTTAAGGACATTTTAAACATCATCATAATATTGCAGTAATGTAACTTCTTGGCATCACTTCTCTTTTAAAAGATATTCTAATATATGGAAATATTTGAGTACCCTTCATGAATATATGCCTTCCTATACATCATTATACCATTTGCCAAAGGTATCTCCTTTTCTGTAACCTAATTTCCTCAAACCAACCAGAGAAAGGTATCTCACCCTATTTTATCTCTTTTATGCCTACTGTTGTAGTGTATTTCCACAGAAATACTTAGGATATCGTTACTAGTGATACAAGTATCTCTGAGTGCCATGGTCTGTGAAGTCTAGTGACCAAGGTCAGGACACTGCTTATTTCAACATCCATGGCTCCACATGCAGAGCTGAGTAAATTATACACATAGGCACATATGTGTTTTTTCCGGCTTTTTTCTTGATTTCCTCAGAAGAGTTGTTCATAAATGTTTATTTGCAGGGTGAAATGTTTTATGTCTTATGTTTGCCTGAGTACTAGAAAGCAGACAGGACCTTCCAGTTCCAGGTAGAGGGACCTACCAGGCTGCTCTTTTTCAGCCTTTGCTGCCTCCAAAGACCTCATAAACACAACCTGAGCTTGGCTGGTCCTTTGCCCTGGGAGTCAAATCACACCCTAACTGCTTATTCTGCCTTTGGCTCCTCCTGTGTCTTGCTCCTCTTCCCATGCTCTGCTTTGCATTGTAATTCCCTGGTTTTCTGACCTTCCTCCTCTTTTGCCCTACAGCTTGGTACAGCTGTGTTCAGTTTCCTGTCCTTTGGCTTGGCTTCTGATCCCAGTTCTTGCCTAGATATACTTTGACTTGCCTTGCTCTTGCTGTTGATAGGGCTCTACACCCAACACTAGCTAGATCCCAACTAAGGGTATTGGTCACTTGTTAATGTCCTTGAAGAAGACAAATTTCCTTCTTACTCACCTTTCTTTTTGATAAATTAGGGAAATAATTCTCTGCTTTCAAATTGAGATATGAGTGATCTACTCTTTGTGTCTGAGAGGAGAGTATTTCTTTGCAGGATGAAGTTATGTCTCAGCTCTCACAGCTGGAGTGACAAAGATGTGCCAGGCCATTAACCTTTGACCCATGCTTCTACCAGAAATTGTCTGGCCAATAGAGCTCAGCATCAAGCACTTTGGCAACAGAGAGGTATTAGTTCATGTGAAGACCCGCATTAATGTCACCTCACAGGGACCAAGCCAAGAATGGATGCACTCATGACTTTTAACCCTGACAGAGAGCTGACTTAAACAGTATTCCCAAATTGTGGAACAGTTTTTGATCACATGTTCTCAAATGCCTGTTCCAAACTCTGAGAAAAGTATTAGCATGTGACACAAGACCTATCATGTAATACAACTACAAATGTTTCTTGCTTTAAGGCAGTAAGAAGAAGAAGAAACAAGCTCACTGGAACACAGTCTACCTTTTTTTCTGCACCCTGGCAACACCAGTGATTTCATAAAGTGGCAGTCAAGAGAAATGTTACCAATATCATTTATGAATGTACACTTTACCCTTGTCTATAGTCTGTATCCCATTCAAGAATACTTTTAAGCAAGTGCTTGACTGCTTTCCTGACAAGAGAAAATTGCCAGCCAGGGGCTCTGTGCATATCAGTTCTTGTGCTAGGCCAAGAGTGAAAGTGAAGATTATCTGAAAAGTTCACTTTAATTCTCAATTTTCATACTGTCAGTTTTCCAAGGAACCCAATCCCCATTGAGCTACACATTTCCCATGCATGGTTCAGAAGTGATATGTTTTTTGAATAGCAGAACTCTGTCCTTTTTTTTTCTGCTTTGAAGAAGGAAAATGTATTTTTGTCTTTTCTTATAAGGTTCATCCACTAATCATCTCTAAAACTATGAAAAAGGGAGTTCTCAGCTCAGGATGGGATATTGAATGTGAAAAGACGAGCAGAAAAAAAGAGCTTAAATTTTAAGTTGCTTTGCTGCATCTGGACCTTTTATACTTCCACTGCATCTACAAGAAATATTTTAACATGTAACCACCTAATTGGACAACAAATCTCACTCCTGTGGCTGCATGTACATGCAAATGGTGATGTTTTGGTGAAGGCTGATGCAGAACCACTACAAAATCAAACTCCAGCACCCTGGCTCCCATGGTCTTCTAGAACTCAGAGGTTTCATGCTTAGAAAAACTAGCCAATTTCTGAATAAAAAGAACTGGAAAAATGGGAATTACTTTATTTGGTTCCTCGTTGCTCAGATAATGAATATTTTAATGAGTATGGAGAGTGCTAATCTGTTCCCTTCTATTTTTTGTACCTCATGAAAAGAAATTTTGATAAATCACCAAAGACAAGTGATGAATTATAGAGTGTCCTCCATCCCTCTAACTCTGGTTTTCACTATATTCCCATTTACTTTCACCTTTCTTCCCATCTGAAAAGAAGGGGCTGGTGCTAAGCTTCCTCTGTTCTCCAGTCCTCAATAAAAAGTCATGATATGAACACCTAAAGGCCAAACGGCAAAAGTCTGCCCTCTGTTCTTACTCAAGCATAACTGTGGTTAACTTCTGATAAATGTGACTTATTTTTTGCAATATTTTATGTATGTTCTTTAAAAACATTTAAAATAGCTTTATATAGGGCATACAGAGTATTGGCATTTACCCACTTAACGCTGGTAAAAGGTGGCATGAAATTGAAGTGCTGTTTGAGGTGGCATGAATATGTCACTGATGCCTTTATCATGCATGAATAACATAGGCAATCCAACCTAATTTTGATAATATCATGATAGAAAACCATGATACCTGATTTTATATGTTCTGAGGATAAGTATGTTTTAGCTACAGGTGGTACACAGTCAAGGGAAAAACCCCATCCCTCCCTGACATAATGACATTACTGAGGTAGGTTTCTGGGAAAATAGTACTTACAAAGTATAGCACAGTAGTCACTCCATATTCATTCCCTCTCCCATCACTTAATTATATCACCCTTTAAGACAGACATATAATGTAATTAGAGATTTGAACAGTTCACAGCCAGATCACTTAAAGTAACATTGTTAATGGGCTTTAGAAGTTCTCCCTTTAATATTGCCAGTGTTATAACTTCTAATTACCTTAATAATTAGGGCTGTGTCATTCATGATTGAGGTAACAGTTGCTAACACTAATGGGTATTAGAGGTCTCTCACAAGGCATGTTTTGATATTCTCATCCAGTTGCTTAGGGCAGGCAAGAGCTATTTTTCCTTGGAAACATAGTGGTTGCTATGTGGTGGCCTGGGCAGAGGCATCCTTACTAACCACTTTAATACTGCCACCACCACTGCTGTTTTCATTGAGGAGGGCCTATATAAAATGCACTCACTATGCACTACCCTTGAAATGCAAATATGGCACCTATGGATGAACTCTGTCAACCTCTAATTGTTATTGTTGCTACAAATAACAGCATAAACTTGAATGTCACACCTGACTGAAATATCAAGAAAGCTACAGGTAACCCTTGGCCATTCCAGACCCCACAAATTAGCAATGGTTAAGATTTGCTAAGTTTAAGATGAGACATTCTTCATTGTGTGTGGGTAATTCAGAACTGCTGACATACACTAAAAACAAACCTTTTATGAAGAATACAGGTTGCTCTGTATTTGGCTAAAACTACAAATTCAGAGATACCAGTCTGCTGGTTGGGCATTGCTGAGCTTTGAGGTTGTGGTCATGGGAAAGTGAAGAGCTCAAGACTTACTCTACTGTCTTCTATAGCCCAAACTTATTTGTGTAACTAGTGATCAAAATAAGACTGGAGAACTATCAAACACAAGTACATAGAAAAAAAAAAAGGCAACTTTTTTTGGACAGGCATTCACCAAAGTGGTTTCAAGAATCTAGTCAGTCCCTGAGGACTGAGGACTGAATGAATTCTCTTACTTAGCTTTTTGGAGCTTTATTACACTCTATAATATTATCGACTGTGCTGGAAAATCTTAAAACCTCAGGGATGGAGGGAGAATTTATGTCTTGAATTACACTGAACAGGTAAAAGGACAACTCTGGGATGCAGAGAAGAATGCCCTGGGGATAAAAAAAGATTGATTCATTCTAGTCCCACTAAAAAACCTCAGGAACTTAGTATTTATTAGACTGGACATGAAGGACATACTCATATAGATAAGATACACATAGTAAATTAGCCCTTTAAAGTACAACTTTGAAATCAATACACTACACAGACGCCACAAAGACACTTGCATTCCTCTTAATCTGAATTAAAATCTAGGTTAAAAAAAACCCCAAAACCACATACACACTAAAAAGAAAAACAAATCCCAAACTCAGGTATCTACTTGAGCAACAAGTGTGAAAATTTCTGTCCCTCACCAGGTAAATATATAATGTACTCACATTGAATCAGATTTAATTTCTCTAGACTTCCAATATTAGTTTGGCAAGCATCCTTCTTCCTTTTGTGTCCCTCCTTCAGTGAAAACAAAATAATTATAACAGGACTACCTTTGTCTGCCTTGTCCTGAAAAAGTATTAGGTACTCTCCTTCATTTACAGATACAATCTTGTCCAAGAAAGAATTCCCATTAGAAGGGATCACACTTCCTGTTCACTACAAGATATACTGCCAAGATTCAAAAATACCTATACTCAAGTCACCTTGAAGAGCTTTAGATCAACAAGTCACTATATGCATGAATATTCACATACATATGTGTTCACATACAGTGTATGTGCACATATATGTATGTATACACACCCAAACACACACACATTGTAGTGACACTAATATCAAATATTTCAATCACACATTCCTAGAAGCATTCAGAAAATCTTCACTACCCATTTGGATACTAATCTATTCTACTAAATTTCATAACTGTCATGATAGAAATTCTACAGTTTATGCCTCTAACTAAAAGAACAAAGCTGTTAGATATTAGCTCCCATGAAACTATGCCAAGATCATTTAAGGAGCGTGAAGCTATTTGTAATGCAACAGAAACAAACACAAACAGCAAGCAATGAAAACTACTCTCTGCACTATTTACAAAGATGTCAATCTTAGATGAACAAGCTGAACAAAGAATACCTGTTTAACTACTGTCATAGAGGAGCTCTGCACCAGATTTCCAGGTACACCAGCAACATCAGCTATTAATGGGCCTTCCACTCTGTATTACTATCACATGAAATGCCTAAGCAATTTCCTACATGCATAATCCTATGTCACAACTATGTGTATATTAAAAAGGGTATGCACATAACAGTGCTTTGCATTAACTCCTTATGCTTGCAGCTTAGAAGAACATTTAATGAAAGCACTTTTGCTAAACTCAGACAAAACCTAGTGACCCCTACTTGGCAAAACACAGGCCCACACCATATGGAAGAAAACCATCTTTTAGCTCTTGTACTAGGCAAACTTTTATCTTCTTTGTGCACTAGAAGCATAAAACGCCAGCCATTCCATGCTGTAGAATGGACAGTAGAGGACAGCATCCTGAGGCCACCATTCCTCTAACTTGTAGGTGCATCCTCTTTTCTGTCATGACTTTTCTACTGTGTCCTGGTTTGAGCTAGAACAGAACTAATTCTGTTCAGTAAGATTACTTTTTTAGCTAAGTCTCTTCTAAAGAACTGCACTTTCTGAAGTTAACAGCATGTTTCTGCAGACAGTGCCTGCTTCTGGTAGTGACAACACTCAATCTTTAGAGATAGGACCAGGGATTGTTATGCAGACCAAGGTCACTGCTAAACCTTGTGTACCACGTTGGGGGTGCAGAGTAAAAGGCTGCAGCTGCAGGGAGTAGGTGACAGTTCAAGTGATCCTAAACTGACCAGCTAGGTATTCTATTACATAGACATCGTATTGAGTATAAAGCTGAGGGATTACAAGGGTCAAGCTCCCTTCTTCAACAGTCAGTGACCAAAGAGGACTCTGTTCTGCCTTTGATCCTGATCTGTGTGTTCCTGAATCCAGTTGTCATCCGCTGCTTGAGTCCAGTCTGGGACTTCAGCCCCAGCAGCAGTGGTGATGGTGATGTAGTTGCCGTCAGAGGGGTCAGGTTTGATATTGGTTTTGTATATATGTCTGGAAAATAATGCAGTTTATTATACATATTCTTAAAATTATCTCTGAATAAAGGACAGGTAAAGGCAGGGAAAAGGAATACGATCAAAGAGAGCCAAATTCAGGTCATCCCTGAGCTGCCTAAATCTTACTTCAAGTGATCAATAAGGGCAGATTTTATTACACCTAAATCAGATGCCTCCATTTGAATTATCATCTAGGTTTCCTTCATATTCACTGGAGGAGAACAGGTACTTCTAAGGACACAATTCAGTTCATCCTTGGTGTAAAGCCCAGAGAAGCTGTGGAGTCCCTGACTTTGGAGACATTGTAAACCTGACTGGATGTTTAAATCCTTTTGGATAGTCCATACATGACAAGTATGGCTACTTCTGTCCATTGGCAGAAAAGGGAACCTGTGCCTGCCACCTCTGCCCTGTATACTTCTCACCAATGAGAAGAGCTCCTGATGCCACCCCTTTGCCTGCATGCCCTCAGACACTATCTAGTAGATGACACTGTAAAGTCAAGCACTGTCATAAAGCTCTCTGTACATTCTGAGACTTTCCTAGGTCTGGAAAGGGTTCACACAGCTCTTACCTGTCCTCCTGAATGATCTGGAAGGAGGAAGGGATATGTTAAAAACCCATATGAGTCTGAAGAAGATATTTTCAGAGTAGCCACTGCACAACAGAACTGCTGAAGCCAGTGCAAAGCACAAGAGTCCTGATCATTTTATTTTCAAAAGAACAAGAATGGTGACCACTTTATCAGACTGCTTACATTACAAAGGCCAGTATTTTGTCCTAGTCTGGGTAGCCTGAATCCCAAGTAGATGGCAGTACATAATGAATGAGATGCCTTTGTCTAGTATATCCTATGGACATGCCCTAAGCTTTTTCTTTTCAAGGTGTGTGGAACTGTCTCACTCTGAGGAGACTCCACACAAAAAAGACCAGTGTCTCACTTGTGCACTCTCAGGCTTTGTCTAGCTGTTGGGATGTGAGCTCCACATTGTCTCATACAGTTCTTGTGCCCTCAGGTCATCTAGATAGAGGACTGACTTGACCATGAAGTGACTTCCAGCCAACTCCATGCCTGTCCTTCTTTCCTTTGAAAACCAGGGTGTGATGGGGATGAGCTACTGATATGAGCTAAGACAAATCTCTCTAAATGCCTGTTTAAAAAACCCCATAATGTAACATTAGTGTCAATGCCACATTTTGCCACCTGAGATCAACAGGGGAAATGTGTAACCTCACACAGGATGTGACACTGTCTCATTGAGCCAAAGGAGTGAAATACAGCCAGAAGCTTCATCCAGATGCAGAACCTGAGAAACACCTCCAGGACTCAAAGCACAGGCTGGGTGAAACTGCTTTTCTTGCCTATCCCTCAACAAACTTCCTCTGTATGCAAGTCTGAGCCCTGGCATACTCATTTCCTCTGGCATCCCAGGTACAGAAATGAAGAAAACAAATCCAAGATGATTTCCCTCATATTTCAAAAGCATCTCAAATTAGTACTTTTTCTCAGAGGTAGCCAGAAGTTCACTGAATTAGAAGAATTTTCAATCACTAAAATGTTTTACCTACATTACATACAAAAGTCACTGAGAATCTTTTGTATGCATGGAGGATAAACATTTAAAAAATTCCATTGGTGATTTCCTGGAAGAAGCAATGTTGGATGTTTTCCCTCTAGGAAAAATGAGGATGTTTGAAACTGCTAATTCTGTTGATCAGAGCTGAGCTAAGAAAAATATATTCAAATATATCTTCATAAACAAGTCCAGCAACATTCCTGTCACTGTTACACTGTGTCACTAGAGAGCAAAAGGAGAAAAAAACAACCTCACTCCAAGAACTGATGTGCTATTTTCCCACCTTCTAAAAAGGTACAAGCAATAATATGCCCTTCTGATATTCATATAATCAGATTACCAGTTTTAATAGTATTTAAGGTGAAACTACTTCACTCCATTGTCCTCATGCATCAAAAAATCATTGCTAGAGTTACTAGAAGGCTGAACATTTGCATGTTTATGAAGAAAGGAGTGATGATTAAGATCAAACCACCCCCTTACTGATCTCTGGCTGCTCTTTCAGATTAAAAGAATAAAATTAAATCATATCATAACATTAAAAACCTCAGAGCTCGCTGAGGGTGAGTGAGTTCGTGACAAGCACAGACACCGATAGCCACATCCACCCAACACATTCCTCCCTGACACATCTCTACAGGGGCACACATATAGATTAGCTTAAGCATACCACTATTTGCTACATGATTTCTGCTTTTCTATTGATATTGTTCTGTTTTCAGCACAGATACATTACTTCATCAATAATTTCAACATCCTCAAAGAATACTGAAGAAATTGGCATTGCATACATATGCTCATGTGCTATGTGGAAATGCTGGAAGAGCCAACTGCAATTCTACAGGTCTGTTTCTTTGCAAAGAATTTCAGCAGTTTGTTGCCAACTGAAGTCCCATTTCTGCCCCTCTCCACCACATGCTTTAGCGAGTGCATCTTTGAAAAAAATGACTAACTGCATTTGAGTCAAACTGCATGCACTGAAGTTAAGCACTGCTTAAGTGTTTGCAGGATTAGGCCTTAAGCTTCCAATTATCCCTATTGCAGCTACCCCAATGAATGCTTTTCTCATCAGTTTTAATTCATGCTTTCTCTCATGGGAGACTGAAAATGGCTAACAGAGTAGAGGCTGGGTATGTTTCTGTTAGGTTTACATACCTCACAAACTATCATATTTACTCTCATTATTAGCATCAGGAACTGAGTTAGGAATTCACTATGTGACCCAGGGATCATGCAATATGTGTTGCTGCACTTTAGGAAACAGCCTGGGGTTTTGAATTCAAAATTGGGTAACTTTGTAAGATATACACATTTATATACATAAAAATAAGTGTATATGTTTTTATATATATATATTTATGTATGTGTAGCTGGTTCAACAGTAGGTCACTGGAATGAAACCAGCAAATGCTAGGGAGTTTTTGTGGCTGCTATTATTCAGAAGGTTGCAGTACACCGTCCCAGGAGTCTCTGCTTACCTTAGAAAATACTGTTAAGAATTTAAGGCTGCAAGGGAATTGTTATGCCTTAGTTGTTAACTGCCCAGTATTATTTTTGATCCAGTATTCCATGGAATGTGAATGCATGTGACCTTTTAAAAAGGTAGCAGTGGACAGCTATGATTAGCATTGGGGGTCTCCAGCATTGTTATTGAATAAGATGCCAAAGAATATGTACAATTTTGGCAATTGTTCACTAGGAAAAAGGCTCTTTACATGGGAAAAGACATCTTAGTGATTCAATACCACAATTTTTTCAGCATATTAATTTTATTCCTTATTTTAGTCCTTCTCTTATAAGGGAAATAAGAGTTCCACACTCTCATTTAGGCTTTAACAGCATTTGAAGTTTTCTTGCAAAAATCTTTCCTATGCCTAATATTTTAGAGTTCAGGATTGCTTTCAGTATACATTCACCTGGAAACTATCTCCACGCTGATGTTACTTTGTGGAAACAAGCAAACCCCCTTTATCCTCAACCTTCAGCCAACATATGCAGTTCTATTAGTGGCTCTGTTCCAGAACTGCATACATAGAAAGGAAAGAAGGACAAAGAGGATCTTGACATATACCATATTGACATTCATATCCTAAAGCTTCCAGTACGACACATATCCTGCTTGAATTAAAAGAAAGTATTTTTTCCCCCACCAAATAAGTCCTATCAAAATCACTTAAAAAATGTCAGTATCACATTTTGTTTACCACTAGGCCCTGCTCTGGCCTTATATTTAAATCATATTTGAAGAAAAAGAGGTATATGACTGTAATTTTTTGTCACAAGATACTGAGATGAAGTAAATCAAGATCTTGTTCATAGCAACTGAAAAAATGCACAAACTCTGGCTGCTATATTACTAGTTGAAATTTAGATCCATGTAAGTTACAGGCTGAATTTACTGCCTGATGGTAGTGAGAGCAGCAGTTTGCCATAAGAGACATCACACAGCCATTAGAAATCACCAGTACTTGGCATTCCTTTATCAAAACCCACCTCCTAAGGTTGTGAGGATTTGACTTTTTTTCTTTGCTTGAGGCTGTACTTGACACATCTGTTGACTTAAGCCCTGAAATCACAGCCCCCTACCAACTAGACAAGGTGACAGTCATCCAGTTGAATGGAAACCTGGATGCAGAGGGGAAAGATAAAGTTTGGTGTGTGTCTGGTTGTCCTTCAAGAAAGACCCAGGACAAGGACAGCGTGCAGATGAAACCCAAGAACCTAAGAACACTTCAGAGTTTGATAATAAAGACATGGCCTAATTCATTGTAAGATTTAATGGTCTTTTCTTGTCCCATCTAAGCAAGACTCAGGTCTGGTCCCTGTGGGTTTCTCCTTCACAATGATCAGGCATTGCTACTGAAGCAGTTCCCTGCTTTATAGATGTGTCAAAAGGCCCCAGGGGATGCTAAGTCCAACACCTCCCCTTCCTAGACAAGCAGCAGATGCTCCAGTGATTGTTTCCTGGTGGTGTTGACTAACATGAAGAGGATTGAGTTATGATCTCCAACTCACACCTTTATTGCCCAATCATTTTAAAACACCCTTTTTGTTCCTTTTTGCTTTCCCTGTGTCCATTCCCAGCTCCCAGGTGTCATTTTCTTCTTCTCACTGACTTTATTCCAACAAACTTCTATGTTTCTACTCTATGTGTTCCTCTGTTCTACTCTGCCCTGCACACATACATCTCTATATATTATTCTCACCATCTGACTTCCTCTAGCTCCCAAACTTTTAGCTCTAATCTGATTTTCATCTAACAAGGTTTAAAAAAATTGGCCACAATACAGGTAAACAATATACCCTATCTTAAACAAGAATAATTATTATCAAAAGTGTTAAAAAATTGCCACAGAACATTTACTATTACCTTCATATTGTGAAAAATACTAGCAGCATGTTCCATTTTTTATCATAAAAATTCTCCAATGAGCATGTGTGCCAAAAACTATTGCATCTGTCATCACAAATTTTAAAAGGTTTGTAATAAAAATGAAATTTTCATTGCAAACTTTTGAAAATTGCAGATTTGGGGAGATTTTGACCAATACTAATGTAGAGAGTCTTTAAGTACTTACATGCTATGTTAAAACCAATTCATTCAGTCTCAGAACAGGCTAAGGAAACTGATTGTTTCAGTGGTGGGAATTGGAGATATTTGACACTTTCCAAAGAGAGATCTACTGGTTCACAGGTACTTGCACTGCATCATTGGATAGAGAATACCCATTCTGAGGAGACAGATACTACCATACATTTTATAGTACATGGTAGAAACCTATTTTTTTTCCTCAATCAGGATTTTGTTTCTAAGTATAGGCACACTATACCAACAAAAACATCTTTAATAAAGTATATTTCTTGTAGGAGTTTGTTTATGAACACTGGCTACCACAAGCAGCAGCTAGGCTCAGCTTGGCAACAGAACTCACCAGAACACTCACCCCAGCAGACTCATGGAAGTGTTGGTAAGATTTCTAAGCAAACTAACAGTTTCAGAACTTTCATCCAGGTTAAATGGAAAATAAAAGCTAGAGATGGAAATAAACTCTAATTCTCCTGGCTTTTAGGGGCATTTCTTGACCAAGGGGTGTTACTGCAGCTCTCTGTGCTAACAAACACTGCTCTTGTACCCTGTTACATTCAGTCTCAGCCACAGAATCCAGGACTCAGCTGCTGCAAAGGGTGAAATACCATCTTAACCCTCCTGTTTGTTTTCCATACAGCACACAGGAAGGCAGCAGGGAAGAGAAGTGTTCATCCTCACCCCTCTTACTGTTCTGGCAGCATAACAAATTGTGGCAGACAACAGGGAAAACCTGGATACATTTTTATGCTGAGGTGGAGAAAGGGAGCAGAGAAAGTGCCTATAACCCAACTGATGACCTCCAACAACGTAGCTTTTCAGGTTGCTGCTGCATAGGATGTATTGCACAAGAAAAAAGTCTACCTGTAGGAGTACAATATACTGTGGAGAAGCTAATAATTAGGCAAGGATCTTGAAAGTAAAAAAAAATTAATTCTTGATATGTCCTTTTAATTTAAGTGTAAGCTGGTGCAAAATGGAAAACAAAGCCAACTAAGTGTTAAGGGTCATTTTACAAAAGGTCTTCCTTTCTTAAAGCAAGTTTGCATGTTTTCTCTACTCACTCTAAAGTTTATGCATGCCAAAAGTGCCTGAAGGCAAAGACATTTTCTATTAGAGATCTAGCCAAATAACTCCTTTATCATTAGAAATGGATCTAATTGATAGCTCTGTAAAACCTCTGTGACACAGAATATCAACTCAGTGCCATGATATGGCATCAAAGGCCAAAGTCTGGCTTTCTTATAAAGCAGGTGAGGCCTTTCAGAAATCAGTTTTATATAAATTTATAATGGACTACTGGGTTAGGAAATGGACATTCTAAAGCTGTATGATAAAGATCCTGACTCTACTGCAAGATGGGGATACAGGGATTCAGTTTTGCTGCATTGCAACTTCTCACAGTACTTTCTCATAAAGTCATTGGTAATTTTAAATGTGGAAAAGGAGGGGTGGGAGAAACAGTCTAGATGGAAAACTTCTATTGACATCAGCAGAGCTAGTCCTTCCTGGCTGTCCTGTAGCTTGCAAGAGGAAGGGTGTTGCTAGGAGGATGGAAGACTACTGCAGAGATTGCAAGGCTTATCTCAGTTGGAGAGGAAGCTTTATTTTTTTCTCTAATTAGCTATGCTACTGGACATGTGGAGAAGAAATGAAATGCTGAGTCCTAACACAGCAACACAATGCTTGTGCAGCCATTTGGTCAAAAGGTTTCATTTATGAGCAACCCCTTGTGTTTTCTCTTCTAGCAGACACCTATCTCAATAGTCATTAATGAGCCTGTATCATTTCTCATTTAACAATATGCACTTAAATGGTCACAAATAAGAAGGGATATCACATATGGTGAAAAACAATTTTGTGTAACAGAGTAAAATATGAACTGCAACAAATATGCAGACACAACTTTAACTGGAGAGCTTTAATTATGCAAATTGTAATGCCACCATTTATAACTTGTGTTCACTCTGTTTTTTTGGGTGATTGTATTAACTTTTTTCTCTCCATTTAGGTGTTTGGTCAGCTCCACAGTGCACTAATTGTTTGTACCCAAGAAAGGCAAACCATGACAAGACCATTACAGCCAGCTCCATACTAGGGCTTTATACTTCCACCATTGTACAAGTCCATCTGGTTAATTAGGCATTACTGTCACCACTACTGCACTTTTACAGTAACAGAAAAGAGCAATACTGGCTGAACAGGGAACTTTTGCTGGGGAAAAAAAGAGAGTTTATTAACTTTGGAAGAAGGGACAGGCAACTCAGGAATAGTACAAGGATGTCATTAGGTCATGCAGAGAGAGAATTAGAAAGGTGAAAGCCCACCTAGAACTCAATCTAGCCACAGTCATAAAAGGTAACAAAAAATGGTTTTACAAATACATCAGCAACAAAAGGAGGACCAAGGAGAATCTCTATCCTTTATTGGATGGGAGGGGGAACTCTGCCACCAAGGATGAAGAAAGTGTTGAGGTACCTAATGCCTTCTTTGCCTCAGTCTTTAATAGTCAGACAAGTTATCCTCAGGGTATTCAGCCCCCATGAGCTGGAAGACAGGGCAGAGAGCAGAATAAATCCCCCATCATCTAGAAGGAAGCAGTTAGTGATCTGCTACTCAATCTAGACACTCACAAGTCTACAGGGCAGATGGGACCCACCCAAGGGTACTGAGGGAGCTGGTGGAAGAGCTCACCACACCACTCTGCATTATTTATCAGCTATCCTGGTGAACCAGGGAGGTCCCAGATGACTGGAGACTTGCCAATGTGACACCCATCTAGAAGAAGGGTTGGAAGGAGGATCCTGGGAACTACAGGCTCTGTCAGCCTTACCTTGGTACCGGGGAAGGTTATGGAGCAGATCATCCTGCGTGTGATGACATGACATATAATGGACAACCAGCCAGCGTGGGTTCATGAAAGGCAGGTCCTGCTTGACCAACCTGCTTGCCTTCTAAGACAAGGTGAGCCTGCTTAGTGGGTGAGGGAGAGGCTGTGGATGTTGTCTCCCTAGAGTTCAGTAAAGCCTTTGACACTGTCTCCCACAGCCTTCTCCTGGAGAAGCTGGCAGCTTGTGGTGAAAGAAGGCACAGATCCTTGTCGTGCACGGCATATTGTCATGCTGAAACAAATCCTGAGGTCAGAGGGCCAATGAGATGAGTGCTTTGTCTAGTTTCCCTTCTGTGGGAGCCTAGCCTTTGCAGCCTCTAGTGGTGTGCTACAGCAGCTCATGGCTTAGACAGGTATAGTCTTCACTGGGCAAGAAGTTAGCTGGATGGCTGAACCCAAGGAGCTGTGCTGAATGGAGTTAAATACAGTTGGCAGCCAGTCACAAGCAGTGTTTTCCAGGGCTTAGTGCTGGGGCCAGTCCTGTTTAATATCTTTATCAATGATCTGGATGAGGGGATTGAGTGCAGCCTCAGTAAGTTTGCAGATGACAGGAAGTTGGGCAGGAGTATTGATCTGTTTCAGGGTAAGGAGGTTCTGCAGAGCAATCTGGACAGGCTGGATTGATGGGCCAAGGCCAACGGGATGAGGTTCAAGAAGGCCAAGTGCCAGGTGCTGCATTTGGGTCACAACAACCTCATGCGACAACGCAGGCTTGGGGTAGAGTGTCTGGAAAGGTGCCCAGTGGAAAAAGACCTGAGGGTGCTGGTTGAGAGCCAGCTGAACACGAACCAGCAATGTGCCCAGGTGGCCAAGAAGGCCAATAGCATCCTGGCCTGCATCAGGAATAGTGTGGCCAGCAGGACTTAGGGAAGTGATTGTCCTGCTGTATTCAACACTGGTGAGGCAACACCTCAAATACTATGTTCAGTTTTGGGCCCCTTGCTACAAAAAAGACATTGAGTGGCTGGAGCACATCCAAAGAAGGGCAACAAAGCTGGGGAAGGGTCTAGAGCATAAGTCTGATGAGGATTGGCTGGGGAAACTGGGATTGTTTAGTCTGGAGAAAAGGAGGCTGAGGTGAGACATTCTTGCTCTTTACAACTACCTGGAAGAAGGTTGTAGTGAGGTAGGGGTCAGTCTCTTCTCTTGGGTAACTAGCTATAGGACAAGAGGAAATGGCCTCAAGTCACACCAGGGGAGCTTCAGGTTGGATATTAGGAAGAAATTTATTCACTGAAAGCTTGGTTAGGCATTGGCACAGGCTGCCCAAGGAAGTGTGGAGTCACCATCCATGGGGAGGTGTTCAAAAGACATGTAGACATGGCACTTTGCAACATGATTTAGTGTCATGGTGTTGCTGGGTTGACAGTCGGACTTGATGATCTTAGATGTCCTTTCCAGCCTTAATGATTCTATGAATACAAATCGGTCCCCATTGATATTCTTAATTCTAGTGTGTTATATATCTATTTAAACAATCTCACAATATTCCAGCAACTTATCATTTAAGTGGTATGGTCTAAAGAATATGGCTGAGATAACTTTGATCCTATTTGTGTTTTCTTCTATCAAATACGCATACTCAGTACACACTGTCTGAATGTTAATGGCAGGATTGAAACACAAGGGAGAAAAAAATGGTACTTCCTAATTTAGCAAGCAACATTGTTTTCTGTGTGATCAACACAGTTTTGCATTTTAGGAATTGAAGAAAAACACCTGGCTTTACTGAGACAAGAATTTGGATCTAAATCCAACCATTAAAACCATCCAGGAGGAGACCACACCAGTTCAATTGCCCTGTAAAGATGATGTGTATCATCTGCCAGCAGCAAACACTGGAAGACACCCTGCCACTGTGTCCTGCATGATCAGTAGCATGTAAGAACTGGGTCCATGAAGCACTTCCCCCCCACCCCCTCCAAAATGCTCTGATACAATTTACTCTTCAGTCTACAGTCTGAAACAATCCTTTGAGAATCTCTCCACAGTAAATGCTCCCAGACATTTATTTTGTAGATTTTCTTTGCATTTTATAAAGGCTAGTCTTAAAAAGAAAATAATATGTGAAACAGAGCTAGAGTTTTCTTCATTGTCAGTAAAAGGGTACAAGTACTGCCTCCATTTTTCAGTTATTCTATAAATAGTATCTCACTGCATTTTCTTTAGGAGCATATAAAAATGCATAGTTTCAGTAGCTTAATGTACTTTCTGCCAAGAGATCAAGGTAAGTTTATCCTAATGCCCCATCTTCAAATTTTCAAATGCCTTAGGTAAATGACTGCTACAAATATTTTGGGGTTAGAAGTGCACACAGAAATTAACAGAAATGTTTCCCCTTTGATTGCCATCATTATGAATAACAAACACTGTCACAGTAGAAAGAGAGCAAGATGACATGATACCATATAAAATGACATGACCAAAACCATACCTGTGAATGAAAGCTTTGAGAAACTGCTATCTTTTAAATAGGAAATATAGCTCACTTGAATGAATATGCAATATTCTCTGAAGGCTTGAATTAAATACAGACCTTAATAATTACCCTAATTACTTCTGTTGTGATTCCACCTTTGAGTCTACATGAAACAAACATCTCACAATTAGTTACAGTTTCATTTAATCAACTGGGTTTGAATAAATGCCTTAGTATTTCTTTTCACAAACTTGTTCTTTTAGAAAGACCAAAGATAAAATGGTTTGTTTCAGTCTAGCATTCAGCATGTCATTAGTTTGGACTAACATATTTATTTGTGGGTTTTTTGCAACTGAAGGTCTCTATCTAGCCACAAAAGAAATGGGGAAAAAAAAAAGGTATAGCAGAAGGTGGAACAGATTATTTGGTAACACATCTCAAACACAGCCTGGACTAACCACCTCTGAGGGTAAAAAAATACATCATGTTTCAGCTTCCAAGCCCAATTTAGTCTTCAGTTTCTCAACTGAGCCTGTCAATTAGGGTGTCAATTAGGCCTTGATCCAGCAGAGCACCGAAGCATGTGTGTAATCCAAGCATGCGAATAACCCTGTTGCTCACTGCGAGCCAGGAGGATGGTGATGGGGAACAAATGAACAGGGCCACCAGCTCATTCCCACATACAGCAATTACACCACACTTTAAAATATTTTCTTGATGAAGCAACATACTGGAAAATTGTGGCATTTGTCATCTCTGCTGCTTTTGGAGCCAGTATAAAACAGGGTTGCTGCTCATTTTTATTTTTTCCATTGGCAGAAAGAACCAAGATTTCTTTCTTCTAAATCTGTCTCAGACATCACCTCTTTTCCAAAATACACAATTTATTGTGGCATCTCTCTTTATAAAGCTGTACAATAATAAAATAGTTTCTTATGTATAATGCAAACACCAGATTCTCAATATTTGAATTCTTAGTAGACTCAGCATTAGTGAGGCTCCTGCTCCTACACACCTAACTAGAGATGATTTACTGTTTTGTGTCTAAGTTTGCCTGTACATAAAATGAGTGATCCCTCTCTCTTCACAAAGCACTGAGGTCTCCCAACCGTAGAAATCTTCCTCTAGAATAACTTTTTGCTGTTGGTGCTTAGACTACTTTCCTGAGGCAAGTCAGTAGCCATTGCAAACTAATGCATAATCCTCTCCATGAAATACCATGATAGTACCAATATACACTTTCCTCCTTGAGTTTGATCTTGAGCCTGAGATACCAACACCCTGACAAACTTCTGTTGTAACTGTGGAGCAAGTGGTGCAACAAGGAATACAAAACTAGGTTCATGGGTCTCCCACACTCAGTTATGAAATGCTTCCACACTGGTAATACTACTCACAAAGGAAAAGGATCCAGCAAGAGCCTAATCTTACTCTCACTGGAGTTGGTAGTGAAACATACATGGAAACAGAATGAAACCCAAATTTGACACCGATGTTAAAACTGATGGACTTCTTTCTAGAAGCTGTCAAGTCAGTGATAGATTGTTTGTACCTTTCATTGTTACAGGTAAATTGCCAGATCAGAATTCTGAATCCCTAGAATAGATGAACTTTTAAAAACATAACTCTTGATTCTCAAACACTATGCTGTGTGTTTTGTCAGGACAGCATAACACAAAAGGTTGTGACATATACATTAAGATTCAAATGTGCTCTCTCTGGAAAGTGACATGAGAGGTGCAGCCTTTCCAGCAATTTTTACAGAAGAAATCAACTCCTTATTTCTATCTCAAGATTTAACCTTGGAAGTGTCTGAACAACAGTACTTTTCACCTTCTGAAAACTGGTGATCCCAAAACATTTTTGCAGCTTTCTACTGAGGGGGAAAAAGAGTTTAAATAAAAAGGCTGGTACTGGCAAAAACTCTTCCATCCAATGTATCAGCATGTTTACTTATCCACACATGGCCACAGTTTCCCCAAACAACATCCCCCCTAGATCCCTGGGTTTAAGCAGAAGAAAACATATGGTGGAAGGTGTGCACAATTGGTCACAGGAAAAAAGCCACTGAGCCAGAAAACAATTCTATAATGCGTGCAGGGCTACAACAGTTAAATCTCAAAGCTGCTGAGAAATTGGTTGGATGCTATGAGCAAAAAGTGTGGTTCCAGAATATAATCCTAGTGATACACTATGTTCTTTGCAAAAGGTTGTGAGGCCTTGGCCTAATAAGCATAATCTCATTACACTGCAAATAAAAGTTTCCTATTTATCTCCAGATTTCAAATGAATCTAATAAGGCTTATGATACAGTCACCCAATACCCTAATCATATTTCTGCCTATCTAAAAGCAATCAGTAATTGTGTTATAGCAGAACGTGCTGACAATACCTCTGACACAGAAAGGAGAATGAGAGCCCAGCTGTACTAATTAAATTAAATGCTAGGCTGATGGAATACATTTGCTGAAGCTTGGAGAGTATGGGTGCAGAATTAATAAGCATTACAGCTTCGAGCAGGAGATGATATCATAATGGATGCAAGGTTTTGATGTGGAGAGCCTCATTCAGATTCAATGTACCATAATGTACGGATGTGACAGCTGCTTAGAGAGGTGCAGAACCTTGAACAAAGTGCACAGGAACTTTCTCCCCCCCCTCCTTTTTTTTTTCCCCTCTCCCCACTCCATCCCTCCTCCCCTCATCTTTTTTTGTTACTCACTTAGGAACTGTATTTTAATATCATGCATCAGCTCAAAAAATACTCCACTGGGGCCACGGTTTACTATTTATTACAGCCCTATTGATGTGCACTGTGGCTTCTTTTCTTCCCACCTTCTCCTCCTGTTTGCCGTTTTAAACTTGCCAGCCCCGTAAACTAGAGAAACGCTCTTTTGTAAATCAGTCCATAACGCAATATGTCCATGCTTCATCATGATTTTGCCTCTCTTCCCACTCTCTTTATTATTTTTAATGCCACAAATCCCGAGCGTTGAGGAAATCCTGCAAGCAACGGAGGGAGAGGGAAAACAAACCGCAGACCGCCTCCTCCACAGCGGCCAAGCTACTGCTTGGAAAGGTTTGGGAATGAGCCAGAACCGCTTTACGCGACCCAGTTCCCACCGTTTTCCTTCAGCAGAACTCCAGCAGTGCCCCACCGCCGAGCCGCTCTCCCTCCCCGGCCGGGCCCGCTCGTCGCTCGTCACCGCACAACCTCTCGCCCATCAGTGTCCGGCGGGGAGCAGCAGGGCCGCGGCTGCTGCGCCAGCTCCGCCGGCCAGACCCGACAGACCTCATTATCATCCGAATTTTGACAGGATATTAAATTTACTAATCCTGAACTTTCCGGCTTGACCCCTCACTCACAAGCAGACAATACCAGTGTCTGCCGACAAGGCCCTTCCCCCTGCCCTCAGCATGTTGTTTTACCCCCTTGCAATACTACCCGCACACGCACCACCCACACGGGGACACCCCAGACCCCCACCCCGGGGGATCGGCGGCGCTCAGTTTTCTGGCCGCTGCCAGCGCCCCTCCCCGCCCGGCCAGCCCCTCAGCCACCACCCCGCGCTCTCCGCCGCCCCCGTCCGAGTAGCCGGGGCTGGCTGGCGGATTTCTCCCCTTCGGCCCGAGGCTGCCCGTCTGTCTTTAGAAAGCTGAGCCCCTGGCGGGAGGAGGGCGCGGCTGCTCCTCTTCGCTCTCCGGAGCTCCGCTTAAGGGGCTGCCCGCGCCGCCTCGGGGGAGCCGAGACCCCACTCACCCCTTTGCCCGGGGCCAGCTCTGCCCGGTGGCCCCTCTTTCCCCCCAGAAAGGCCCCTCCTGACAACACAGTGGCTTTAAGTTGCTGAAAACAGCAGTTTTCCACCGATACTATACAGATAAAGCTGACCATTAAATCGCAATTTAACATCCCCAGGCAGCAGTAGCTGCTGACAACCTCTAAAGCTTGTAATCCCATTTAACCCCCTCCTGTCATGAGCAGGCCCACCCTTTTAGAATAATGCAGACCAAATTAAACCTGACACGGCAACAAGAGAAATAAAAACCCCTTTAGCTTAAGTCATGCCACAGTGAGTAACCCTGACCTTCAGCTTCCCCGTTCCCATCTCCAGGGAGCACTAACACCCCCCACCCCGACCTTGGTGCTGACAGAGAGGAGTGAGGAATCGCAAGGCAGCTGGATGTCCCTGGGGACAAATTAAAGGGAATTCTGATAAAACAACGGAAGGAAATTTCACCCGAGGGGTTTGGTTTTGTTTGGTGGGGTTTCTGTTTGTTGTTGTTTTGGGTTTTTTTAAAAATGTTTCGCAATAAAAGATGAGCCCAATCTATCAGCTCCCTGCCCTGCTGGGCAAGGGGTTTCCCCAAGCTATGTCTCGGGAAAGGAGGCTCTGGTCTTCAAAGCCCACAACTGCCATTTAGCGGTGATTTCAGGAGGAAGCTCACCACTTCTAAGGTCCCCTAGAACAAACACAAACCCTCAAAAAAACCCCACAACAAACGTTCCCTCCCTAGCTCAGCCTGCTGTCCACAGTCCATCTGCTTTGTTAGGAGAGGTGGAGAAAGGCACTACAGGGTGAAACTCGTCCTGAGTTACTCACACACTGCTAGCCCAGGAGTACAGGAGGAGTTTTCAGACCTAATCTGGGCAATGTTGCGCTCGTTACTCTCACCTCGTTCGGGAAAATAACGAAGTTTGTCTGACAGTATTTTCAAGAATACTGGGCTATACAGACAAGCCTTTGTAAGCAGCATTCATCCCCATCGCTGCAGGAACCCTTGCAAATGCAAAGGATAGCCTCTCACACCAAATCTACACACAAGTAGACCACCACAAACTGCTCCCCGGTTAACCTGCCCGGGTGTGCTGCCCACTGAAGGAAAGAGCCAAAAGTCAGAAAACACCTTGACACGGGTAAAGGTCATATTGCCACCCTCTGCTCAGTTTCCTGTTTCTCTCTTTGTAACAGATACAAGGGAATCTGAATCTATAACTAAAATACAAATCAACATATTTTTCTACCTATCCATACAAACAACTATACACTGGTAAGCAGCCAGTCCTGCCCTCACCATTCAGCACACATTTCTCAGCACTCCCCCACCTGCCCTTATTTCTGTACACTGAACAGCATGCAAACAAGAAGCCTTACAAAACAGAGCTGTGTCTGCAGCAGGAGAGGCAAACTCCTGTATGGAGCTGAAAGTTTGTTGCAGAAGTTTGCAAGCTGCTTGCAGCAAGCCCCTGCAATGGACCCTGTCTGCACCCCACCACTCTGCCAGTAACTCACCAAGTCACTCTCCCAGAGGCCTCACAGCAGGAATGAACTTGCAGGGCTTCTAAATAGTGGAGCACTAAAAGAGCAGGCTCATTACCTGGACATATGGCTTCTCATTACTCCATTGCTTCAGATGCCAGATCCCTTGGTGCTGCAGATTGGCTCAAAAATTTGAAATACTCCCTTCTTTTTTTCCCCCCTTTCCTTCTCTCTTTCATTCATTCTTGAAAAAAAAAATTAAAAAATGCTTGACTAAAGTTAGCTTAAATTTGTTAAGAATAAAACCAGCATAAATGTTTATTTCAACTTCCTAGTGCAGCAGTGTACTGAAGCCCAGCCCGCCCAAGCCTCTTTAGCAATGGAGTGGTTTATTTAATTTGTCAGTATAATAGAAGCAGCTGAGTGAGAGACAGAGAATGCAGTGTGGTATAAAAGAAACAAAGGCTAAAAGTACCACTATTTTGATTCCCTTTTTAAAATTACTTCCAAAGTGTGGTATCTATTGTGAAGAATAATGCTGAACAAAGCACAGTGTCTTGGCAATATTCACAGAGCTCATTCACAGAGCCAGTTCTGTCTGTACATTCAGAGGTAGAATACACTTATAAATGATGCATTGGAAGGACTATAGTTCCTATTGTATTCCCAGTGTAAACAAAAAGACAGACAGAAGCTGAATGGCATATGGGCAGCGGGGCCACACTTTATTCAACCATTCCAGCACCATTGTGAAGGTAAAATGCAATGGGAGTTCTCTCCCCCTCTAACTTCAAATCCAATGAACACATTTTTGGTTAGGCTAAGATTTTTTAAAAATTATTATTATGATTATATATAGGTATATATACATAAAGCCACAGAGATCTGGTGACAATTTTGTACACTTCTGTGGAAGAGTGACCTTTAAAAGGAATCTGCAGCAGGGGAGGGCTGTTGAGTTTTGGAGGTCATTTCCCATGGGAGGAAGGAGCCTCTGGAGAAGATTGCCTGAAAGAGGGTGTGCATATTGGCTGTGCAGGCAAGTGCTTGATGCATAGAGCCAAAATGGTCTAAAAGAGCAGTTGCAAAAGCCAGGAAGGAGGCTGAGGTGCTCAGGATCTGACCCACCTGGAAAAAGATGTGCTATTGTAAGGGACAATATTTACACAAACTGGACTCTTCCCCTCTTTTCCCACCACTGCCCTCCAGTTGTTAGCCAGCACAGGCTGTCTGAGTCTGCAAATGGAGACTGGCAGCTTTGCCAGATGAGCATAAATCTCCTTACTAAGTCAGGCAATGTCCCTGCTGAACACTTCATGGTCAGAGAAAGCATCTTCACTGTTTGAGGGGAAGGAAAACCCAACCATTCATGTGGAGGAAAGATTAAAATTAGCTGTGTCCTTTCTGCCCTTACTGTGTCAGCTGATGCCAGGAAGTTTTATGATCACTAGCTCCTCTCCCTCCCTTTATATTTTCTGTTCCCACAGCAAGGCTCACGTGCTGAAACTCTGCTCACTGGATTCAGTCTTTCTGATTCACACAGGCACGCCTGTGGCTGTGTGATACAGCATATCTGCTGCACATCACACTCCTTGGGAGCATTTGGAGGGATTTGGGCAAGTAGTACTATGGGACCAGTCTGCTTTTTTGTTTCTTTCTTTCCAGTTGGTCCTGTTGTCTTTACTCCTTGCTCACCATGGATGATCACTGATTGAGTTCCAGCAACCAGATTAGGAAACTGTGTGCTAGGTTTTGTCTTGACTGCTGTTTTGTGCTCACTACAGCTGGGGCCAGGGAGGATTTCACACCTGTTTGAAGTCACTGGAGGGAGACTGCTGTCCTTTGGGAGCTGAGGCAGGGTTCCAGTCTGGAGATGAGCCTGCCTGACCAGTTCTGGTATTAAAAAGCCTGTTAGAGTGTGCTTTGTTCTGATGTGATGGAGATTTTGCAAGTTTCTGCCTTAGATAAGTCACTGTCTTATCAAGATCTAATATGGTCATATAAATACAAGGAAACTCCACATGAGGGTTACTCATCTGGATCCCTAAAGCTGAGTGCCAGCCTCTCTTTATGAGTACTTATAACCTTTAATTAAAATCAAACGTGGAAACTCTGTGCCCCTGAGTACTTTCCTAAGTTCTTTGATTATATTGACAAGAAAATAGTACTTGGATTAAACTATCCTTGATGTTTTCAGGAAAAAAAACCAAAACCAAACCCTAGAACAATTGTGTTTTTGTTGTGAGCTGCTGCCTCCCAGAACTGATGCCAAGAAACCCAAAATATTTAGGTGACTGTGCTTAGATGTCAGTATTGATTGATGCTTGTGTCCTCCCACTAGGTTGTTCTCTATGGGGATCAGGTTATGCAGAATGGGCAGTCAGAAAAGGATCTGCAGCTGCAGTAATATTATGGTCAGACCTTGATTCAAAGTCCATTGAGGGAGTTCATGAACTTACACACCACTTGGTGCTTGGCAGAGACCTAGGTGGAACAGCTAGTAATAAACCCCCAGAGACTATACCAACAAGAGGAAAAGGCAAGTGACCATGAAGAAGGAGCATGGAGCTCGGAAGAAGACTAGGATAGACTCACTGCTATTCAGAAGGCATGAAGCTGTTTTTCTCTTTTCAACTTGATAGAAATGATGTCTTTTTGTGCTGTGAATTTGAGACACAGATGGACACATTCTGACTATTAGAAACCTATTTTAAATTTCAATCCAAACCACACCTGTGACATGAAGGTAGAAAATGATAGTTGCTTGAATGTTCTTTACTCTGTGTCTCAGGTAGGCAGATATGTTTTCATTCTTGAAGAATTGTTAAAGATGTACAAACGCCAGCTGGACCACCAACAAAGGGCCAAATTTGCCACAACAAAGGGCAGGCACAGCTTTAGGAGTGTCTCTGGAGGTTCATAGAGTTTGGACAGATAATACAGACTTGTCAGGCTCTTAACACAATTGGTGGTGAAAGACTGAGTTTCAAAAATTGAGTTTTCATGTGACTTTGCCAATATTTTCCAAATTGCCAAGAGCCTTTCACCCCTAGACCTTCACATGGAAAGGATCTCAGCACACTTCTGCACACTGGAAGGAGTTCTGTGAGCTAAGTATCTATACAAATATGCTGGTTTTATTTGGCATGTCAGTACAGATCGATTCTGTGACTATACAGTGAAAATAAAAACAATCTCTTTTTCAGTCACTCATGACTATAGGTTGTTGTAACAAATTATTGGAAGACAACTCACAATATCTGAAAAGTCTCAGTGGGGTACAAGATATTTGGTGTGCTGGAAAGAGGAATGAAAATTTGTGTTGGTGTTTGGTTTTTTTTTCACCAAAAATTCATTTTATGATTTGCCAGAGCTTAAATTCTTCACCACATGAGTGAACACTTACTGCAAAAGTTGTACTTTCAGGAAATAAAAAATAGTGCCCAAACCAAGCAGTAGATCCTAGGTGTTGAATTTCAGTGACTGCCCTAGCATACTGTATATTGTATGAGGGTACTGGTGGAAATGGAACATTAAAAAAAAAATTAGAGGAAGAGATTTCATAGTTAAAAATTTAACACCACACTGGCAACATAATTCTTCAAAAAGTATTTGTGAGGGCACAGAAACCCCTCTTCTGTATGTCCTATTCAACCCAAACTAAATGAATTCAAATTTCAGCTACTTCCAATCCATAAAAAGACAAAGAAAAATTTAGAGAAATAATTTTTTGGAGAAATTGCATGGGGAGTACTTTTGAATTACAAATACATTCAAGAAAATTATAAGATGATTGAAGATAAGTCATTAATAGATAAAGACTGAAATAATTTAATACATTATTCATGATATATTATTCTCTCAGCTCCCTTGTTGATGACCTTCTGGTTACTTCTTTTTAAAGAAGTGCTAGTGGAAGCTATTCTTTACAAATGAATATCCAGAATTCCTGACATAGCTGAAGTAATAAAATGTGGACATCATTGTACAGCATAAGCATGTTTTATCTTTTGCCAATGAGTATAAAACTTCTCACATCAGGTCAACCTGATGTTACTTCAGATTATACCACAGTCACTGAGATTAGAAGTGTGTCTTTTCACCTCAAAGATGATACGGTTTCCACTTGTTTTCCTTTACAAATTTGTACTTTCTGAGCAATTCCCTCACTCATTCTTCCTAATGCCTATGAGCCTTTAGTAGTCTAACAGCATTTCATTCTAGAGAGTTTTTATTAGCACACTAGTGAAGTCATTAAGTATTCTGAGGAAACAAATAGTTCCAAGAGGAGCGGATGGGTGAAAGCCTGGCTTCCCATGGATTCCCATCCTACATTCCTACAGCACCATGCTGTAAGGACTCTGTTTTCTCCTCCCTGTGTCCTGTGACTTCTCCTCCACAATAGTCCTAGCCCCTCTCTAGGTCCTCAAGAGATCTCCTTCCCCACATCCCCGTGCTGCAGTTCTTCACCACTAACTAACTCTCATATTTTGACTTCCCTCCAGCATTTCTTACAATGCCCCACAACTTCCCAGGTTTTTTAAGGTCCATGAGGAGCCTTCTACAGATCACCACTTCCTTCAGTTCCCTTTTCTGCCTCCAACTACCAGCTGAACAAGAGGCTGCATGTCTTGTGGGTAGTTCTGTGCTGCATCTGTGCTTATTCACTGTGCAGTGTTTATTTACTGGTTGCAGAAGAGAGAACATCTGTGCATGTACTTCAGTCTTCTCTCACTGGTGGGTAGTGATTGGTTTGGATTTCTTGCCACTTTGTAGAGGCTGCTTTTCTTGAAACAAGACACTTTTAATATCTTTGAGACTCTCTGGGTAGACTTGGCAAAAGCTAGTAAGCAGGTGAACAAGCTGGATAGCTGAAGATCAAAAATGCAAAAGGCTACTCTTTTAGGAATCCAGGCTAAAATATGCTTAATGGATAGGAAGCATTTTCAAGCTATCAAGCATACCCATTTGTTTCTCACCTAATTTCAACTCTGCTTTATAATTTCTTGTTATCTGCTGAAAGAGAGTAATAGGAAAGGCAAACTGTATTTTATTTGTTGTCCAGTCCTCCAACCTTTAATGGGCTGCTCAGTGAATGGACATATGCCATCCTCTTTTTCTTTTTTTTTGTCTTCAATTTTCATTTACTCTTTCTCCTCTAACTCCTTTCTGTCTGCCACTGTTTTATGCTTTACAGTGTTTTACAGTCTGCTTTCCTAACTACATTATATTAAAACTTCTCTGTTCTAATCCCTCCTTTTGCTGAATTCATCACTCCTTTGTTACAGAACTTGGATTCTTGGCCTTTTCTTCACTAACTAGCTGTTACCTTACTTTCATTTTGTATCCTTGCAAAACATTTTCTTTTTCCTTCCATGTTGGCAGTGACTGGAGATAATTTAATGGAGATTTTCCAGGAGAGGCACAAGAACCATTATTTCCATGTATTATCTTAAAGCTGGACTTTGAAAGGAAAAACCTGCATTGGCACTATTTACTACGCAACAGTGCTTCAGTGCACAAGTGGATGTGCCTGGTAGAGAAGTGAACTTCAAAAACAAAGAGCAAGTGATGGCAATAAAAGACCTGGTTGCATTTTTGATTCCAGAATAGGTTTTCTATAGTGTTCCTTTACTTCAGTTCCTTTAACCACTGATTAGGGGTGTCACCCAATATAAAGCCAGAAAGAGCTATTACAGGCAGCTGTTATGATTACTGGGGTAAGCCAGGCCATGGCCTTTGCAGAATAAGTGCTATTTGGTGTCAGGGATAGCATTTCATAACACTTTGAGTCTCAAGTAAACATACCCAAAGACAGAATCAACCACAGCTACAGATTGTTTGAGGGGCTAATTACATTTACTGTTAAGGACATATATGTTATTCCTGAACTTTATTTGTCACCTTTTAACTTTGTACCCTGGTTCTTTCACTTGTGTTCTGGTCAGAAGAGCCCTCCATTAGTGTATTCTTGCTCCTTGTGTTTATACTTTCAAACTGCCATCAAATTGCTTCTTAACCTTCTTTGTTTTCAGTTAAACAAGTTGAATTTCACAGAATCACAGAATCATTGCGGTTGGAAAGGACCCTCAAGATCATCTAGTCCAACCGATACCCTAGACTACTCTTACGCCTAATTTCTCTTGCTCTAAATCATGTTTCCATCTTTTTAAACATTCTTGTGGTTCTGCTTTAACTTCTAATTTATTATCCTTGTTCTTGAACTGAGGACAAAACAACCAGACAGAGGATCTGAAAAGCAATCCCAGCAGTCCTACATTCTACCCTTGTTTCTTTATGAATTGAAGAGCTCTAGTACTCTACTAGTACTTTACTACAGCAGTAGACTGAGTTCATGTTCAGTTGATTAGCCATCATAATCCTTAATTCCAAGTATGGAGGATTCTAGTCTTCAAGTGATCTTCCAGATCTGTCTACTGGAAGAAATATCATTTGCTACTAACCCATTTTCTCCTTCAGAGTAGACTTCTTACAATTTTAAGACATCTAGTAATTTTCTGCTGCTGTGAATTGTCCTAGCCAGACTAAGTTGTAAGGAACCCTGCCACCTGAAAGCCTTTGAAAAGCATCATTCATGTTTGATGCATTGTCCTAAGCTTGAGGAAGGATGTGTGTTCACTGACAAATGTATTAAGAAAGCATTTGACTGAGAGTTGAGTATCTTTAACCAGGGACTGGCTAATAGTTTATTTGTAGCTTCTGTGACATGTAGTCATCCTTTTCATGACTCATTGTCTGTGAAAGCTCTCTCTTTTCTGACAGTTCCTAGCACTCCTGTCCAGATGTAAAAGCTCAAGACCTTCCAAATTACTTTTCCTCTCAGTTCTTCCAAGTCCACAGAACAGTAATGATCAACCCAAACATCCACTTCATAACTTCTTCACGCATGGGTTTGGGTCCTAGCCATTCCCCATTCCTTTCCCAACACCCTTTCTTGAGTACCAGTTCCACCAAGAGCTTCCTCTGCTTCCTGACCTCTTACTCCTGTCCTTGATTTCATCTTAGTCTGACAGCAGCATGGTCTGGAGGAGGACTGAGTGAAGAGTGGTGTATAGTCAGAATAGAAGAAGGAGAGCACAGCCAGATACCCTTTCTGGAGCCAGCTGAACTGGTTGATCACATCAGCACTCTCAAATTCTTATTACTGCCTCCTGAAATGCACCCTATAAGAGCTCAGTGGATGTTCCCTGCCCTGCTTCATGCAAAGACAACTGAGTTAGCTCAAGTCACAACTGGCATTGGCTGAAATAAGATGTTTCATTTTGCCTGGGATTGGGATATACAAAAATATGTTACTTTATTCCACCAGGTAACCTCCAGTGCTAGTGTGGAAACAAATGGTTGAGGATGACAGTTTCTGAAACCAGTGTGGCTGCTACCGAAGTGCAGCTGGATGAATTTGGTCAGTCTGAACTGGTTTATAGACTGCACCTTTACCTTATTAAGCCTGTTTGTCTTTGTGTGAAAATGTTTCCTTACTGGCTTAAATGCATAAGTACTTTCTGTTTAGCTTGGAGTTACATGTATAAATACAGCTAATAAAAGCCAGATTAAGCTCTAGTGCATTCTCAAGTTAAATTGCTGTATTTGCAACATTGTAAATAAATGAAGAAAGGGAGAGCAATAAAAAGAAAGAAAGAATGAATGGAAGCATGAATGAGTGAGGGAAGGAAATGCAGCAACTTTTCCACTTTAACAAAACAATTGTTTTAAAATCAACTTGGTAAAAATTGTGCCATTCTTGTATCTGTAGCAATTTAATCAAAGGGGCTGTTCACAAATTCTATTTATAGTAAGGACTTAAGCCTGTGTGTGAATGTTACCTTGAAGCATATAAGCATTGCCATTGCTTGTGTGCTTCCATTAAGCATGTTCTTACACACTGGATCACAGCTGAAGCTTGCAGCAACAGGCCTAGAGTTTCAGCCTGATGCTGCTAGGGCTTTATGTTGTCCTTGTCTTATTACAATGTGATAAAATAGCAGAGAGGTTATTAGTCTGAATTACACAGCCCAAGGCATTTTAATAAACTAAAATTGCTATCTCTTCCAACCAAATGAAGTTAAACTGGTTGCTTAAAGAACATCTGACTGGATTCTTGCATTTGATAAAAATAACCAATATTATAAAATATTTCACATTCTTTCTATTTTTAAGGACAAAAGGAATCCTTAGCCCATAGATGAAGTAGCAAATGATTTAGCCAGAATGCAAACCAATCAAAATCACCCCAGAAGACAGGAACCCAAATAATCAAATTGTCCAATAAACAAAAGTAAATTGCTAAAAGCAGGAGGTTACTATAAGCTATTTTCTATAATAACCCTCCCACTCCATGAAGGAAAAGAGGAAAATCTCTAGTCTCTTTATGCAGTACATCAAATCTCATTTTGTTCTAATGTGTTAGAGTGCACACTGAAAAAAGCAGAGTTCACTCCTGGGGAAATAATGTTAAATCAGTTCAGAAAAAAAGAAGTTTGGAAAAATAACTTTCATTTCCTTTTAGTATGGCAACAAATATATCCATCTGCCTAGATATTCTGGCATTTGAAATAACTTCACGCTTAAGGCTCTGTCAATTTGATCTCCAGAGGTTAATTGATTCTTTCTCCAACAGTCTTGCCAGGAAAGATCAGAGCGTTTACATCTTTCCATGAGTCCTTGCTGTTCAGGGAGAGGGTACAAAATGAGAGGGCTACGCTGGGTTTCAAGCTTTGCAGGTCTCTTCTTCCTTCCCTCTAAAGTTGCCTCAGGTCTGACTAGCTTCAGGTCACAGCACTCCGTTTCGCTAGTTTCCCTGCCACAGCGTTTCAAGTATGGGCTAAGGTGGGAACATCAACTCTACTTTCAAGCATCCACCCCTGGTTGTCACCCAAGTGCCCTAACCTTACGAAAAAGGATGATTGAGTCAAGGGTAACAAAGGGCCAGGGAATTTAGTCACTTGCACTGATTTACTGGGAGGAAAGGCCCCAAAGTTTCCAAATGTGGCTTTCCTAAAACTGACGTTCAGCATTTTGCTGCGGTAAACAACCATCAGCATGCGCCGCAGCCTCCCGGGGCTTTTCGAGAAGAGACAAGCTTTATCAGCAGTTGCATATTTGTCACTGCCGTCCTTCTTTGCGGTGGCACCGGCGACACAATGGGGGATTAACCCTCATGCAAGGCAGTGTGACAACTCATCAGTTGAAAAACAGAACCTGGTCAAATGGCAGGTTTTGAACCAGCATTAAAACTGCTGGCATAGAGGATTCCTTAAAAACAACTAGACAAAAGCCCTGCTGTGGTTTGTGGGGAACCTTCATTTATTTGAAATGATAGCAAATTGTGTTTTCCTGTCTGGAAACAAAAATATTTCCAGCCTGTCAAAAAGCTGGGAATAAGCAGAAGAGAGAGAGGTTCTGTTATCAGCCCCTTCTTCTGCATTTCACCTCTCCTCTTCTCTCTCCTTCAATTCAGCTGGCAGTTACACCTGTTAGTGGTTTGTCTTCCTTTTGTTTTGAATGTAAATGAAGATCTGACTAGTTTAAAGAGATGTTGGTTTAAGACAAGCTTAGCAGTGGGGGTAAAAGTCTCTGTCAGTCACACTCCTGCGAATTAAAAATGCAATGGGTAGAATACAAAGCCTGTAGGTAGGTGCAGAATTTGGCCCTTTGAGAATGTGGGAAATTGGGCAAGGTGTGCCAGGCTCTCCCTGCTTCTTCCCTTGCAGGTGAAATCGCTACTGTTTTGAAATCTGAAAGAAAAGGCCACAGCTTTAGCTAAGTAACCCTGGAGCTCTCAGCAGCAGCAGGATTTCATCACGTTTAGTGTATTAAATTATGCAGTGAAAAACTAGTGTCCATCTCCCTTTGCAGTGGTTTGCACTTAGATCAGCAACAGCAAAGTCATTTAGCAAGATCCAGGGCACCAAAATTAAAACCTGGGTAAATTAAACACATGTGAAGTGCACAATATGTGGCAAATTAGTACAGAAAATACAGAGAAATGTGCATCTTCAGGGTTTGCCTGCACACCATGATGTGACAGGTATTATTGCCCTTTGTACAATTATTTAAACCCTGTAGGAATTCCCAGTGTCAGAGTATGTCAGCATACTGTTATTAGACAAGTTTAATTAGGATCTACCCTGCTGCTCCTAACAAGTATTTAATTAACTTCTAGGCAGGGTAATTAGCTTTAGATTGTGGCTGATTTTCTGCCTCACCTTCTGTTGACACTTGGCCTACAGTAAGCCAGCTTGCTTTGCTGACAGTGTAATGGATAGTAGCTTTGGGAAGACTAATATCAAGGCTGAGTAGCCTAATGAAACAAAAAAAGGAAGGAAAATTAGAGAGGAAAGAAGATGAGATAAAAGACAAAATAATGACTAACAGGTGAAGGTCCAAGGGTATGTGTATATATATATATATGTATATAAGAAAGCTACCTACCAGACAGGTAGACACAAAAGCCTGGTAATGGGAAAGAAAAAATCTGTCTGGAAGCATCTCAGAAGAATAGAGAAAAAAGTGTGACACTAAAAAATCAAGCAAAGCAAAAGGATTTCAAAAGTATTTCCTTAAACTGGATAAATCATGAAGCTTAATTACTATTTACATGATACTATTAGAGGTGTGCCTGTACTTTTCTGAGTCTCTTTCCAATATAAATGTATCCTCGAATCCCTGCCCTAAAGAAATATGCCTCACTTCCCATCAGCACAGTAATGAATATGCCACAAAGTGAGCATTTAGAACAATTAGCATAGACCAAATGAACCGTAGCAAATTGATTAGGTCACCATTTAACCCGTTGGTGGCTTCTTGAAGAGCTCTGTGGTTTCCAAGGGTGTAGCTTTTGATCTATGGTACACTATTCTTCTACCCAGTCCTGATATATCATTAAAAATAATGGGACTGCATTCAGTGCCACAGTTACAAAAATTTTGGGGCTAGAGGGAGGGAACACTCAGGAATTTAAAACCCTTTCCCTATCATTAGGACAAAAGGGTTATAATTCTCTTTCATTTTGAAAGAAGAATAATTTTTTTAAAGAAGTCTTATAATTTTTGCAGAGTGCCCCAGGTATCAAAGTGCTAATTCTCCCAAACCTGCCCTTAGGAAAAGAAATAGGCCAGCACTGCTCTGAAGCATTGCCTCTTGCAGAAATACTACTGCTGGGATTTGCACCATTGTTACAGAGTAGGTGAATGTACTTCCAGCCAGGCTCAGCCTGATCTAGGCTACTTAGAGTAGCCCAGAGAGATCCAAGTAATCACCAAAATATTGTCTGAAGAGGTACCTTCATGTCTCACATACCTTTATACCATTTCAGGTGACTTATAAAGGCTCATGTTTTGTTTCACATTTTGGCAGCAGCTCTGCTCTGTGAAGAGGCAGCACCACCCTTGGGCTGAATGAGGAGAAAATCAGGTTTAGGGCTGCAGTACAGCTCCATGGGTGTCAACTGAAGAGTAACAGGGGATGGTATGTTTGAAAGCCCTCCATGAAGTTTAAAAACTTCCATCCCATAAACTGCCCATCCCCTTTAGAAGATGGCCAATGGTTGGATAGCAGTTGTAGTGAGATGGTTAAAACAATATACTGCATCCCATTTATTCACAGCCATGAAACACACTCTGGGACCCTTGGAAGCAACCACTAGTTTTAGGTACTTTTAGCGGTCACTTAAACTATCAGTCATCAGTTTGGATAATCTTAACCATAAACAATTTCCTTTTTGGTGAATCACAGAATTGTCAGAGTTGGAAGGGACCTTAAAGATCATCTAGTTCCAACCCCTCTGCCTGCCAGGGACACCAGCCACTAGATCAGGTTACCCAGGGCCCCATCAAGCCTTGTCCTAAAAACTTCCAGGGATGGGGCTTCCACAACCTCTCTGGGCAACGTGTTCCCCTGTAAAACCACCTTCATAGTGAAGAACTTCCTCCTAATATCCAACCTAAATCTCCCCTCCTCTAGCTTACACCCATTTCCTCTGGTTCTATCACTGTCTGACCTCCTAAAAAGTCTCTCACCAGATTTCTTGTAGGCCCCCTTCAGAATAATGACAGTAAATTCTGAAAAATTTAAATAGATTTTTTTTTGTGCTGTTTTCCTTGCTCTTTGTTGTTTTTGTTTTTCCATCTTGTTTTCCTCCCCCTGTCCTGCTGAGCTGAGGAGTGAGAGTGATAGAGCAGCTTGATGAGCACCTGACATGCAGCCAGGGTCAACCCACCACAACTTTCTAGGGCAGCAAATACTCATGGAGGTGCAGAGGAGAATCCCAAGGGTGGGCCATCATTACTTTAGTCAAGACTTCAGGAGAAGCAGAAAGAAGCAGCAAGAGGAATGGGTCAGACAGCATTGACATAGACACTCTTTCATATGCCCATGATAAAGGAATATCTTAGTCTTCAGGACAATCTTAGAAATCATAGAAATTGTTCTTTAAAAACTATTTCACTTTAAAATAAATCAATGGTCTTCAGTGAACCTTTCAGAACTCAACAGGATGGAGTACACTAAAGACAAGAACACTGGAGGTTGGACACAAGTGATACGATCATAGGATTGTCAGAGTTGGAAGGGACCTCAAAGATCATCCAGTTCCAACCCCCATGAGATCATTAATTCTGTAATTTCTGTCCTCCATGATACACTTGTCTGCCAATACCCATTATTTTCTGGTGGAAGAATCATGTATGAGAGGTGAATGGACCTTCTACAGCAGACACAACTATTAGACAAGCCCTTAATGAAACTGGTTAGCAGGGTTACTCATAACAGCTAAGGAAAAGGCTGTGCTTTTGCTACAAGGATCCAGTAAGTTGGTATAGATATATATGTAAGGATTTCATGCCCAGAGGGGCTCTTGGGTAGCATGGTGATGGATTCTCTGCCTGTAAAGCTTGTAGACAGACAGGCTGCTATATGCTGTACCTTCAACGTGTAGTATAATTCTGAATCCAAATGATGACTACTATTGTTTGTCAAACATTTAAAAGAAGACAAATGTGCACTAATCAGTGTTCATTATCACACATATCTACAATCAGGATGAATTACAGAACCTGAATGAGGCTGGTTAAACATTGAACTTTCATTCTTTTTCTGGAATATGAAATGCACAATTTATTTCATAACCTGCTTGGCTCCAGCTATCAGGAGCACTAATCACACCACTGTGGGATTAGAGAAAGCTGGCTGTTTCTCCTTGCCTCAGAAGACCCCAGAGATGTGATTGATTATCTCATGGTTACCACACCCCTGTTGTGTCTCACTGGTTCAATGAAATAAATGAAGTGTTAAATCAACAGTTATAAATGAAGTTCCTGCTGGCCAGCTGACTGCATGGGATTTGGAAAAAAGAAAAACAAATAAAAAGGAAGAAAAAAAAAGAGAAAAAGATCACAGAATCATGAAGAGGTTGGAAGAGACCTCTAAGATCATCAAGTCCAACCATCCATCTGTCACCAGCTTACCACTAAACCATGTCCCTAACTGCCACATCTAGATGTTGTGATTGGGAAGAGTAATATTTTAAAATTGTTTTCTATTTTTTCTGTAGCTTGTTTCCTTCTGAACTAGCATGACAGAGAACTGTTCTCCTGCCCAGAGCTCATCCTGCAATCTGATATCTAGGAACTCAGAAAGCTCAGCATGAACAAGCAGAAAAACTAAGCCAAAAAATATGACTGTTAGCTGTCAGAGAAAAACCTTTTATAGAGAACATATTAGTAGTTCAAATGTGTCAGTAATAGAAGACTGTTTGTCAGGTTACATCTCACCCAGAGCAGTGTATTTGGCTTTTATCCTTGTGACAAATGATTTCTCAACTTCTGTGCTGCTGGCAACCAGCCAAGAGACAAAAGTGAGCCCTCTAATATGCCACCCCCCTCCCACTGCCATCTCACCCAGCAGCTGTCTTCACAGCTAGAAAGCTCTCTTTCCCCCTCAGGCATGCACAGGTACATGTCCTGGTTACACAGATTCCACAGCCTGACTCTGGGGACAGAGCAGAGACTCCCACAGGAGTCCTCCAATTCTGCCAGTAACTAAAAAAATGTATGTACTGAGGGTAAGAATGAATGTGTTTTACTTTTATCTCTCACTAACCTGTGCTGCTATCTATCAGTTTTGAACTTTTTTCTCCCTAGGTGCTGCAGAAGGCTGAAGGACAGTTTGCCAGAGGAGATTCTTCTTCTCTTTTGGTTCTCACATACCACCTGTACTTGTAGCTTGGTCACTGCTGGTTTTGGAGTCACTTTCCAGGAAAGTACATTAAGGGCCCCTCTGGCTGAAGTTTCTCACTTTTCAGGGGTGCTTTTCACCTTCTGAGTGGGGGGTCTTGTCCTTCTAGGAACCAGTCCTCGAGCTATGAGCAGCAGAACTGAGGAGACAAACTGCTTCCAGCTTCAGTAATAACCTACTTTCTACACTCATATCCCCATTTCCAAAGATGGAACTGGGTGATTTCAATGATCTGCTGGAAGGTCATTTTACTGTCATCACCCTACAGCTCTTTTCCACTTTATCTCTTTTTTTATTGGTTGTTTTTTGTTTTCCTGGTGACCTATTTCAGGTTACCCTCTCCAATGCCATCTCCAGTGTGGCCTTATAATTGTTGTTTAGGCAGCAGACTGCTTTCTGCCTAGGAACCAGCAATGAAATGTCATTTGGCAGTGTTGGGTTCATTCCTCCTTTGGTTCACAGTAGAATTGCCTTCTTGTACAAACAAATCCAGATCCCTTCCTCCTGTAATAGACAGGTGCTCCCTTAGTCATGGCATCTGCACTCACTTGCAGAGTAACTTTCCAAAGAGAGGAAATAATACCTATTTCATGTGTATTTGATGCTGTAAATCATAAGGTGGAGTTGTGTCTGCCCTACAGTTGGTTATAGATGCACCTTTCAGGAGGGCCAAGAAGCTAGTGGAGTGGAGAGCAAAGAAAATCTCTGTGGAGATTTGGTTCTCAGAAGAATGTCTACCAACATGGTACCTAGGCAGCCCCTGGAATTCACTGTGGAAAAGAGACCTCAGGAGAGCCTGTGGAGAAAAAGAGCCACTGCACAAAAACTTGCAGTTCTTCATTTCCATTCAGAGGTTATGTCACAGAAACACAGAATGTTAGGGGTTGGAAGGGACCTCTGGAGATCCTCTAGTCCAACCCCCCCCTAGAGACACAAGATTTAGCAGTGACCTTGCTCTGCACACCAATCCCTAGTAGTAAATCTAAACATGAGGCCTTGTCACTGCTAGAAGCTGGCAGTGTCTGTGAAAACATGCTGTTAGTCTCAGAAAGTGCAGTTTCTCAGGGGAGTTCTAACTACAAAGTAAAATCACTGAACAGAATTAGTTCTGTTCTAACCCAAAGCAGGACAGGTGCTTAGTGACATGGGTTAGTAGTGGACTTAGCAGTGTTAGGTTCATGGTTGAATTAGATGATCTTACAAAGCCTTTTCCAACCAAAATGATTCTGTGATTCCATGTGTGGTTCAGGTAGCACACAGGAAGTACTGCCACATATATTTATGAGCTCTCTAAATACAAGCTTTTTTGGAGCACTGACAACTGCATCTAGCACCACTTATGGCATAGTGCTGAATGCTAAAGTACAGCTTCTGCTTGTTGTCAGGACTCTAAAATACAAAAAAGATTGCACTGTTGAGGCATAAAATGAGGGGCTTTTTAAAGAGAAATAAAGATAGGTCTGTAAGAATTAGTAAGTTTTAAAATAAGAATCGTTTTAAATACTTGTTAGTGATCAAAATCTCATTGATATACAACAGAAAAAATAAGATTTTGCTACTTTTTGTGAGAGGTAAATATTGCAGATAAAGTATTTTTATCTTTTCTTCCCCTTTCCCTCCACCCCCAAGTTGCCTGTTTTGTATATCAAGACACCTGAAAAAAACAGGGAAAATGATAAAGTTTTCCTATTGGAAACAGAACAGCTGTTTTCTATATCTGCATATCTTTATCCCATCTCAGTAAGGCAAAGTAGTCTGGTATCCTCCTCTCAGTACTGTTAACCTTAGGGCAAGATCTTGCTGACAACAATTATCAAAATGTGCTACTGATCCAGATTTACTGCAGCTAAAATTAGGCTGTGATCCCTGGAAGTGCCTAAAGCACAGTGAAGGTGAATGGCTTTCCTAGGCTAAGACTGTCCTTTTTGAATGTTATTTTTTCTTTCCTCTACTTCTACTACTTCTTTTTTTCTTACTATAAAGTCAAATGAGATTGTCAGATAATCTCCTGACTCCAAGAGCTAGAATACAGGAAGACTCCACAGTGAAAGGCATGTGATACCACTGTTAAAGCTGTGGGTGCTGAGTCAGTTCAGAAACTGCTAATGGGAATGGGAATGGGTTGGCAGAGGAAAGCTCTGCATGAGGTAGTTTCTTCTCTTTCCTGCACAGGTCTTGCCTAACTTTTAACTGCCAGGATGATATTATCATACAACCATAGAATCATCTGGGTTGGAAGGGACCTCCAGAGGTCATCTAGTCCAACCCCCTACAGTGAGCAGGGCCATCCCCAACTAAATCAGGTTGCTCAGAACCCTGTCCAGCCTCCCCTTGAAATGAGAAAGAACATCCCTGGACTTGAGGAAGATTGAGTTAATATTGGTGTGATGCTATGATGATTGTCCTGGATACTGGCCCTCTTCTGTTAACAGTTAATTCTGCTTCTGATGATGATACACAGTCAAAGGGAGCTGAAGCCTGAAATGGCCTTTTAAAAAAAATATCAGAATGAAATGGAAAGCAACATTTTTGTTAGAAGTGTTCTCATGTCTCTGGGTGAAGACAGGTGTCTATGAGAGTGTGTGCAGTATATTCAAGGTACTGTAAGCTTGCCAGGTTTTAAATCATTAGAGGAGATATTGGAGCAGTTTACTGATGCAGAAGGCTCACAGCCACCTTCTTTTTGGAAGTTAAGAAAGTGAAATTTCTGCTGAATGGCAGCTTCTGTAGTTTTCCCTGTGGAGGCAGTCATCACTGATCTTGCCAGGAACTGTGGCTGCCAAAAAGCTCATGGGACTCACAGATAGGAACAGTCCCAACTCCCACACTGCTCATCCTTGAAAAGCTCATCCTAAGGCTGGACTGGGAATGTTACAGGAGACCTACCTTGAAGCTGCAGTTGAAAACTGGCAGTAAAATTGTTAAGTCGGCCCATTTCTGTGGGGCTCACCAAGTGGTGAAGAGAAGCAATTCCTAAGAGACAGTGGAAAACAGAAAGGAGCCTTCCTTGGCTTACCACAAGGAAAAGAAGAAGAAGAAAAAGGAAAAGAACTTCTTTCCATGAAGGTGGCACCTACTGAATGAGAAGAAAGATACATTTGAATCACTGGTCCATTTTGTCATCAAGATATTGTCATAAGATTGGATTTGAAATATGTGTGTGTGCATGTGGTCTGCTGAACAGAGAAATTGTTATCACTGTCATTATTGGTTGCAAGAATACAGTTTGCTGTCTCTGCTCCTCAGATTTCTCCAGCATTATCTGAGGGACAGCACTTTACATCCACTTTCTGCAGGTAGAGAATGACTACAACATTAAGTACAAGTGAGACAGTAAATCTGCAGCTGTGTGTGGCAGAGGATTCCCAGTGATGCCAACAGCAACAGCCTTTTAGTTTACCTCTGAGAAGTTTAGGCACAACCTCCCATGGTGTTATACTGAAGAAATGCCACTATCTTGGGGGAATTTCTTTCAGAGACAATGCATGGATGAAGAATCTACCTGGCAGGGGACTTGGCAGAGATGGGAACACTGGAGCAACTGGTGTTTAAAAAGACCTCTTTGGCAGTTGGTGAAGGCAGGTTCTGCTCTCCAGAGATGCCTGGGGGATGTGGGAGGCTGGGCTGGTCACATGGTTCCAGTTTATGCTGTGCCAAATTGTTCTAGAGATGGGGTTTGGTGTAAAGGGGCCTGACTGATGCTGCTAACACCTCTGTTAAACACTTCAGCTCCATTTTAACCATAGGAATTAGTCAGCAGAAACCACATCCTTCCCACATGGAGTATAATTGTCTTAACAGTGGGAATTAGCACCAGGAGAGAAAGATCAGAAGGCTGTGCAATTATCTTTTTTCTTTCACTTTAAACAAAAGAGAAATCATAAATTATTAGAATGAGCAAGTTATTAAATGCTATGGGAAGCCCTGACTCCATGGAAGATGGAAATAGCTTTGGCATTGACATCCCTGTGATAGGATCTCCTCATCTAATACCAAGCTTTTATGTTATAGTTCTACTTTGATAAAACTCATGGAAGTGAGTCTTATGGTTATTTGGGTAAAATGAAAACTCTTCCAATGCCAGTTGCATTTTAGCAATGCATGTAGCTATCTTGGGCTACTCATCACTATGTTTCTGAGGGTAATTATGCCTTGAAGAGTTGTTTAGAAGTTTACCCACATGTATTCAGACATATGTGTATGCAGCTAAGCTGGTTTTCTGTATATCCATGGTATTCTGGTGAGCTATGCAGAAGCAGAGAGACTGACCATTTGAACAGAAAAAACTTTCAGAATTTTTGAATTGGTACTTAGTTGGTGTTGCCTGATCACTGCTGGAGAGTAAAGGATTGTGGGAAAATTTGGAGAGATTTTAGAACTTGGAGTGATCTCACTGATGCAATAGAAACATGAGAATTCTGTGAAAGCACCCTACAGGGTCTTAGAGAAGCTACAAACTTGGTGTTTCACTGTTCTTGACATTTCCACTGTAGCAAGCCTGCTTTTTCATAGATCTCATAGGGCAGCTGCTACAAGAGAAGCATGATGAACTGGTATCTCATTTTTGTGTGCTCTACTACATTTACAAGGAGACAGAGAACTGAACTCAGGGCAAAATATGTACAAAATGTTTATGACAAAATTGCCTAGGATCTTCTTTTTTATACCTTGGAGTTAGAGACAATGTTCTAAGAATAAAATTTCCAATAAGATGTTTGACTGGATAATATAAACTATGTCTTCCATGTAAGAAAAGGTGTCACTTGTGAAATGAACCAAGCTGTATGCCATGCTCACAGCTCTCCTGGTGTAGGCATTGCAGCCCATGGAAAATTAAAACTACAACCAAATGTATCCATTTATGCAACCAACCATTGCAAAATCTGTGAAGTGGTGCATTCTACATAAATAAAAGGATCTGATTTTGTGCTTTGAAATCAGTCCTTTGCCTTCTGTTTTGCTGCAAAATGCCATCTGACTTCTTAAAAACTGCCTGATCCTTTTTCTTCATCTGCACCTGCTCTGCTTCAGAAATGTCACTTAGGGAAATCTCAGACTAGCTCTGTCTGCTCTGACATTAGCTTTGCCTTTGAGAGCAAGGAAGGTATGAGGTGAGGATAAAAAACCAACAAAATAGAAAAGGTGTAATCCAAAACAAGGGGGAGGAAATGATTCATCTAAACAATCAGTGCATTTCAATTTCATTGGAAAAAAGAATGAAGAGGCTCCTAGACCAGTGTGTTGGCAAATTTCTCCTAGACACATTAGCTGATATCATCAGCCTACACAGACTGTAGACTTGCACTACCAAACCACTAAAGTGTGTGTTTTGCTTTAGGTATTTTGTTGTTTTAGCTGCTTTGGTGAGACAATTCAGATGTGTAAGTACAAAGCTCTGTGTAATTGCTTTGGACTAGGGCCCTGTAAAAAGATTTTATTTCCTGCAATACAATGAGACTCAGCCTACATCATCCCCAACAGCTTCCCTCATCTTTATCTGGAGAGAGATTGGGAAACAGCTGTGCCAAGGAAGAATTAATCATTATAAAATCACAGAGAGTAGTGGATGGATAGGCATAAAGGTAGAGGGAAAGGTGCCATTAGGTGACACTTAAGATCTGGCCATGTCTTAGGCTCTCTGGCTCTCTCCATGTAGGCAGCCTGAATTATCTCCCCTTCTAACTTTGAATGACATAACAAATTCCTAGTTGGCTTACCTAAATGAGGAAGCTTCTCTAATTGAAGGGAATTTATTATTTGAAGTTCAAAGTAAATTTGCCACATAGTTTTCCACTTTTTAAGTTGTTACAAGGTGTTATCTTCAAAGGCAAATCATTTTGCCTCCACTACAATTTTGTCTAGAAATCATCTCACTGTGATAAAGGGATTGGTCTGTCTGTGTTTAGTCTCTGCTTCCTTGCATTGTTCTGATAAGGGGGGGGAACTCTGCTGCATGCAGAAGTGAGGCAGACATCTGGGGTGCCTCAAACTCTTGAGGTTGCAGCCTGGGAGGGAGAGAGGGGCTCTGGTCTCTGATCTTTCACTGGGACTGCCATTTGCAAAGCATTTGAACATGACCAGCTGCGGTCATTGTGGCTGAGATTGAACTGTATGGCTGTCTCCCAGGAGATTCCAGTGGTAAGGACTTTGCACTCCAGCCTTTTCCTTGAAAGGGAGGTCTCAAGAGATGAGAGAAATGAATAGGGAAGCCAAAGGAAGAGACAGAACTGCCTTGGTGCAATGTGTGAGCAGTGAAGGACTGCTTTCCCAAAGGTTCTTGCAGGAGTAGGAAAGAAAGACAAGCTGGACAAGGATGATAGAGGCACGGATCTGTACAAGGAGAGGTTAAATAGGTTACAGCTCTTTCACTTGAGAAAGAGACAATTGAAGAGTTTTATAGATTCTGAGTGGAATACAGAAGCTGAAGAGAAAATTATTATTTTCCATTTCTCTTCATACAAGAACTAAAAGGAATCAAATAGAAGAACAGGGAATAAGTTCAAAGTAAGCAAGTAAAAAATTCATTTTCATGCAATGGAGGAAAAGAGTGGGATGCACTGGCAGAAGATGTGGTTGTGCAAAAGGTTCTTGGCTTCAGGGATTAGAAAAGATCAGGAGAAAATAGTTTGTCAAGAGGAATTACATTTGAGGATCCCTCTTCTGGCTTAGGGTATCCCTGAGCCTGTGGTTTCTGAGAGGTATGAGGGTGCAGGCCCTGGGTGTGTTCCCCTAGCCTTAGGAAGAAGGAGCTGAAGGGGAAGCAAAGCAAGGAAAAAACAGTGGGAATGACATGAGAAAAGGTAAGGGGACTGTGAAGGTCACAGGATCAAAGGTGTGCAACTAGGGAACTAGAGGTTGTGCTGAGCACCCAGACAGCTCCCATTTCTTTCTGGACATGCGTGAGGTGCCAAAGGATGCTGCCCTGCCCAGAGGCACGGTAGGAAAAGGTAACAGAAAGTGATCCCTCTCAAACTTCCTCCTGCTAAAGGTGTGAAAGACCAGCTTGGCTGGAGCCAGGAAGAAGTGATGAGACAGTCTGGGGAACTTGGTGAGTGCCTGAGAAGGAGAGCATGACTGGAAAGGGAAAAGGGTAAGAGCTTTAGGAAGATGGTCACTGCTGGGGGCAGGGTCGTCCATCTAAGAGTCCCTCAGGCTGAGCCTGTACTGCTGTTCTTAACCTCTGCAGCACTGTACTTGCACAGGCACTGCTCTGACAGTGGAGCTTCTCATATGGCATGGGACCAGGAATGCAGAAAAGCAGTAATGAAAATCTGTCAGAAAAAACAAAGGATCCAGGGAACTTAGGACTCTAGCTGAAAGTCAGCACAATTCCTTTAAACATAGTCTCACACTCTCCAAATAACATGTTCCTAAATAGAAGTTGTCTTTTCACTAGAAGGTGTAACATAGGCATAGCCTCTTATTAAAATGACTGACCTGCTCAACTTTAATTTCTCTTTTTCTCTTGTTTCACAGGGTCATTTACCTGTGCTCTCCCTGACTAATTTCTCAAGGCCCCCATCCTTCTGGCTAAAGACCAGTAGGTAAAATCACTTTCTTCTCATGTGTGAGAACAGACATTCCTGTTGCTGTCCTGAGGAAGGACCACTTGCTCACAGCTTCTCCAACCTCCTGTTGCCAGGGATCAAGCCAAGGGCAAAAAGAAAGATGGAACAGTACTGCCATGAATGTTAAAAAAAGATTTTACTTGATTAATGTGAAATTACATCTAATTACAAAGTTAATGTAAATGAATGTAATCAGATAATTACAATTGGTAATGACATGATATTTACAACTTAGAATGATCTTGCTATTATACTGTATATAATGACAATACCAAAATTCTTTCTGAAGTTTTCTCCCTCTTTAATTGACCTTTTCATCTAAAACAAATTATTTAAAATGCATTGTAATTTTCTGTCTGAATCCTTTACATTCTAACATGCAGGTTCAAAGCATCCTTACTTTGGTAATATTAGAGCTACTTAATTATTTCTTTACAAAAATAAAAAAATGCAGCAGCTCTTTTTAAGGTGTGGTGCAAGAAAGCCTTTGAAAAAGTCTAATTTCCATCCTTTTCATTACACACCACTGGAAGAAGTGAGCAGAATTGCTAATAGAAGGCAGCATGTGGGCAAAGCCCTACCTTAGGTAGCAAGTGACCTTGAGGCTATTCTCTTGGGCAAGTCATTTCACTTTGTTATGCCTTGGTTTCCCTATCTGTAAATGGGAATTGGTAGCATTTCAGCTCATCTGTGAAGCACGTTGTAGTATACAGATAAAAACTGACAAATATCACAAGGAAAGGAAATTAAGAGTTCACAGAAGAAATGAAGACAGACTTTAATTGGAATGAAGGCCCTCCACTTTAGTAAACACCAGGCTTGGCTAATTTATGAATATTGGTGCATGTCCCCTACCCCCTTCACACAAAGCTCAGATAATTGGGCTTTGTTCGGGGAACTGCCTATGGGTTGGAATAACAGCAGGGGTTCCCTTTGTGAATGCTTTGGGCCCAGATCCAAAGGTCCTCTCAATACTGGTGTATTCAAGGCTGCTGCAAACATGAGGCCTGAATCATGTCACCCACGTTACACCACTTTTGTGCCAGTGTAATTCCATTTGGAAGTGATGGAGTGGCTCCTGCAGCATAATACTGAATTCACCTGATTTCAGTGAAATTACCTGGCATAAAACAGAAGTTAAACAAGGACTAATTGAACTCTGTAGGGCTTGAATCTTAATTTCTTTCTGAAGTCTCCTGGGTATAAAATGCTAGTATTCCTGACCTGTGAACATGGAAGAAAATGATCCCACCAAGAAGGCCACTGCCTCATCATCTCTTTCTATATTAGGATCAAAAGGGCCAAAAAGTGGATTCTAAGCTTGCCAGCAGTACAGAAGACCCCTCCTTTTATTTTGCTCTGGCTAGATGAGTCCAGGGCAGTCAAAGACCATGCTGATCAGCAGAGAGCTGCCCTTCAGACCCAGAAATGGAGTCTTTCCAAGTCCATGGTAAGCATGAGTGTCCCTCAGCACCTTCCCATTGTTAATGGTGAGTCACACTGAAGCTCTGACTTTTCAACTTCCATTAATCATTTTGTTTTGCATCTTTATTATAATGTATCAATGAAGCCTGTTATACAGTATAACCTGTGCTGGAGTTCCCAGCAGCTCAGATAGATAAAGAAGAAGCAACACAAAGAAAGAGGCCAGAGAAAGCAGAGGTGCTTGATTTAACCTGTGCTGGATGTCCAAAGCAGAGGTGGTTTCCCATGGATATGAAGAGATACCACTGACTTGGTATGGCTCACTGGCACTGACTGCTGTATAGCTGACATTGCCCATGTAAAGCATGAATAAGTGCAGCATTAAAAGGTAAAAGGTGAAGTAGTTCTAGATCTGGCCATCAAGATTCTGGGGTTGCTTCCTGAGTGACATACTATGTTACTTCTCCCATTAGGGCTTTTACAGCTAAGAAGAAAGCATGCTTAAGAGTATGGAAGAACTTCAAACAGTGGAAGTTACTGTTACTGACTTAAAACCTTGCAGAAGCTAGGAAGCAGAGATCATTTCTGAATATGGAAGTGGATATGACACCCATCCTAAAGGTCTATTATCCTAGATCATGAAGGATATTAGAAGGGGGCTGAAGTCAGCACAATTTCAAAATCAGAAGTTCACGGCACTTGTCAGAATCAGACAGATCTGCAAAGGGAATACACTCAGTTGGAAAGCCAGTTCAGTCCAGGGACACAAATGGTCTTGCCAGTTCACACATGGGCACAAGATGAGCATCCAGTTTGACCAGGAAGACAGTCTCACAACGGAGGGTGCAAATTACTGTCAGGAGATTAGCCAGAGTGCTTCTCTGTGTGTTTATTCATCAACTCTTTAGGAAGGGTACTTAACATTAAAAACAGCATTTGCAGCAGTCAGGAAGCTAAGAGCTGGCTCTGGCTTTAGCTATCAAATCAAGGAGAAGTGAGATCTGATAGGGTGTTGCACCTAAGGCAGTTACAGAGGTAAGAGAAGTGGAAAAGCAAGATTGTTGCACTGGAGGTTGAGGGATGCCTCAACTGAAGACTACAATAGATAGGCTTTGAAGAATAGCTTGAACTCTCAGTATGGTTTTCAGGAAAGTCTTTCAAGAAAGACTTGGAGATAATGGAAAAGAGAAAAATAATTCAGAGAGACAATGCTTAACATAATATCCTATTTGGACAAAATTCTCTACCTAAGAAAATGTGGTTGATCTAACCCACTCAGAGATACAAGACTGAGGAGAAATTATGGGTGGAATTCCTTAGGATTGACTTAATAATCACTTCTTTGGTATTTTCTTTGGTGAACAATCACAAGAAGTGGAAGCAACTTGTCCATATTTACTGTCACAAATATGTGGAATCAATGTCAGGGACAAAGCTCACATGATAGTTTACAGAATAAATCACATTAATTCCAAGGAATGGGATAAAGTCCAGCTGGAAAAGTGCAAGACCATGCACACAATACCTACTCACAACCAGATGTTTTTAGCTCTATAGCAAGGAGTCAGACCTGTTAAAAGCAGAGATGATGTAATACCACTTAGGTAGAAGGGGAGGATGTAGGAGAGAAGGTAGTATAGAGAGCTTCTAAGTCACTGTTGTGATGCAGCTAAGAAAAAAAGACAAATGTTATTCTAGCTTTCTGGTTGTGTGTTTCCAGCAGAGATGAAAATTTTGGAAGTTGCTGAACAGATACTCCTATGATAAAGAATCTATGTTAAAATGAGATGATCCAAATTTTGGTAGCTACAGAGAAGGTTTTCTACAGTAGTCAGGGGACAGGACAGTATATTTTGCAAGTCGTTTGCTTAACCAAGGAAAACAAAGGTTGTGAGAGGGAATTATTGTGCTCTACAGGTATGCCAAGAGGATATGCATCAGAGAAGAGGAAAAGTATTTAACTAAAGAGCATTATTGACATAGGAGTAAAGGCTGTAAACTAGCTAGAAATACACTTAGACTAGACATTAAAAAAAACATTTGCAAACCTCAGAGCTCTGGGACTTGGAAACATTCTTCCAAAGGAGCTGTATGGCCAAACCATCCCCATCACTTTCCACATAGATCAATTCATGAACTAAAATCTGCAACACAATCAATCATAAAACCAGGGAACTGGATTTGCTGGTGCTAAAGCTATCATTGAATACAGTGCTAAAACACATGTGCCCTGTGTTAATATCTGACCCTATGGTCCACCTTTACCACTTGATAAATGGGGATAACAATATTAACTTATGGCACATTAGTTTGAATTGTGTCTAGAGTACCAAGTATAAAAATTTGTAAGCACTGGTACTGCAAGTAGTTGGGAGGTTCCAGAAAGGCATCAAACATTCAGAGAAAGAATAAGACTTGTTTGTATATATAAAAATATGTATCTGTACTCACATACTGCATATGGTTTATGTTTACCTACAGTTTTAATATAATTTGCATTTTATTTCTATTTATATATATTATATATAAGATTTTGTGCATATACTATAGTGGTTATGACATAAACATGTAATTCCTTGTAACAGTTTTTAAACCACTATCTCCTTTATGTCCCACAAATAGTTGTCCTGTCTACAGTTTCCAGAACCCCTGAAAATCTGTTATAATTCTTTGTTCACATGTACAGTGTTCTGTTCAAAGTAATATGTTTTTAACACCAAAAATCACTGCAGCAAGAATAAAGATTGACAGGCTGATGTTGCTCAACATTTGATGTCTTCAATATTGTACTGTTTAGGATGTAAAACTTGCAGGTGGTTGATACAAAAAAACCCCAAATCTCAAGCAAAAGGGAGCTATCCTCACGTTCAGTTTTAGTCTGTTCTGAGCAAATAAATCTTGCCTCTAACCCTTTGTAATAGTCCTGTGTAAGTGGAAACTACCTGATATTGGCCAGAAAGGACATATTTGGCCATTTACTGCAAATCTATGCTTTTCTGACTGCATTATTTATGAAAACATTAATTATAAATGAGAAACCTGCTGAGTGTGGACAGAGAGCAGGAAGAAATGGAGAAATGCCTGAAGGAGGAGGGTGATCAGTTTGAGAGCACTCCTTGCTACAGAGCCTGCCTCAGTGCTGAAAGGAGAATACCAGTGATTGCTCTCGGTTCAGACCTGCAAGCTTCGCTCTGTCACCGAAGAGAAAGGAGCTTATCAGTTTCCTGTTGCTCCCAGGTATGTTTCCTCCTGGCAGGGGGGTTCTGCACCAGGTCTCCTCTGCATTCTCCTCTGGCAGCTCTCCATTTTGTTTCCAACCTCTCTGTTAGCAGCAGGATTCTTTTTCCCTGCACAGTTTTAGTTTCAACAGGTGCCAGGATTCAAAGTGGTCAAAGTACAAAAACGAATTCGTTCCTAAATTGTCACTGTCACAGCCATAACTCTCAAAGTGTTGCCATGCCACTTTCTAGGTCAATTTATGGCATAAATACCCTGTCAAAGGCACAATGATTTATTCATTCCCCTCAAAGAGAAGTGTCATATGGTGGGACTCATTATATGATTGATTTCAGCTTATTTGAATGATTGCATTGCTGATGGTGGAAGCAAAAGGAGGCATCAGAGTTCTGGGAACTAGACACAGAACACCAGCGTGGTTTTCATGGGAGCACGTTCACTTACATGCTAAATCTCAGGCTTCAGCTTGGTAATTCATGGCAGCTCCAGTAAGGCTGCCAGAGCCCCTTAAAAAAACATAAAAAAATAAATAAATAAGACTGTTTTGCTTAAAACCCACATGAGACTTGTAAGGCTCCTCAGAAATTTGTGCCTGTCACTCCTGATTTCTCTGATGGCAGTTTCCTTAAGTGCCTGCCTCAGTGAGATAGCAAACCTCAGGGAACCCAGCAGCCTGGGAGGAAGAAAACTTGTGTGGTTTCTCTGGCTGTTGTCAGATGGCAGGTTTTTGCTGATGGCAGGTGGAAAAGATGAGTGGATGACATTGGCTCTGATGAACAATCACAGTGCCCCTCTGTGGTTCCACACTCCAGCAGTTATTTCAGTGAGGGTGGAACCTTGTAAGGACGTAAGTGGAGTTAAACTCATGATTGAAATGAGAAGATTTGTTGTTTGGAGAGAAGTGAAAACTTTGTGGTATAGAATACACAGTGTCTTAAAAGGTGTGTGCCTGTGTGGCACATGCAACTTTACTGTATCAATGTCAGGACTAGGATTCCCTGTAATAATGAGTGCTGTTGTAAAATCTCTTTGAATGAGCTGTTCTGTAGCAGACAGCTAAGAACAGAGTTACTATGATGAACCTATAAATTGGCTACTTAAACAAAGCCCAGTGTTCTACATAACACTTTAGCACTTCACAATGTCAAGCCATTTAGAGAGTAACTTCTTCTTGGATGTCGAGGGTGCATCTACATTTAATTTCAGAGCAGTACTGTGTTACTGAAGTAAATCTCCTTGTTGCCTTGACTCACACTTTGTTTTACACTGTGGAGCACTCTCAGAGCATTGGATTCCTTTCAAATGAAACTAAACTGGAATATCAATTCCAGATTATAGAATGGTTTGGGTTGGAAGGGACCTTTAAAGGTTATTTAGTCCAATGCCCCTGCCATGGGCAGGGTCATCTTTAACGAGATCAAGTTGCCCAGAGCCCTATCCAACATGACCTTGACTGTTTCTACCTCTCCAGGCAATCTGCTTCAGTGTTTCACCACCCTCACTGTAAAAATCTTCTTCCTTACAGCCAGTCTGGATGTGCACCTGGTGGTCTCTAGCCACAAATAAGCAGAAGACTGCTAGCCTGAAGAGACTCCCCTCCAAAAAAATCCCCACTCTGAAATGTGTACCTTGAGAACCTTTGTCTCCAATGCTAATTGCTTTACTCTAGAAGGCCTACTCCCACTCATCCACACTGCTTGCTAATAGGGACATGACCTGTATGAGGCCTGTCCTGTGAACAGCATGGTATGACAAAAGGGCCCCACAGTCCAACACTGTGAAAACTGCAGGCAGCATTTTCTTAGCTTTTCACACCAACCCTACTACTGCCATGACTGAAGTTTTGGCTAAGTGTATTTACTGGCCCATTCTTAGAGCTGGAGCTGAACTGAGGTTTGAGCACAAATGTTGATAACAGTTCTGCCATCATCCTTTCTGCATTCATGAAAAATCCTTGCAAAATTTGCTGGTTTTTAAAGCTACTTCCCAGTTTTGAAAAGCAGTAAAATGCAATAGAACTGAAGTTCAGTTAAAAACTTCCTTTTGAAACTGTACCTGTGCACAGAAAAAAATGAAAAATGTAAACTTGAAAGAATCAATAGCAAATGAGTGGCTGCCTTTTAATTTTCTTCTCTATTTTGTGTTCTGGACCTGCCTTCTTAATATCAGGATTACAAAACTGAATAGTAATATTATATAGTTTAAAAACTCATGAGCAGTTTTTCTTTCATGTCCAGCCTTTTCCCAGGTCCCCCTATCTGTTCTGTTTGTACTTCCAGCCATATTGCAGTAGGTTCCCTGGAAATAACTGAATTCACCTAGTGTGAAATGTTTTGTAGAATCACATTTTCTCAAATTGAAAGGGATACCTGCTTAAGAATGGTGACTTGCAAAGTCATCTGCTGGATCTGACATCAGGAGGCTATGTTGCTGATGTGTGCAGCAGGCAACAAGTTGTTTTACACTTGCAGTTCTCTGGACCCTCTGATTACACTGGTTTATTTTCATTCCTTTTCCCCCAGGGCAATAGTAAAATACAGCTTTAACTTGTGAATAGCCATATGCAGGATTGATGTGTTTTACCTTATGGACCATACAGAAATATTGATGTGGTTTTATCTGTTTGATCTTGAACCAGTTATTATAGCTCCAGAGAACCCTGATATTAAGCTGCTCTTTGAGTCTTATCCAGGCATAATGTGCTGTTCAATTGAAAGGCTGGCACTGTGAAGAAGATGCAGAGGGTGTAATCACAGCCATTACAGAAAGCCATCAGTGGAGCCAAACCTACACTTTCCACAGTCAGCAGTAGGCAGCTAGATGAAAAGGAACTGTTAGAAACCAAACCTAGCACTCGATGTGTAATAAAAGGCCAAGGGAAAGTCTGTTAGGGAACTGTTTCCACAAAAAAGGTAAAATGCTGGCATATAGAAAAAGAAAAGGTTTGGTGCTACTTGAAAAAGGTCAACATTTTAGGCAGGATAAACTGACAACACTGATATTGCAAAACTGCCACCTTTACCATCACCGCTTGTATCTTCAAATTCTACCCTCCAGCCTTTGTAAGGGGGCAGAGATTATCAAAGGGATGTCTTACAATTCTCCCTTCTCCCTGCTTGCACCATTTTTTTATTTTCTTCTTTGGAGGCAGATTATCTTTAGGGTCACTTTTAGGTCATTTTTATTCAGTGATTAAAAGGAGTTGGAGCATTCTAGGTATTTCTGATGCTCCCAGTGGACTCTCTCTTTCTCTTTCCTCTTCCCTGCCAACAGTGCTTAAGGGAATTGCAGTTCTTCCCTCTGTCTCAGCATGGGGAAACATCAGTGACTTCCTGAGCAGAGTCCCCATGGGGAACAGAGGAGGTCAAGAGTAGTGTTAATAGACACCTGTGAAAATGAGGAACAGTAGGCAGCTAGGCCAAGCATCCTTTAAAGTCAATGTTGCTGAAAAGTTTGTATTGGTTTACATTCTCTACATGAGAACCAGCCATTCTCCACAAACCATGGAATCACAGGGCTAGGAAATGTCTCATCAGATATTTAGCCCAACTATCTGTGTCAGGCATACTTTATGCTAAACTGAGAAGCATTTTATTTAATGTGTTCTTTGTTGCTGAGGTCTTTGTGAGCTCTATAGGGGACTTAATTTATTATAGTCATCCCTGCAAAGAGATTTCTGCCAGTTTTAAACAGTTGATGGATGTAAACAAAACATCTTCATAGATGAGAAATCCTTAGAGAGGTAAGCCTTCCCACTGGCTGGATCCTAAGTATCTGGTTTAGTATGAAGGTAGAAAAGAAAAGATAGAAGGTGTTGAGGGAGAACCCTGCTTTTGTGATCCTGGAGCAGCACTAACAAGACAGGTACTGCCCGAGTCCCTCTTTGCTAATACAACAGCTTATCACCCTTAGCTCACACATGATACCATATAAGGCTCATGAATGACCTTTTATTTTCTTTTTTAATCACTTTCACATCTCTTTTATTGTTTTTATTGTAGTATAATTCAAGACTGAGCTCCATACAAGTGTGCAGATATGCACAATGTATTTCAGGAGCTGATCTTAGGACTGCAGGTATAATTAAAGCTAGGATTCTCCAATGGCCTGTGTCATGTAGCCTATTTTCATTGATATTCATTGATATTTGGACAACCACCTCCCTTAGGCTTTTTAAAAAAATAGCAGCAGAACTATGACTGATCACCAGAAAACAGCATGCTCTGAATGCTAATAAAATTAATCTTCATTAAACAACTGGAAAAAAACCCAGGGTCTTAGTGTTGATATTGTTCAAAATATTGTAAACAGAACACAGAGTTATTAAGAGGATTATGGTAAGCTTATGTGAAAAGTGTAAAAGTGGGAGCAGAAACTGGAGTCTTGGGTTGAAATACTGACTGTCTTATTTCTGGAGATTTATGTATAGTGAAATAATAGATATTACAAATAACATCCCAGATATTTGAAGGAGCTACCCCAAAGGTTTTTAACCCAATTTCTGTAATGAGTTCATTTCAGTAAGCTGAAGACCCTTTGAAATTCTTTAAAACATTTCATAATGCAATTCAGATAAGTGATTTTTATGTACAATGGCATTCCCTATACATGGAAACACATTAGTTGACACTGTCATAACCTTTAATATCAAACCAAATAAAATTGTTGCTAATTCAGGTCCTAAAAGCCTGAAGCTTCCTCTGTTTTTACAGGCTGAGTTTCAGAAAATGTTCATTTTCTGAAGTGTCACTTTATTTATGAATTCTCAAAAGCCATCAGTTTATCACCTCTGTTAGGGTTTTGGTCAAACCACACAGCCATTTATTCATTTCTCCCCCTCGCTGGTGGGATGGGAAGGAGAAAACACAACAAGGGCTCCAGAGTCCGAGCTATGGACAGGGAGAGCTTATTCACCACTTACAGTCATGGGCAAAAGACAGACCAGACATGGGGGAAACCCAAAATTTAATCTAAACCAAAATCACAATCGAATCAGGGTAGGGTGAGAGCAGACAGATGCTATCCAAAACCTGCACAGTGCTCTTACATTCCACCCCTTCCCTCTCCCTAGCCTTGCTCTTGCATTGCAGAGGGACAGGGAAAACAGGTGGAGCACTGTTCTCACTGTCTCACACCCTACTCTGCTTGCAACACAAAAGGAACTGCCCCCAAAACCCCCACTCTCAAGTTGCTTTCCTCCTTTAAATATGCTCTTCTCAGAGGTTCTGACTGGCTTAGCCCTGCCCAGGGCAGGAACAAAACCAGAGCTGGTGAAGCTTTTCTGAACCTTCTCACCTGAGCATGCCCAGTACAAACCCACCACAACCTGGTCATGCATAAGCCCTACTGGCTCCTTAAATACACGTTTTCACTCATTTGCACAAGATATATTATGGGCTGGCAGGCAATCTCAGGGCTCGTGTTTGCTCCACATAAAACCTGCAATCTCTGAAGGAGGTGGTGATATTCTGTTTTTATACAACACCTAAGTAGTTTGAGGGTTGATGGGACACTACCCAGTTCCCTTTTCTGTCTGAAGCACTTGAAATCCAGTTCACTTTGTGGGGTGCTCTCTTCGTTGACCCAGTGAGGTATGGCTGTTTCACTTCCCCACCTCTCCTCTCCAGTTTGCTAAAGATGTTTGTAGTGTGAAAAACCTCCTTGGCTGGACAGAAGGCAAGGAACCAAGCATGTATTTCTGAGCTAGTGGGTACAGCTTGCTCTTGAGCTGGCTAAGTCCCAAGGTCCCAAGGTCTGCTGGTACCTCTTAACCAGTGCTGGTTGTAGTAAAATATAAGAGTGTAAGAACATATCAGAGCAGGGAGTAGCAGTCAGCTTTTCTGCCTCTTGGCAAATTTCTTGTTCACTCCCACACTCCTTCTCAGTGTACAAAGGAGCTGCTTCAACTGGAAAACTAGAGAACTCTTCCCATTTCTTATATTCACTCTAGAGACACTTACATTCCCATGCTATGCCTTTTTTTAGGAGTTTGGCTTTTGCTATGTTTTGGGGTGCATGCTCTTAACTGCTGCTGGTTTTTACATTGTGGTGGCAATGACAGCTTCTTTTGGCTCCACATTGTAAAGACTGAGTGCTATTCTTAGAGCCCTTTCACTAGGCCATATTTGCACACACAAAATCCAGGCTCTGCTCATACTGTCCTTTGGGTTTCATGGCACAAGAGGAGATGAGGGTAAAGAAGAACAGGTATGACCCAGGGGCTGGCCTTAGTCTACGTGGTTCATTCTGCCTGAATTGCTCTGCTAAGGATTGGGTGAATCTTATGCTAAAGGATTTACCCTAAAACTGAGGTCAAATACCCACTGCCTCTCATTTAAGATAAGTATATAAAAGCTGCATGGAATGGAGTCTGAACAAACTGAGTCCAACTAGTAAGCCATGCACCAAACTGTTAGGAGTCAAGCTACGCAGATGACCATTGGTGGAAAGAAGATGCAAGGGGCCAGGTCTCCTCTGAGAGAGCTATGTGTCAGAGAAGAAATAGTGAGAAGGCCAAAGAATCCCAGAGAATATGCAGAAAGAGAACCCAGGGACACCAAAGAGCAGTATTTGTAGCAATACCCTAAGCATACCCACCCACGAGAGCAAAGACAAAAGAGCATGTGTGTTTTTAAGAATGAGGGCAACCCAGGGACTTGGAATACCAATCAAAACCTTGTCTCTGGATATTTAGTGCCTCCTGTGTTTGGTGAAACGACTTTTTCTTTGTAGTTAGACCTGACCTTACTGAAGATATCTGTTTCCTTCATAATTAACTTGGTGGAAACAGCCTGTGAAGTCATAATATCAGCTAAGGGTTCAAGTCTACAGAGGAGATTCGGTTCACTTTTACTGACTGACTTACTCTTGTGTATTGAAAAGTTCACTTTGCTTAGCACTTGATGAACTTTTCCTCTGATTACTGCATGTCATTAAGGTAATACTACCTCTTTATCCTAAAAAGAAACCACTAATGACTATCCAAACTTCACTTGCTACTCAAGTCACTAAGTCATTGGATAGCATAATCTTTAGGTAATTTAATGCCTGAATTGGCTTGGATCTAAGCTTAGGCATTTTTACTCCTTAGGCAGAGCTGGTTTATAACTCATTTAGGCTGTGTACAATGAGCACTAGGATATGTTACACGTGTTTCTGTTTGAAAAACCAAAAGTAATCTGACCTTATTAAGTCTTATGTCCTGTAGGTTCATTATGCACTAGACATGTTTGAATTTGATATTTCAACTATGTTTCACAGTCTCCTGATCTCTTTGCTGCACACAATGGCAGACAGAGTAAGTTCAACAGTACCAGGCGGAACAGATTGCAAGGAGCAGTCACCCACCAATGGTGATGATAAACAACCTTTTACAACAATTATCTAGTTAAAACACCATTAACAATTAATGACATACATCAGAGAACTTACTGAACCCATTTAAGACTAATTTACTGACTATAAAAATATGGCATTAAGAATTTATGGATCATTAGCTTCTATTCCAGAATGAAATATTGCTGACTGAAACTCTCAAAAACTGTTGAAAACAATCACTCATTAAAACCACATGAAATTCAATAAAATAATAGCAGAAGGAAAGGAAATGGAAGCAAGGTTTGCAAATGTCTGTGTAGGGGAAACTAACTTCTTATGTCACTGAATGGATGAAGATTACATGGATTACATTTTCAGACAAGATTGAAATCTACAATTAAATAATTTAAACAAAATTTTAATGTGCAATAAATTCTTCCTATTTTAACCAAGAAACATTAGATCACAACTGATCAAAATTCTTATCATGGTCTATTAATCACAGTCAGTTATTTTGAAATGCTGTTAAAGAGACTATAACAATGTTAAAGTTAATTAACTAATTCCTCCAAATAGTTAATACATAAATTCAAATTTAGCAGCTGCTCCAGCCTTATATATTAGAATCTTAATTATGCCTTGAGGCCAACACAGGACTATTAGAAATGGATTAGAACTAACTAGAATTTCCAGTTGACTGTTGCCCAACGAGACTCCATCAGAGTGGAGCTCCTCTTGTTTGTAATAGGAAAATTGCAAATGTCATATATTCTAATTCTAGAGAGGGCTTTTAAAATAAGGTGAAATGCTTGCACTACTCTGCACTGTTTCTGTAGCACACTTTATTTTTGGTGAACTTTTGTTTTTCCAAGAAACTGACTGTGGAGTGACTGTGGAAAAATGGCAACAATATTTTTCACAATATTTTGTAGATTCTTTCAAACTGAGAGTGTATGACTTGAAATTTACATCTGTATGGTCAACTCCCTTCTCATCACACCAGTTTCTTCCCGTAAGCTACCTCTGAAGTACAGCAGCACAACAAAGAAATGGGCTTTAACTTCGTTGGGAATAAAGTGTCCAAATTTGATTTATAAAGTAAAAAGAAGGGAATTTTGACAAGCCCTGTACTTAGTGAATATAATGTTTTCTGTTCTAAAGTTTTATCTCCTTTTCCACAGCAATTATCTCCAAAAAGATTTTGGTCTTTAACAGAAGAAGAGCCAAATCTAAAGCTAATGTAGGGCTTAAATGTCATTGCTTCATTTCCAATTCAGTGTCCAAACTCCATTACAGAGGGTGGAGGTGGTTCAGAAAGTCAACATCACTTGCAGGAAGTCAAGACAAAGCAGCCTGAAAGGTGTGCCTGTCAGGAGCTCCAGCCACGTTTAGAGTAGAGGCAGGTTCTCCTGTCCACTGAAGAGCCTTGTGGTAAATACTGCAAGAGTCAGAGAGGCTTCTGCCTCTCCTCAGTGACCATTTAGGTAAGTGCCCTCAGTACCTGTAGCTGAGGTGAATGGAGGGAAGGGAGGAAGGAAAAAGGGTGCAGTGTTCGTACAACTACTCTGTAGGAAGGAGTAATAAGTTCACTGCCCCAGAAAAAAGCAACAGACAGCAGTAAGACCTAGAGTGACTCTGTAGCTTTAAAATTTGTACTATCAATTAAAAAGAGTTCAGAGCGTTGTATTACAGCCATGTACTTTGAGCAGCTGGCTAAGGGATCTTATTTTGCTATAGATAATTAAGTCTTCTTTGCATGCATAGCTGATGCTTCTAGGACACAAGGTGTTTGCCAGGAATTCAGATTTGGCAGTGATTCCCTTCCTTTCCAAGTACATCCCACCAGCAGGTTCTGCAAGGCTGCAAAACCTGCATTTCCAAAACACTGGATGCTATATGCTTGCAGCGTTAGCAAGTTTTATTTTTACCTACACTTAAGCCAAAAACATTCCTTAGAGTTCAAAGACTAATCACTTTCAGACCATTTTACAGTGTGTAAAATTGTTGTCTTGACTTCACTCCAGAAAAATCTCTGTCTCTGGATACATCAAGAAGACAATACTCAGCTTATAATGAAATCTAGTCTATTTTCTTCAGAACATTCCTCACTTACATATTGATTTCCAGGAACCATTCATGATCCCCTATTACAAGAGGGATTGGGGGTGCTGGAGAGAGTCCAGAGAAGGGCCAGGAGAATGATCAGAGGACTGGTGCACCTCTGCTACAAGGACAGACTGAGAGAGTTGGGATCGTTCAGTCTGCAGAGGAGAAGGCTCCAAGGAAACCTTCTTGTGGCCTTCCAGTATCTGAAGGGGGCTACAAGAAAGCTGGGGAGGCACTTTTTAGGAGGTCAAACAGTGATAGAACCAGGGGAAATGGGTGTAAGCTAGAGGAGGGTAGATTTAGGCTGGATATTAGGAAGAAGTTCTTCACTATGAGGGTGGTTAGGCAGTGGAACAGGTTGCCCAGAGAGATTGTGGAAGCCTCATCCCTGGAAGCTTTTAAGGCCAGGCTGGATGGGGCCCTGGGTAACCTGATCTAGTGGATGGTGTCCCTGCCAGGCAGGGATCTAGTAGATGGTGTCCCTGTCAGGCAGGAGGGTTGGAACTGGATGATCTTTGAGGTCCCTTCCAACTCTGACTATCCTATGATCTTTTAAAATGTTTGTTAAATAAAGAAGACAGGACCTGGATGACGCAGTGTTTGCTCATGGAAAGACCACACTAAGCTTAAATTAAGAACCAGGGGAAATGGGTGCAAGCTAGAAGAGGGTAGATTTAGGTTAGATATTAGGAGGAAGTTCTAACAGTGAAGGATCATTTAATTATGTAAAGTTTTGGGCAAAATCTTCCTCCTATAGTTGTGCTATGACAACCTGTAATAAACCATGCAGATGTGAACAGATGTGAATTTTAAATAATCATCTTGGGGATATACATATAACTTACTGCATAAAGCCATTGATTTATTTGACCAAAAAGTTAGAAACTCATCCCCTGTAACTCTCCTTTTGGACACAGTGTTTAATGAAGAAGGCTCCAGTACTACCCACTTCTTTTGGCATGACCTGACTCCCTCTCTGCATAACTCTAAGATTATGTGGGTATAATTGTATGATCACAGAATCACAGAATATCCCAAGTTGGAAGGAACCCACAAGGACCATCGAGTTCAACTCCTATCCAGGCACAGGACAACCCCAAAGTCACATCAAGTGTCTATGATAGTGAATAGAATTAGCTCAGTGTAAGAAAATGACCAATAAGGACTATTTTATCTTCCTCTGCTTGCTCTTCCAAGTAGTTTTCCTCCACAAAAAGGGAGCATGGGAGAGGGAGATGAAACAAATTTTCTTTAAGATGTTTAAAAGAGAGACACTGCCATCACCTTTCTTATTCTGAGACCGCGTATTCAGTTTCCTTACAAGTTCATTAGGAGAATCAAGACAGACATTCCCAGGTTATTATTAATCTAGTCTGAGATGTAATCCTTCCTAAGGATGGCAGAACATATACTGCTTCTCATCCTTTTGGAGCATTTGTGATAGTTCTCCAAGGCCTTCAGTAGGTGATGAAATTGGGATTTATTTGATCTGTTCATGTGCGTGCACATGTGTGTATGTGTGCACCCATGATTTGCACTTTTGGTTTGGGTTATCAGACACTAGGGAGATAAGAACCATAGAAAATCATATTAAGAATTATCTTCCTACTTGTTCATCTCCTCTGTCTTTTATTTTTTCTCTTTTTATGCACACAATGAAGTTTATTAGAATCAATTGAGGTTACTTCCTGTTTGTGAAGTAATAATTTTCCTCTTTGCTGAATAAATTGATTCTGAGGGCCATGTTGGTATTATTTCATTAACTGAGAGGCCAAAGACCTTCTAGTATATTAGCCTAGGGTGTAATTACTACAAAATTAAAAGGAAGTACCCTTGAGATACTGTGGGCCAAATCCTCACTTGTTTTAACTCAGCATTACTCCAGTGAAGTAGTAGGAAGGACATGTGCATATTCACTGAGAAACAATTCAGCATTGATTATAAAGAGCCCTAGGAATGATTACTAATAGCTTAGTTATTGAGAAATAACTTCCAAGCAGTTAACTCCATCTACTTTATATTATTTTAACTAATTTGGAGCACATGAATTGAGGAGTTTAATTTACCTATACAGCAGTAATGGAAACAAGGAGGCTTCTTCAGAGGGTAACTGAGAATGGTTATCCATTCATAATAAAGGGTTAGCCATTTATACCAGGGCCGAAATTAGTTGATTATGTTCTCTGTCAGGAGATAATAATGTGATTGCATTCCCAAACAGATGTATGACTTAGCACTTGCTCACTGATGCCAGAGAGAGAAGCCAGAAGCAATTTCTGTGGGCTGATGTCACATACCATGTAATCCTAGCTATAAATGATACTGAAGCTTATCCTACCAGTCATTTGTCCCAAGGCTGTGAAAAGGGGCTCTAGAGTTGCCGTCAGCACAGAGTGCAATATGTTGCTTCCAGAGTTTGTTCCAGTAAACTGTGGAGATGTAGTGAAATGTTATTAATCAGAGGTCTGAAGATGGAAATGGCCCTCAGGGGGTTGCCTTTTTTGCCTTCTTTCCCAGAGAATCAACAAACACACCTGCTAATAGATGCTAACACATATTTTCCCCAATGGCTCTTCATCTCTTCAATGAAGGAGATTCCATAATGTTCTGGGAAACGATTTCTAGTGCTTCTCTTTAAGACTTCCCCCTAGTATCTATGCAAAATCTGTTCTGCTGTAAAGCTATTGAATTTTTGTTGTCCTTCTCTCCGTATACATAAAGATTCCTGTGCTTTCTGTATGTGCCTTCTCAGCAAAGCTCAAAGCCTCTCAATGCTGCAGGCAAGACTGAAATTGTCAGTCAGCCTTCAAGGAGAAAGGCTGAATTCAGGCTGTGCTTAAAAAAGAAAAGATGTAGATGTTGTTACTCCCCGCCGAGTCCTGGACAGTGACTCTTGCTTCTGGGATTTCCTTTTCCTCCCCAGAATAGCCTCAAGTCTACCTATCCGAGCTCTTTTCTCAGCAGTGGCAACAGCAGCAGGCAGCCTAGCTTTCTAGGGCACCATGAGTAACCCACAGCACCACAGCTGCCTCCAGCAGTCTGCCACAGCTGCCTCTTTTGACCCATAATGGAGCTCTCTCTGCTTTTACAAGCTGAAGGATTGCTGTGTCTCCTCCTTAGCTTTATTTTTTTCATCTGACTTCTATCTCTTCTAAACTCTGCCTTTCTTGTTGCTTTGTCTGCTGGCTTTCCCTTCAATTGTGTTTGGTGTAAGTGGGGAATTGTGGTGCAGTGGGTACCTGACTACCTGGATGCAGAGCAGAATCAGTGCATTGTGTTTCTTACCTATGACACCCCTCTGAGTTTCATCCAGAATTAGATTTGCCTTAATTTTTTCTTCAGGAGTGTCACAATTTCCACTCATATTCACTCAGCAAACTGCTGTAACAACAGGTCCTTTTCTGATGGATTGCTGCCTCTTCAGTCTTTAATTTTGTAATTGTGTACCTGATGTCTTTTTCTGGAGTAGTGCTCTGCCTTTGTCTGTATTGAATTTCAAATTTGATGTCCAACATATCAAGATCAATTAGATTTCTGATATTGTCTTCCCCTGCATGCTTAGCATTATGTCACCACAAATATCTGAAGTGTATTCTCTGTTCTGTCACCCAAGTCATTCATGAACACATCGAATCAAACTGGTTCCAGGACAACTCTTGCTTGAATCATTCCCATGCTGGTAATGCATTTGGGACACTCATTGCTTAAATGCTTTTTCAGGCAGTTTTACATCAACTTTATGGTGATATTATGTAGGCTTAATCTCTGTGATTTGTATGCAAAACACACTCAAAAACCTTATCAAAGTATAGGTATATCTCAGGTATTACTGTGTCTTTTTCAATCGCCAGAGCAGCTGTCCCTCTACAAGGAGAGAGCAGATTGATCTGACATGATTTACTCTTGACAAATCTATGTTGGCAGTTTTAATCACCTTAATATCCTAAAGATGCTTATACATTGATTATTTAATTCTTTCTCTAATATTGCTTCTGACACTGAATTAGGCTATGTTCCTATTCTCCCCTTTCAATGATAGGTAGTGTGCTGACTTCTCTGCAGTCTTTTGAATCCTTTCCCTCCCTCCTCAAAGTTGTCAAATGTAGTTCTAGTGCCCCTGGGATTGCTTTGTGTGACTTTATAAGTGCCCAGTGGAGAATTTCATCAGGAAACACTAACTTAAATGCATTTGAATTAACTAAATATTATTGAACCTACCCCTTCTCTGTTCTGGCCTCCATACTCTTCTCTTTTAAATGAATTGCAGTAACATTTGCTCTCAGTTAAGAGTTTTCATGAGGACTGAAACAAAATAAGCATTGGAGGATTCATCTTTCTTTACGCTTGTTATTTGCTGTCCTTCCCCATTAAATGAGGAACCTCTATTTTCTTTTATCTTCCCCCAATTTCAAATGTATGTCCTTGTTGATATTGATTGATTTCTTCACTTCAACACTTCTGATTTTATCCTCCATGCTTACATTGTTTGATTATACACACCCCATGGGCATAGATGGAGGTACCCTCATTTCTCTTGCTGGAGTGGCTGAAGGAGCCCCTTATTGTTCATGACTATCCCACTGCTAGAGGTTACTGTCTCCATACCTGAGGTGTTTTTAATCTGTCACTGTGGCATACTGGTTGGATTAGTGTAAGTCATTCCTACAGTGAAGTGCGAAAGCTGCTCTGAAATAGCCTTTACTCATACCTTGCTTTTCCTACTTGTGTTTTGATTTTCAAGGGACTTGGTATTTTTATCTTGCTCTGCTTCCTACTTTCTTCCACACTGTTTTTCTGCTGTGCTTTTCTTGTAACCTTTTTCAGTAGCCACCAGATCTTTCATGCTTCCATTCTCAGCAGTTGCTTACCCTGGAAAACCTGCTTCAGGGAGGTTCCCTGACTTTATGAAAATATGCCTGTTTTGAAAAGCATGATTAGTTGTAGAAAAAATAGAGAAACTGAGAAAGCATGAAGTGCTTTGTCAATAATTATTGATAATTAAAATTATTATTTTTAAAAAGAAGGCTGGACAATTTCTGCCAGAGGCTTGTAAAGCATATGTCTTTTCTCAGAATCAAGAAGGCTGATAACTTTCTTTGCTGTTAGAAAAGATTTCAGACTTCTCACTCAGACTACCTTTGGTTCACATGCATCATCCTGGTTTTGACATACATTCTAAATGATCAGACATGGAAAGTAGTAAAAATTGTCTTAGAGGAAATGCATTTCATTCCCATATTTGTTTCTGCTTGTCCTCTATAAACCCTAATTTCCATAGAAAAACTGAGTGGCAGTGAAAGGTTTAAAGTAAGAAAGTAAGCTTTATTGTTGTGAGGCTCTCAAATCTGAGTGGGAAGCATGAGTGATTTCATTTGCTATTCTCAGCCATTTCCTTGTCCTGTGAACCAGTTGTCAGAGAACTTTTCACTCTTGCTGTGAGATGGTTAGTATAGTTGCAGTCCTGATGCACAGAATATTTGATGAGATGTTACTGCCAACAATGTAGAAGGCATTGGTATATTGGAGGGACTCAATCAATTATACATCTAAAAAAAGCTAATAGTAGAAGCTCCAGAGAGAGATTCTCATCTTTAATCTGCTACGTCCTTGTATAATTATTGAATAGCTTTGGACTTGCTTATTCAGAGGCTAGCACTGTCCTATGCTTGAACCAATTGACTAGACATCATCTTATTGATATATGGACAAGAGATGTACTGTGAGTGCTTGAGCAACCAAGTAAAACATTTCTAAGCACCTGAAAAGTAACAAGATGAGAAGCAGTCGCCGTTGATTTGCCAGGAACTAACAACATGAAACAAATAAAATTTCTTTTTCAAGGTGAATTGGATAATAGACCTTGCACATTGAGGGGAAACAACAGATGCTGTTTTTCTAGATCCACTGTCTTCACATGACATTTACATAAGCAAGCAAAGAAAAAAACCAGTGCAGGCAAAAAATATAATGGGTATGTATAAAATGAGTTTGAAAAGTGCACTTAGGAAGTAGTTACTGATGTTTCACTGTCAAAACGGAAGGCTAAGTTGTATGGACTTTTGCAGAAGTCTGTCCTGGTTATTCTACTATCTGATACTATCATTAATAACCTGCATGGTGGAAGAGAGGGATGTCTATTTTAGTGCTGCAAAGCATGCAAATCCTTTTGTTGAGTCAGTGCCAGAGAGACTTAGATACGAACACCTTTGTTTTTCTTGCTGCCTTTCTGCAGCCAAGTAGCTGGAAGTACAATTAAGCTAGCTTGCCTACTTAGGAGAGCTCCCCCTCTAAAAATGTGACCTGCCTTATTCTAAAGGCACTGTGCAACACCAGGCTGGGCTCCAGAGTCAGCTGCAGAGTCACTGTTTATCCAGCAAGATTCCCTCCCTGCTCCACTGCAAAAGAGTTCCATGTACTCAGTGAGTGTGACTGTATCTTCACCTAATTAATGTTGTTATTTGTGCGTGGGGAGAGCAGGAGCATGCACACTATTCAATAGTTGTGTTAATGCCAGTCATCAAAAATGAGTAGGCTGCAGGACTCTTGAGAGTTTTCAACCAACTGGGTCAGTTTTTTGCCTGCCAAGCACATTATTAATTTAGACATAAAACAGCGAAACAAGCAGCAAGCAAAGGGGGATGGCTCCGAAAGGCAACAGCCAACAGGTTTCATTAAAACCATCAAAATGTAAAGCAAAAAGATTTCCTTTGGCTTTGTTTGCTCTTAGTTGCTGGTATGTTGGATTCTACTAATTGATTCCATTAACAGGAGACCTGTCTTTGTGAGAAGACTGGAGTTTTAAGGACAAATGCTTTTACAGATTGAGTATATTATGAAGTCGATGTATTCGGCCTCTGAGGCAAGATGCAAAACAACATCCTTGAAGTTCCATTAGCGGAACACCGTGTTCATATCTGCATCATCTTCCTTATCAACATCCTTCCAAAAATACCCAGAAGTTGAGAAACCTGCAGGCAGGGTCCCTAGGGGAAGGCCATCCTCATGAAGATTCCTCATCAAGTTCTCCCTTGTACTTCCACCAGAAAGGTCTGCTGCACTTTCAATCAGATAGTGGAAATTTCCCAACCCTAGAGCTCCCTGTCCAGGGTCTTCTTGCCCCATTCTCCATCAGTGCCTCTAACTGCCTTTACCAGGCAAGAACTACTCTGTTTTGTAAAGCCATCCAGAGTAAGTTTGAAAAATACATTTTTTATGAGCTTTTTGAGACACAAGATTCTACTTTTTAAAATCTTGTATTAAGGGACATCTCTTAGGATCAATAGATTCTATTATTCCACAAGTAGCATGAATAAGGAGAGGGTTTTGTGCATAAAAATTGAGGTATAAATGCCTGTCATCAAGAGACTATTTTCAAAACTGCTCATGAGGTGACCTCTCATAGAGTAAGACTGTACTTCTAAACAAGACCACGTTTTTTCTTCCAAGTTGATTTAATTTGAATTTTTTTTTCAGTCCTAATGCTATTACTTAACAGGCAGATTCTTATTGCTGGAAGAAAAAAAAATTCTCATAATCTAATAACATAAATCTGACAATAACCTTGTACCACTTTTGTTTTGTTTTGAAAGACAGCACTTCTTGCTAGAAAGAAAAAACTAACATGTGAATGCTGCAGAGTTATTATGATGAATCTACAGGCATCCAGACTGAATCAATAGTTCTAAGAGGAGTGCAAACTTAACCATTCATCTTAATGGAGTGTTAACTTTGAAGCTTATTTATAACTTTGTAAACATTATTTTTATTATTTATTGACTTACTTGCATGCTACAATGGAGTTTCAGATTTCTGTCTGTAACAAATGAAGCTTTTTGAGCCTAGTCTTTAGGCTGTGCTCCCTACTTTGTCTCACCCCCACTTTGGCAACTTCACCAGAAAAATGGGCTTATTTTTCACCCCAAACCACACTTCTAAATGGAAAGATCTTCCTGAAGGATCAAGTAGGAGATCCCCAGAAAACAATACCCATGAGAAATTCTGGGAAAGGAAGTAATTACCGACTGGCTTGGTAAGTACAATCACCAAAGCTGACCACTGACAAATCAAGAACTAGCTGCTTGTTTCCTCCAGAATCAGAAGGGGGTTTGGTGGCATTTGATTTTCTCCCAATGGCAATTTATAGACTGCTTCATGATGCTGCCAGCTGATGGGAGAACACAAGGACATGCATAACTTCAAAAGCACTCCATTATCAGCAGAGAGTAAACAGAAGCAGCAACAGTGATGAAGACATGAGAAAGTTATTCCTGCACATAAGTGCAAATTTTGGCAGAGGAAAGGTAAATGAAACAGTCTTTCACTGCTGAACCCTCTCCTAGAATGCTTGAGCTATTCAGACTGGAGAGTGAACTTGTTTTATACATCATACAAACCTCCACTAATGTTTATTTCTGTAACACAGTCAGATGCACATCTGCATCAATTTGCTTCACAGCCTTGCTCTGCAATTAATTTTTTTTTCAATACAGGCAATTTCAGGACATGTCACTAAAGTGCAGTTCTTAAAAATATTCCACCATCCTAAAATGGTAAAACATAATTTCTGCTGAAAAAAAAAAGGACATCAGATTTGCATACATTGCCAGCCAAAAGAAATGGTTCAGATGATGGACAGACAACTGTTTTGTTGTATTCAGTGAAGCAAGCACAGGCTCTTTATTTAGTGAAGAGAAGGGAGAGGTGAAATATTTGAACTGAAGGAGAGACTCTGCTTCCAGAGTCACTTTCGAAAGGAAACCCCAATGAGCAGCCTCATAAGAGCAAGCATGAATGAGATGGCACAGTGAAAGCAGTACTGAGCACCAAATGCTTTCTCCCTATGGTTCACAGAGAAGTCATAAGCCTGCAACCATCACCTCCTTACAAACCAAGAGGAAAGAGACTCCACCAGGGGTGCATATTAACAAAACAGGAATGCTTATATCCAGCATTTGGTATGCTGGGGTAGGAGCTGATTCTGCAGCGGACTCAGACTCCCCAGCACCCATCTCTCCCACTGATGGCAAAGGACCATGTAGCTTGTACCCAGCTTCTTGCCAGACCAAACTGATGCAGATGAAGGAGAAACAGGCTTTGTTTATTCAAGAAGAAACAGCAGCCTGACTTTTTTGCTGTTTGAATTCACATTGGAGTGAATTAAACTGGACATGTGGGGAGCAGTCTAATCTGAAAAGGACATGCCAGATTCTGAATTGCTAAAATCCCTGCTCAGCCATGAGATGGTTCATCAAATGAGTCTGATATTGAGTAGGCATCCCTCAGATTATATACTATTCTGAACTGCTCTTGTCTCACAAAATCTCCTGACAAGTCTCTCATAGGCACAAAGCTCATCCTAGTGTCAGTCAATCAGACAGTACAAAAATAGAGCTTCCCTTTGGTATATCAGAAGAACAGAGAGATTTCCTTCAGAGCCTAACTGTGGTCCTGGTGGCCCATAGTGCCTGAAGGTCTGTCCTGGAGTGGGGCCTGCAAAGTGTTGCATTTACAATGCAACAGCAAAACAGCAAGAGAGGTGAGCAGGGAACAACTATCTCTTAAAGCACAGCAAAGCACTGAAGACTTCAGCGTGCTCAGGAGCAGGAAGTTTCCTTGCACAATACCCAGAGTCCTGAGCACAGCCCCTACATCAAAGCTGCAAGGGTTTAAATTTTGGACTACTTTTCCCTTAGAGTGGTGATAAGGCAGCAATTAAACACACCACTAATGCCCTCAAGAGTCAAGATCTTGGTTCTTTGGTAGCTCAAGATATTTTAAGACATTTGAGATTTTGTTTAAGAGCTTTTGCTCTAAAAGCTCTTAAAGAAAATCCCAAAATCTTTAATTTCTGACATTACCCTCTTCTTTATATCATGAGGAGAACAGACATTTTCTCTGACAAGCTTAAAGTAAAAAAGCTTTTAACAGATGTGGTTAAAATCACCATTTATTTCTCCTTTCATTCCCTGAGAGTCCAGAAGAACCAGTGGCTCTCTCAAAATCATGCTGCTCCACAGCTATTTATATAATGTGTTATTTTGTGTCTGTGTGTCTTTCTGTACTTGCTCCTCAAATTCTCTCTCAGTTTTCCTGACTGCTTTGCTTTTTAAATTTTTTTTTTTTTACCTCTTCTAAATCATGCTGTTGGCTTCAACTGGGTTGGAATTCCATTCTCCAAAGGATATGCCCCTGATACAATGACCTCATGAAGTCTGCCATCTAAATATTAGGTTTTTCAACCTTTTTTTTCTACTTCCTTTTTTTGTTTAGTTACCTGTGTTTCCTGTTTACCAACTGTAATACACTTAAGGGGTTACCATGCTGGTTTTATGTCCTATGTGTCTGCTCACTCTTACCATATAATATGAGATCAGATCAGAATTAAATGGAAGTGTAGATTAATGTGTTGGGGTTTTTGGTTTGGTTGCTGGGTTTTTTTGGTTGGTTGGTTTGGGGTTCTTTGTTCGGTTTTGGTTGGTTGGTTTGTTGTTTGTTTGTTTTTTTTAATACTGCAATTCTAGTTTTCAGTCTAAATAAAGTTTTGATGAGTTTAGCTCTAGACCAGCATGAGTGAATGTTCTATCCAAACCAGATAGTCCAACCCTGTCCAAAACTGCAGTGGTAGGAACAGTATGTACAAACACTGGTGTACAGTTATTTAAATAGCAATCCCTCCTGCTTTGCAGTTTTCATTAGTTTCCTATATTCAAGTGAAGAGCCTATGAGTAGTGATTAGAGAAAATGGGCTGTTTAGGGTTTTGAAAGCATTCCAATGTTCTTCTGTTTGCTATGAATAAAGAAGTCAAATATAGCAAATATAGTGATTCAGAGATCTTACAGTGATTAACAGTGCTTGGATGAACTGAAACACATCTTGATTTCAAGACTGGCTTGCCTGCAACACTGTACAAACTTTAGGTGGAGAAGAGTATCATTGCTGTCAAGATGTTTAAGGCAAAGACAGTTGGATAAATATATTAGCATTATTAGTTATGAAAACACCTTTCATGACAAACCTTGTCTCTTTTTTTTTTTTTTTAAATGAATCTGTGACATCAGAACCTTTAAAAAATTCTCTTTGTCTGCCAGTTCTGACAGAAATACATAAGCTAGGCTTCCTAATACCCCTGCATACATTTAATATTCTTTTGGTGTGTCTTTTCACTGCCATAAATGAGGAGAATTGCTTGAGGAAAATTCACAGAGTATTTGGGTTCTCCCTTACAGCTGTCTGTTAAAATCTGTGAAAAGGGAAAGGTGTGTTAGTGTTGATTGCTGAGGCCAGCAGGTGCCCTTCAGCCCAATACTATTCCTCAAGGTAGGCAGGCTACTGCAGCAGTGGGATGACACTGCAAGGCTCTGACAGAGACCTGCAGCAGAGCCTCATCTGCTCAGAAATCTTCAAGAGAAACTGTTCACTAGAAGAATGGAAAATCATCCATGACCCTGCTCCTGGCACTAAATATTTACTTTCATTTGGTGTCCTTCTTCAATGGATACTGAACATATATCTTTTTTAGCCAGAGGCTGGCATGGCTATACCTTGTTTCAGAAGGAGATGAATTGACCAAGAAGCCATATAAATTAGGAAATAAAAAAAAAGCTAAGGAGAAATGGCTGCTTAAAAAGCCTGCTGTTCTCAAGAAGGCTCAGTGTTAGGCTGCAAAGAAGGGCTCCCTAAGTCTCTGCTGTGAATCTGCTCCTGAAATCATGCATCTGCAGCATCTTCACCTTTTCCTGTCCCTTACCTCCTCTACAAATAATGATCAACTCAATGACAATGACCAGCTTGACTGCCAAATATTTTGGAACTACAAGAAAGGGGGTCACCCCATTCACTCCTCTGCCTGCTGCAGCTTGAGCCCCTTCCAACTCTGGCAGGATCAAGGCACTGAGTTCAGCATTCCTGTGTCTCATCCTTTCTTCTGATGAGATGTTTCCACTCCACATATAAAACTTCAGCACTCTAAGGAATTAGACAGATTCCACATCCCTTTCTGGATCAATGTCCAAATTGCAAAGTTAGTGAGTGTTTATCTGGCTTTGTCTAAAAAAAATAGTAGTATTTCCCAAGATACCAAAATGTTTAGTAGGAAAGCAGAGATGGAAAGGTGTCCCAGTTCCCAGGACATCCTCGCTATTAGAGGGCAGTCAATATCCTTGCATGTGTTTTGTAGCACTAACAGAGTAGTGGGTTTGGTTTTGTGGGTTTTTTTTCTTGTTTGCTTGGTGTTTGGGTTTTTTTGGCAATATCTATGTGGGATATGTGGGTTTGGGCCTTGTGGCTGGGATAAGTAACTATTTTGCAAATCCTATGAGTGCTTCGAGAGGATCATGATGCCTAACTGCTCCATGCTACTCATGGCTTGGCTGCACAGATGTGTGTGTAGTCACAGGGTTGGAAGTACCTTTGGGACTTCTCTGGTGTGTGGACATAATTGTAATGCTTCTATGATATGCAACAGTTTTGAGTATCAGTATTCTGATTCCAGCCTACAACCTAGATCCTCTGCTTGCAGCAAGAATAAGCAAAGTCCTCTCTCCATGCTTTCACTTAAGATAGTGCCTTCAGAAAAAGTATTCACACATTAAATGATACATGATTGAAACTGGAGTGAACTAAATGAAGAAATTCAATGTATGATTAGTCACTTAAATGGCTATGTTGTTAACACTGCAGAAATATGCTAAATCCTAGTTTCATTCTCGTCTCCTGTGCCACTGAACCCAGCACTAAACATTTAGTTGACTAAGCCATGCAGCAGTCACAATTTATGTCTTTACCTTTATAGTGTTCCTTCACTTTTCCCAAATATTTTGTGGCATATCAAGGACTTAAAAGAGAGAATTCCAGCCAGTAAATGCAGAGAATAGCTGCATTCAGTTTTTATGACCTGGTGAGAGATAATATATGTGCTGTCATTGAGTTTTGTGTCCCATTCTCTCCACATGGATGAGCAGTGCAAATAACAACTATGCTGTCATACTGTAGTCTCATTATCTGGAGTGGTCTTCCCTGCTTGGCTATGACACTATGATCTAGTCCTCTCCCAATACTTTTCACTTGCCTATGTCTCTACTACAGACTGCAATATTTCTCAGGCAAATATTGCTTTTGTGATGAATATATGAACCTCTTGTGTGTTTTGATTACCTCAGAAATTAAAAAAAAAAAAAAAGTACTGCTCTTTTATTTTATGTCACAGGTGAGGTATTTATCTCATGTATGAAAAAGGACTTAAAATCCCTCCTCCTAGTATTTCAGAGAGTCCTAACAATAATCCAGGTTGACAATGACTTCTGGAAGCCATCTGGTCATCCCAAGCTCAAAGCAGGGCCAACTTTGTGGTTAGATCTGGTTGCTCAGGGCCTTGTCCAGCAGCATATTTTGGATCTTCCAGGTTGGAGATTCCACAGCCTCTGTGGGGACTTCTGCCACTGCCTCCCCACTGCTTTCATGATAATTCTTTCTTCCTTGTTTTCTGTCAGAATTCCCCTTGTTGCTTATTGTCATTACCTATTCCCCTCACCCCACCCTCCAAATCTTGCTATATGGTGATTTCACTTTTTATTTAACAAGATGACTTACCCAGTGCATAGATATCTAGCTGATATTATTGGAGGTAAGAAAATGTCATTTACAAACTCTGTAAGTATAACCTTCTTCCCTTTACTGCAAATTCTGTTTGCTCCTCTGATATTTATCAACATAAGAAAAAGAAGCTGCCTACAAAAATGGAATATTTATTAACTGGTAAACAGTTAAAGAGGGTACAAACCAGAATAGTTTCTATCCAATTTGAAAGAGCTCCAATAAGTGGGCAACAAAGGTAAAATGATGAGTTAATAAAGAGAGCGGTGACATGGATAATACAGACAAGTGAATGTGGCTTGCACTGAAAATAAATCCCAGTAAGCATCTACTCTTAACTGTAAGCTACAAAAGGCTGCTAGCAGCAATCCTTTGGGGAGCAATGGCCATTTCATTCCAATGGTTTTCTACTCTTTTTCTCCTCAAATGCTGTCATTAAATGAAAACCCCTTCTAAAAGCCTTACACCTAATGTATGTTCAGAACTATTTCTGAAACTAGCTGTTGTCCTTGTTGTGATTTCAGTACTTGGGTAGCTGCATCAAAATCACTTTTATTTTAATTGGCACATGCTAACAGGTTTTGGTCATACTTTATAGACAAATCTGGAAAGCTGATTTCCCTCTCAGTGCTATGTTTCATCCAAGTGACAATTGCAAGTCACTTTTAAGAGCAAGTCTTAAAAGAGTTTTCTTTTCATGCACTTATGATCATGTCGAGGTGTTCTAGTGAGCAATGCAAGCTGGCAGTCTAATGTTACCTGAAAGCTGTTTATTTATCCATGCAGAGTAGTTTATGTAACTGCTTTCTATAGAGAAAGCAAATGACACACAGGCTCCAGAGGAGAATCCACTGACTCACACCTGGAGTACTCTGACAGCAAAGGCTGCTTGAGGGAGCTTACATTTCATCTGCTCTTTGCAGAGGGAACTTCAATTTCTAGTGGTGACACTCTAGATGGTCCTTGCCTCCTGGGCACTAGGATGCTTTCAGAGTTCATCTCTTATCAATTCTTAGAGCCAAAGCCAAAGTTAATGCATCTGAGGGATGAAAGAAAAAATAATTTCAGGGCATGATCTATCCAAATTTGGGCAACTGAGGCTGACTGTTTCTGCCCCTGATGCAAGCAGCCACTGCTCCACTGCCTGTCTCATTCTATGCCTGGTTGTGAACAGCCTCCCTGCCAGCTCTGGGTGAGTGTGTCTGTCCCTCAGGCACTTTGAGGTTTTCCCAGACAACTGGAAGGGGTGGTGGTGGGGGGTGCCATTGCCAACATCCACTATCCAAGCTTCACTTGTCTCCTTCCCTGCTCTTGAAGCATCTTCCAGCTGCACAGCCATGTCCCTCAGCAGCAGCAGCATGACACAGGTGGAGGAAAGCACATAACAGGGCACAGCAGTACAGCCTTGCTGGTCTGCTACTTAAGCCAGGCAGCTCACTTCATCACAGTGTCTTCTACATACTGCAAGAATAGCTCACAAGAGCAGTACTCTGCCTACCTGAGTATCCACAGGCTGGGCAAAGGAATGAATAATAAACTTCAGACCATGATTTTGTCACTGCTAGTCATGCTTCATGCTAGGAACCTGCTGCTTTGCTTATGCTTTAACCAAACCCCCTCCATGACATTACAGAATCATTAGGGTTGGAAAGGAGCCTCAAGATCATCTAGTCCAACCGATAGCCCCACACTACTCTTATCCCTAAATCATCCCCTGAAGAAACACATCTATCCTCTTCTTAAAAACCTCCAGGGATTTCACAGAGGTGATAGGATAAAGAGTGAAAATTCAGAAGAAAGATAAGAATTTTGTCACTGGTGTGTTTCAAGACATTTGACACAGCTAATTCCCTCATAATGTGGCACTCATTTGTGTTTAGTACAGATAAAACTCATTAGACTTTAGCACTGTCTGTCTTCAGGACCAGGATTCTGGATAAGACTAACTTTCAAGAAAAATAGTGCAAAAGGTGAAGAAAAACAAACAGCAAAAATAACTGTAAGCTAATAATAATTTCTGTAGAATGTAATGGAGAGATGTGTAGCAGTGTTTACTAGCTTTGAAAGGAGCTTTGTAGAGAAACTCGCTCATTCAAATGAGAATAGCACAGAACCTGAGTTATTTTGGCAATTCATGAACTCTGCAAACACAAATGCAGCAGAGTAGTTATTCACTCTGCTTCCATTACATTAACAGAACTGTTCTGGGTATTACTACTAGAAAAAACAACCTATAGAATCAAGTACTTAGGATCTGATTTTCAAATTGAACTCCTTTTTGCATTTGCATTGATGTTTTGCATTTGTTTGAAGCTTGCATCTGCTTCCAAACAATAAGCACTAATTTTAAACCTGTTTAGTACTCATTTAACCCAGATAGTTCTTTTGTGGCCATTTCACATGCATCTGGGATTCAGTGCAAAGAGGTTGCATGGAACAAAATGAGAGGAAAATGCTACTAACCAGCAGCTGCAGGAAAAGGCCAAAAGAAAAAACAACAACAACAAAAAATAGTGAAACCACTCTATGATATGCCACCATTACAAGTTCAGAAGCAAGCACATAGATTGTGACCCTGTGATTATGATAGGTAAAGGCTGTTCTGGATGGTGACTGGCTACTGGAAAACCTAAGCTTGGTGTGCTTTAGACATCCCCCAGGTTCAGTGCATCTTTGATGTGCTTTAAATAACTGACATTACTTGCATGTCAGCTGAGGTTCAGTAAAGATCACCAGAGCTTTATACTCAAAATGACATGGTAAGGAACAGAAAGTCAGATAATGTGAACTGGCAGTATTAGGAACACATTTCCTATAACAATTAAAACATCCACTGGAAGGGAGGATGAGACACTGGAACAGGCTGTCCAGGAAGTGTTCAAGGCTAGGCTGGATGGGGCTTTGAGGAACTTGATCTAGTAGAAGGTGTCCCTGCCCATGGGAGAGGGATTGGACTAGATGATCTTTAAAGGTGCCTTCCAACCCAAACCAATCTGTGAAACTCATTCTCCTGTGGAAATTCCAAAAAAATCATGGGATTTTTTTTCATATAAGGGGCATTTAAATAATGTCCTTGCAGTGGGACATAGACTGCCACAGGTAAACTGAAACAGATGTAACTGCAGGTAATTGAAATGGTAGTTTTCCCATCCTTCTGTCTGGGGTGATGTTGAACTTCCAGATATTTGATTTACCTTATGCTGATTTAGATACATCTTCTAATGGTGTCAAACTTGGACTAGAATGCCAAAGTGTTGCCTGAAATATTTGGAGTGAGAGTATGCATCTCTATCTGCTATCTCTGCTGTCAACCATAGGCAAAAAGATACTACAGCAGCTGACAGGGATGAAGTCATCCTGTTAAAAAGTCATTTGCTTGTTCATCAAATGTAAGCCCAAACCCAAAAGTACCTAAATTTCTAGTTCACCACTGACCAAGGCTATAGTCACTTTGTAGTCACAAACCCCAAAGCTAACGAGGACTGAGTAGCTGAATGCATGTTACCTAGCTACACCATGTTCTAAATGCAGCTCTCATTTAATTAGATTAATTAACAGGAAATCAGTGACACAACCTATTCAAAAGTCCACTGAGGTTAAGGAAGTGTGTGCTCTCTTAGATTCCATCATGAGGTAATAATCATGGGTGAGAAGAGAGCTGTTCCCTTAGTGTAACCACCTGTAACACCATCCAGCATTGCAAAGTCCCTGTGTTCCAAATCAGAAGTGCAAGTCTGGAAACTCTATTCACTCATAATCTTCTATGGTAACATTTGTGTTCTTTCATTCCATCAGTGTTGATGAGACTAGTGGGTGACATGGTGCTTCTCAGCCTGAAGCAGTGCTTGTATTTCTAGAGCAGCACCTGTCGTAAGGTGAGCTCCTGCAATCTGTCAGCCCTGCTCCCATGCTACATTTCCTGCTACCTTCTTTCTACAGAGACTCAACAAATAACAGTGTGATAGACATCTGAAACAAGTCACAGTGCCAAATGCCACATCTGCAGTTCCATTTGAAGGCAATGAGAGGACTTGACGTTAACTGCTTCTGACATCATGTGGGAGATTAATGGGGATGCCAGAAATTACCCTTTCTGTATATCTGCATATGATTTCCCTTCACCTGTCTGCAAATGTAGTTGATAAAGTGTCTGTTTTAATCCCAGCATATTATCTTAATCTTTACACTGTTTTAGCATTATCTTAACACAGTGAGCTGATCTCAGTCTGAGTCAGTTAAGAGGCAGTTAGAAACTCTTGAGGAAAGTGTACAATGCTTCTGTACCTAGATCTTTCTCCTTGCTCTACAGGAGGAAATGGAAATGAGGGATCCTATTTTAAAAGTAGTGTGACTTCAGAGTTTCATGGTTCTTAAGAAGCTGCTGTTCCCCCTCAGATCAGTGAGGATTTGCAGGAGTTCAGCACATTTGATGCAGCTCTTCTTTAACACTACTCAGACACTTAGAAAAGTAATTAAAAATATGTTTTGTTTTGTTTTGTTTTTTTTTGTTTTTTTTCTGGCAATTTAGCTTTGAATTAACTCATCTTTTTTAAGTATTGAGAAGATATTCATAAAAAACTAGCCCCCATCCTCTGCATCTTGCTTTCCTGGATTAAAAGACCAGTTCAAATAATAAGTACCAAAAAAAAAAAAGTAAATAAAAATTCAAGAGCTGAGTTTTCTGGCTGTACAATCTACTACAACAACAAATAGGTCTCAAAATAAAAGCAGGAGGCCATCAGCTGCCTCTCCTTCACCTAAGGCTTACATGTAATGCTGGATCAAAAACATGAAGGCCTTTAATGGAACACATATAATTGAATAACCTTGAGAGGAAAGATTGAGGAGTTAAGGGAGAAGATCAATTTAAAATCACTTAATGGATAGAGGCATTTAAAATTTCATAGACTGAAGAAGGTGAAAGGTACTATGGAATAATTGTTTCCATCCTCTGGAGATAGTGTCTTAAAATGTAAATGAGAGTCCATGTTCCAGGTAGATGAGAAATACACCATCACCAAAGGAAAGAAAACTGTAAGATAAAGAATGAGTAATTTCTGAACTCTGGAAAGACAACATCACCTAAGGCTTGAGCCAGTGTCCATTGTGGTCAGTGGAAGATTTTGTTTCCACTAAAAGGTGCCAGTGGACCTCAGTAAGTATTGCATGAGGCTCCTTATGGTGGTACAGTTTTGCAGGAGAGAAAAAAAGGCTGATGAAATAGATACCAGCTCCTGAAGCTCAAGTCTGTAGTGCTCCTGCACAGAAACAGACTACCTGAAATCAACACACCTGGCCTCAGAAAGAGCAAAAGCTTTGGAACTGAGCAGGTTAGAGGGTGTCTCTAAACTCTGTGGTGGACCTGGGTATGTGACCTACTCCATTCAACACATGCACCACAGCTTGTGCATCTACACTGTAAGACTCAACATCTGCAGCTCAGCAGCTTGCATGGCTAATAACATCTTGCTGTATGCAGCATCCTGAATTTATAAATAGGGCCCTGCACTGGCTGGTCTGTCATGGATTTGATGTTTCTTGTCCCTAGATTGGGTATAAAGTGGTCTAAACAAATGTGGACAGCCAGGCTCAAGTGTGCTGCTTCTACTCTGCAGGTAGTCATGAATGATTAGGACTATGCAAAAAATGGCACAAGTTCAAGCCTTGGCCTTCAGAGAATCACAGAATCAGAGAATGTTAGGAGTTGGAAGGGACCTCAAAAGATCATCTAGTCCAACACCCCTGCCACAGCAGGATTCCCTAGAGCAGGTCACACATTCCTGGAGCTCATACAAATTCCCTATGTGAAAGCAACCAAGTAGTATCAAATCTTGGGACTGGACCTACTCTTAAAATCAATATATAGCTTGCCAGAGGAGCTAGGAATCAATCTGCAGCAAAAATGTAACTGAAGGATCAAGTCACTTGAGGCACAGCAAGTCCAGTTCTGGAAAGCTTCTTGCACATAGTGCATTGCATCTGATACAAACAAGCACAAGGACTCTGTAAATAGCTCTATGTGACTAGCATGTCACACTTTGCAGCTGACAGAAGAGCTGTGTGACTTGTTACTTAACTTCTAACATTTATCAAAGCACTACACCTTTTTCCTTTCTGTGTTTTGTCCTTACTTCATGATTTACCTTTCCCCTGGCTGACTAATTCCTAGAGGAAAAAAATCACCCAGGAGCCTAACCCAAGAAAATTTTCTTTATGGAGAAATTTTAGTGTGGAGTTCTTCTCTACTGCATACCTCTGTCTTCCTAAATGAACACCAGCTAGTCTCTGCTGGCCTTGCCAGAGGCTGAAGAAACAAGTTTACCAAGTAGAGATCCTCCTAACTGCCATCTCACCCTCCCAAGCCCTCCAGCTCACAGGAAATGGGTCTTTCTCTAAACTCTGACACTGCTGCTGCTGAAGTACACTTCAGTTTTGAACACATTATTCTACCATTCACAGGCCTTTGAACTGTTGCTGTTAAATGTGGCTGTTGAATTAATGAATAATTTTGCCAGGTGCTAGAGCACATGAAGGGAATACCAGCCATGCACATTGCTTGTTCTGGTCTCATTTTTACATTATAAGATGTTTATTAGGGTAAGATAAAAGGTCTGGCTCATTCCCATACCTTCAATATGAAATTCAAATAATGAAGACAGAGAGAAAAAAAACCTTGAGAACTAGATAAATGTGGTTTACAGGGCTAAGGAAATCAAATAATTTGTCTATATGCAAAAACTTATTAAAAATATTGCTTATTTAATCTGGCTTAGATTAAATAAATAATATATATTATTTGTTATACCAGGTTGCTATCTTTTCTGATGGGAGCCATGACATATCAATGACTACAAAATACATAAAAAATAAAGAGGCTTCAAGTGGTGTAACACCTGAGGTGCTTGATTTTCTGAAGGGAACTGAAAAGAGATTTAGTTGCCATTCATTTGCTGATAAATGAACATCTGTGGCTACACTTCTGGCTGGCCACAGACAGAAACCATGGAGAAGTTCTTCTCCCAGGATGCTTTTGAGCCATGGTGGTAGGGAAATAGAGCAATCACCCTTCTTTGAAGCTCCAGAGACAGGCCTCACCTAAGCACAAACTCTGAGGGGGTGGTGGTGCTGGTGGCAGAGCTGTTGGTTTTGGGCTGTGCCTGGACTTAGGTTTTGATGTATGCCAGGACCGGTTTAGGGCTCCTAGTCTCCCACTTATCCAGACTAACATCTCTGCAGGGCACAGTCTATTCTCATCTGGGTTGCAGGTCAAAGCTTCCCCTATGTAGAAATCAGGATACAGGGAACAGTATCCTTCCAAATCTTTCATGTATGCAGAACTGGAGGATGCTTACTGTGTGAGTTGGTGCACATTTAGCTGTAATGATACAGAAAACCTCTCCATGGTCATCTGTCATGTTTTGCTGAGAAGCTCACACTAATGGTCACCACTTTTGTAGTCCAGAAGAAAAATTTTCTCCTAACAGGACTGACAAGGATTATTATCTTTTTAGTTTTCTCATTAGGAGTGATCCAGTCCCTGGGATGTCTGAGTAACTGACGTTACACAGCATAGGATATCGACTATCCTCAGATCATTACCTTTCTTTTCTGGTGGCAAGGCTTAATTTTTGTGGCTTCTGATCATTTATGCTAGAGTTTCTATTTCTGTACTGGTGATCCTTAGCTTTCCTGGTGTGCTTTGTCATCATGACTATCATGAAAGATTCACACTGTCTACTCCCTGAGGCTTCTAGCCCTGCCTTTCTCTAAGTTAGTGAAGAGGAATACCTTGATGCTTAGGCACTGGCAGTGAGAACCTAGCTGGAAAGGACTTGCTTTTTGTGATGAGGCAGTGCTTTATGGCTTATTGGTTAAGAGTCCTAGAGAAGTCTTCTAGGTTGAATCTCCATTACATGCCTTCCTGTAGTGCATAGGCTTTGGTGGTCCCTTCCTAGTCTGCTCACAAAGTCAAATCCACTATGAACACAATTCTTTCCTGAGAGGGTGATAGGAGAGAGAATGAAGCACGTGCAGCAGAAGTTGGTCTCAGAACTCAAGAGGGCTCAGCAACTAGAGCTTCAAAAGCGGCATAAGAAGCTACACAGAAAATAAACCTTACAGGGAAAAACTGAGAAAAGATAATGAGTAAATGGATGAGCCACAATGTTTGTCACTCTATAAAATTTATTAGGATGTGCATAGATGAACTGTTCTGCTGTACAAGAAATAGTGCTTTCTCCTCTGCTGGTCTTAGCCAACAACTGCTACTTAACACTGAGAAGCAGGCATCCTAAGAAAAAGGAGAGAGACAAAGAACCTCTCCTTGAATACACTGATACTAAGATAACCAAAGATTTTATTAAAGGCTGACAATACTGGGGTTTATGATTCTCTTTATACAGTTCAGATAAATTAAATAAAACTAGCTCTTATCTATACAGCTCCTAAAGCCACACTGTAACAATAGCCTCAAGATCACCCCAGTAAGGTACCTGAAGCCAGGTCAGGTCTGTGAGGAGGGAGTGAATGTCAGGTACAGTGTTTAGACTACTAAGAGAGGTGCCAGCAGGACCAAAGTGATGACCTACACATTTCCTATATCACAGAATCACAGAATCACAGAATCATTACGGTTGGAAAGGACCCTCAAGATCATCTAGTCCAACCGATAGCCCTACACTACTCTTACCCCTAAATCATCCCCTGAAGAAACACATCAATCCTCTTCTTAAAAACCTCCAGGGATGGTGACTCCACCACCTCCCTGGGCAGCCTATTCCAATATCTAACCACTCTTTCAGTAAAGAAATTCTTCCTAATATCTAATCTAAACCTACCCTGTCTCAGCTTAAGCCCATTCCCTCTAGTCCTGTCACTAGTGTTGCATGTAAGTCAAGCACAGAGGAAGAGTAATCAAAACAACATACTAAAGATAAAAATGACAAAACCTATGGTGGGTGTCACACCACTGATGCCTTCACTGGTAGCTCAATGACAGATACCATGCACATGAAGTTCACTGTAAATAGCTCAGCATTTGTCAGGTGGGACATCTGCCCAGAACTGACTGACACATAGGTCAAATTGCAGCTTCTGCTCCTTCAGCACACAGGCCATTCCCCTTTAATACAACCCCAAATATAAAGTGATTTAGTAGAGCCTAGGAAAGCCTTCAGATGAATAAACCATGTTTAAAACAATCTTCAACTTTTCATTAGTAAACTCTGTGCCTATCTACTAATATATATTGAGAAAATTAGTGTTTTCCTGCAATGTTTTATGGTACATTACCTAAACTCAATGAGCAACTCACACTCTGTGTTTCATTGGTAACAGTGGATCACAATGTTCTGCTGTTGGCTCTGGCTGTCACAGCAGTAACTTGACAGGCAATAAGAAGAGAATATGGTCTTTGGTGCAGTTTTTACAGTCTATTCTACACAGTCTCAGTCACTGAAGTGGAAAAAATGAAGATCTACAGCTTAACCAGTATGTTTACATGCATCTAACTAGGTATTTTCTTTAAAAATTAATAGAATTACACATATAAATAGAAATACTTTAGTTGCAGTTTCATGACTTGGAAGGAGCTTGGAAAGAACTGTCAAGTTCAGAAAGGAAAAACCCTACATTTTTTTGATACTGAAAAAACCCCATGTTTTTCACAGTGATAAAAATACCATAATGTCTTTTCTTTTTTGGCAATTTCAGTAATCCTAGGGCCTTAAGTTCTTTAACTGTGAGGTGGTTAGGTTTTTTGGGTTTTTTTTTCCTCAGATGAAACTGAAAAAATACCATCAGCCTTCCAGGAGAAAAATCTCAAGCCATTTTAAGGATGCCAATATTGTCTCAGCTCAGCAAGGTACATATATAAAATCCAACAGGATGGCTCACTCAGATGGGCTATGTGTGGATGGGATCCTAAAGCAGAGCACTCTGACTGTTTGTTTCTTTACTCTAGTTCCCAAAAATACTGATAAAGTTGCACAGGGAAGGATTAAAAACCAGAAATCCTAAAGAAATGGTGTGGTCCCTCTTAATCTTTGTGTGGTACAGCACAATGTTTAAGCAGCAGTTTGTGTGTTATTCCTTCAAATGACATGATTTAGAGTGCAAGAACTCTCCCTACATGTCTGAAGAATTATGGAAAGAAAGCAGTTGGAGCTAATGGGCTCCAACATCATCATATTTGAATATCACCATAGCCTTTTGGGCAGCTCCCAAGATAACAAAACAACAACAGAGCCTTTACAGCTGAGTAGAAACCACTGGTGGAAGATGCTCACAGCCTAAAGCGATTTCTTGTGGGTGTAGCCATGGCCTTGTTGAGCCTTATAGTATGCCAGTATACTTTTGGTTTGACCAAGATGACTTTTCCAATAAATTACTTGAAATATGGGAGTAAAGGTGCTTCTGGTTCTAGTGGCTGAATGGTCTTAATTGAAATAATTTTGCTGAATGACCTTTCAATTTTATACTCCTTTCTGGGGACATAATATTTTGGTCCATCTCCTTGGAGACTTTGGCATTGTATCTTAGAGTTTTTGTCACTCCCCATGCCTTCTTGAAGCTGTCTCCAATATATTGAGTCTGCCTCCCATATACTGGAGAGCAAGGATGACTGGAAGGTGAGACATGAGGAAAGAAAGGGTAAGTAGGCAAGTGGCTTTGCAGATGGGCAAACACTGCTCTGTAGTGCAGCTCCTTACAGAATTTCAACAAGTGTTTTCCTTGTAGCAGTAAGATATGGCTCAAGGAGGCCAGCAAGACCTCAGAACTGAGACAGGACTTGAAGCTTGTCTTAAACTGAGACAGGTTTCCTTGGAATAGGTGTTCAAGTAGTTTTTTGAATTGATCCCAAGTTTTCAGATAAATCAACATTCCTGCTGCTCCTCTTCAAGTTGCCAACAGAGGAAAGAAGATCTATTTAGTAAGGTTTGTTCTAACAACTGCTACTCTTCCTTTGAACATGGAGAGAGGAAGGTTTTTTTTTTTACCTATATGGTTTTTCCAAAACAGATTTTTGTGTTAAGTTATACAAAGGAAAAACTGTGAAGCTGTAAGACATATAAATTACACATATTGTAAGGTTTTTGAGACAGAGCTCAAGGCCTTAACAATGCAATAGAAGTATCTGCTAGGAGTTAAACTGTTTTGGTTTGGCTTGGGTTTCTTTTATCCTTAAGAATATCATATACTTTTAAGGTTGTAGATGAAGCTTCATTTCTGTGTTATCCTGAAGACAGGATGTTAATAAATAATGGATGATTAATGTGGTTCATTGAATGAAAATATAAATTCCTGGCTACCAGGAGTTCCTTTGAAGTTTACTGAAGTTTAATAAACTGCAATATTAGCAGATATGAATAAACATTTCAGTGCAGAGAGCCATATGAGAGATGAAGTGACCAAGTTCAAATGTGCTTTGAATTCTCTAATGCTATCCTGAGTGGTACTTTAGGAGGATCAGCAGAGTACAAAGGGCCAAGAAGAACTAGAGGGAAACATGTGGGAGATAAACTATCTTAATGCTGAAGTACTTCTGGAAATATAATTGACCTGGTAATGAGCCCTGAAAAACTGTGAAGGAACCTGCTGCTTGGCAAGTCATAAAGGAACTGATTGGAAAATATGCTTAAGTCTAAAAGGTTTGTTTGGAATGTATTATGGAAACAAACAGTAATACAAATAACTGAACTTAAATTGGTCAAAGTTGTACTTTCACCAGTAAATTTGTTTAGAAGCCTAAAGTGAACTCTTTTCATGCCACTGGTTTTTAGCTTTCTGTAGAGAGATCACCCTAACTCTTGCAACAGAAGCAATACCTGGCCTCTCAAATTTTCATGGAGAGCAGAATTATGGACTACCTATCAGACCTGACCCTATCCAGCTCTTCCCCTCTTCTTTTGACTGTTCAGCTTTGTGACAACACTGCAGATCTGCTAGGCCAGAGTTAGGGAGCAATTAGAAAGAGTTTGAAACCTGTCTGCTGAGGAAGCTCCTATTAAGAAGGGAATATACTTGAATTTTAATCTTGCTCTAAGTATCTTCAAAATTATTTTACAAAAAGGCCATGTCTAACCTATGACATGAAAGCAATTCCCAAGAGTGGACTCCAGAGCTCCTAGGGCTCTTTCAGGATGACTGTGTGACTACCCAGCCCCCCTAGGTGTCACATTAACAGGAGAGAGCCTGACCAGGCAGTCTGCCTGTCCCAGATAGTCCCCTAGGCTATATATATATATGTGTATATATATATATATATATATATATCTTTTTTGGGGCACACTAGACCTTTCATTCTTTAATAGCAAGTCATACTGCTCCAGCACAAGGCATCCAGAATTACGAAGTTGTTAAATAGAATGGGATTGCCTCTGTACTTTAGGTGGCACTTGCTCCACAAGGTGATTTCAAAGAGCTCTTACTGACTGACATGGACTTCTTAGGAGTCAGCTTCAAGAAGAAAAGAAATGCCTAGCTGGTAGATCACAGAGGTTTAGGTATTTGGTGTTCATAGTGATGCCCTGCTAGACACTCCTCCCAGCCCCCTCCACAAATGCACATGTAACAAGACAAATGTAAGGCAATTTTAATGGCAAACATTAAGGACCTTTTGCAGTTCAGAGCTCAGTGGTGGTCTGAAGTGATTTGGAGCCTAGGACTGAGTCCCACTAAGATTTCTACATAGCACAATACAGCCCTTGAGAAATACCAGCCATTTGGGATCAATTACCCAAGGCAGAATACCATACTAATATGTCTGCCTGATATCTTGTGCCTGAACCAACTCCTTCAGGGCAGCTTAAGCATTTGTGTTTGGTACATTCTGTACCATCTAGACATGCTTTTTAGGGAGAAATACCTGAAAGTGTATTGTACTGCTCTTGTGCTCCAGAGGGAAGTCATCTGCTGCTGATACACAGTTATACATTTTCCCTGCTGTGATGATTCAACTGTGCTAGCTGGCCTGCTGAAGGGAAGAAGCCAAATCTCCACTCATTTCCTCACTCTTCCCACTCACTCCCCGTGAAGAAGAGGCATTAGCAGCTGTGCAGAGGCTCTGTTATGCTGCTGCCTGCTGCTACAAGCAGCCCACACAAACCCAACAACACTCTTGCTATCAGTAAATAAAATAAATGCCAAGATCATTTAAAAATTATAACATAACTCTTCAGTGAACATTTAATATAGGCTGACAAACAGAAGCAAGTTGCAGTGTCAGAGGTATCTATCTCACTTCTTAACTTGTAACCACAGAAATGACTCCTTGTTGTGACAACAAGAATGCCAGACTGCCTATTTTTAAGGATAGGTAGAAAAAACCCCCACAAGCCTGAACAGGAGATAGAACTCCATAAGTGGAAGGAGAGATGCTGAAAGACAGTTTCTTACACTATCTTACACTATTACACTTATTCTTCTTTCAGTCTCATGAGAGCCTCCAGGCAGAAGTGTCCTGTTCCTAACAGCTGTGACCCAGCACCAGTCATCAGGGCTGGAAGGGACCTGAAGGGATCATGTCCTCACTTCATGGTCCAGGATGGAAAGCCATAGAGCTAAAGACATCACTGTCTCCAGACCACCATCTGCAAGGCTTTTGTCTTTAGGTTTTCTGCACATTCAACCATAAGTCTTCACAGCCACAACTCATTTAAAGGCTAAAGAGGACAAAAGCTCCTACTTTTGCTCTGCTATATTTCATGTACTTGAAAGCTGTTTCCTTCTCCCCATCACCCTTTCTACAGGTAGCAACCCACATTTTTTGGACATAGCTTTGCCTCTCTATTGCTGCCATTCTCATCTTGACTTTCTGCTATGGGTCCATATCTTTCCTGAAAAGTGTTAGTGAAAGATGAATTACTATTACAGAGGGGATCTTGGGAGAGCTGAGCACAGAAAACCACAGAAAGTTTTCTTTTGTTGTCAGCTTTAAGTAACCACTTCTTTTACTTCTTGGTCTGTCATGGGAGATGTGTTGTAGTGAATTCCACCTGGTGTAAAAGAAAGAACTCACACGTATCCCGAAAGAGTCAGTAAAAATTATGCCCAATAGAGTTATTGTTTTAGGCATTTAAATTTCTTTCATGACAGAAATCATTCCAGTGATGCAGATGATATGCTTTAATCACTTTCTAAAGTTAAAGCTAGTGAAGCTAGATATTCTTCTTTCAAATGGTGTTATGTGTCCTATTGGTGACAAGTTCATGATTAGTAACTCATCTACAAGTCTTGAAGAAGACCTAAAGAAGATACCAGAAGTACTGAAAGTATTTAAAACAAACTTCTTGAATTTTGAAGAACCCCAAAAGAATGGAAAGCTGCCATGAAATGTGGCTATTTAGAGGAGTCTGCTCAGTAACCTGGGACAGTAGGTTAGGTTCACTTGTTTCCTGGAAAGTGAAATTTGTGATTCTAGCAACACAGATCTAGAGATTAAAAATCTAATTAATGCCAGTCAGTATGTTATCATGGAAAACAGATCTTGTCAAACAAAACTGATAGCTTTCTTTGACAAGATTACAGGTCTGCTTGATAAAGGCAACTGTACTAACATAGTTTACATGGATTTCTCCAAGGCATTTGACACAGTACTGCATGATTAAAACTCCTCCATTATGTTGGATTAGCAGGTGCAAGTTGCATGGATTAAAAATTGGTTTAGTGTCAGGTCTTAAACTGTGGTTACTAACAGGAAAGCATCAGTGAACATCACTTCCAGGGCTTCTAGGGAATGGTCCTTGGTCTCACAATATTAACTTGTTTTAATCAGCTACATAGGTAAACACTTCCCAGGCTTTTCTGCTTGTAGTTCTCTGCTCCACTCAGACTCACCTGCTTCCTTGGTACAAAATCTCACTATCTGGCAGGACTCATGCCTCTACTCTGCATTCACACACACATAAGCACTTGGGAACTGTTGCAGCCCCATTCAAACCCTCACTCCATTGCCACCATTTGAGGTACAGTAAGACAATATTTTCTAGTTATATTTCTATGAGAGAGTAGCAAGTTAGTAAATAATGTGGCTCAGAGGCTGGAGTAAAGTTAAGCCTATTCATACAGGTAATGGAGACATCTAGAAATAAACACTGCATTTGGAAATCTGGGAATGAACATTTGTACATGAACAATACAAGATCTATCAACAGTGTAGAAACCTGTCTTGGAAAACTCAGAGGAGGTGGATTTTGCCATCAATAACTGCCTGAACCTGAGCTCTGTTTGTGATGGTGTGACAAGTGTAGTGCTTGGGTAGTTAGAGATATGAAACAGAAACCAAGATTTTTTGCATTGATGAGACTTCTGTAAAAATCTTGTGTCCAGCTTTGGTGTATTCCTTTCTAGAAGGATGGGGAAGCCTCAGAAGTGTTCAAAAATGGAAGCACAAAAATGTTCCATAAGATGGAAAAAGAAATCCATGCAGTGTCATTCTAGGGAAAGTCTCTCTACACTGTTTATTAGCAAAAGGACTGATGGACAACTTGATCACTGTCTTTAGATTATCACACATGGAAAATATAGTAGGGAGAAACTATTCAGTCTTTCAGACAAATGTGTAACAATAGCTGGAAGACAAAATCAAACTGGAAAAAAAATTATTTGCCTAGCAGTAAAGTTAATTGAATGTTGTAGCTGCTTCCCAGGGCAGGTAACAAGCTCATTAGTCCCTGAAGCTTTTAAAATGGTCTTTTTCTGCAAGACATGCTGTGGTCCAATTTCTAGGAAAGGTGCCATGTCCACTGTGAACAGGCAATCCAGCCAAATACTGCAGTGTTTGTTTCTATACTCAGAGTCTAGGGATTTTTGAATGAAAGTGAAATTCAGAAAGTGTGTTTGGTTTGGTTTTTTTTTGTGTGTGTGTGAGCTTAAATTTTGAGCTAGTCTGCTGTAGGGTTCACTGACATCAGCTGGAATACTCATTTATTCCCTTACACTGTTTTTAAGATGAGGCTGATGAATTGCAGACATTTTCATGATGTCTGAGATGAAGTGGCACCAGTGGCTGCCAGCTTTTTTTACTGCATGTAACCAACCCTCTGGCTGCACAAAGAGTGGCCTAGTGTCCATTCTTGGGTACACTCTACAGATTGTTGTTATGTTTCCTTGTTGGGAGTGCTGACAGAGATTGACACTGGGTAGAAGGATCTGAGTTAGCAGTTCATTTTCTGTCTGCTTAGGTCTTACATTAGGAGTCATCTCTTCAGGCTAAATTGCTTGCAGGGGTTGAGACATTGGTGCTAAAAAACATCTTCCAATGTGCCTTGCCCTTGTCCAAAGAGATATCTGCCTCTCATCCCCCCTCTTCTGCCTTTCCAGCCACAATTAACTTTTCACATCCTTTCCATAGGCACCTAGGAACCTGTGGTGCCCTTACCTCATGGGACAAGGCCACCACTTTGGGATGGGGTTTGTGGACTCCTGTCAAAGGGCCTGTGAAAGATAGCTAAGTAAGAAAACTCTTGGCAACAGGCATAGCTTTGAACAAGGACATCATTTTGGTTTAACTAATGAGTTATAGAAACAGTGGGGAGGGAGAGAGAAAAAGAAACTATTTTTCTGTCATTCTAACTCTCCTTTAAGTGTTGTTATAGATCATTTACCCTGAACTGATTTTTAACTGGCATACTTGAAAATACATTATGCAGACCCTGTTTACTTCTCCCACTTCTAACAGAGAAAAGCAAATAGTAGTGGCTTTCCAAAGAGGGTAATGCCAATTGCTTACACAAAGAAGCAAGGGAAGAACACCAAAGCACAGACCTCAAGGGTCAAGAAAATAAAAAGAGTGTGCTGCTGAATAATTTTGTAATTACCAAGGGGATGCTGGAAAGAGAAATTCAGTACAAAGATGAACTTGGCTCTGGACAACTCTGTGTAGACACTTCATATGATTCTCATCACCAAACTCTCTTGGGGATAATTATACAGTGAACATAGATGACAACCTAGTCCATAAACACACATCAGGTGTGCTTGTTATGCCATAAGAAAGTCAAAAACACATTAGTTTGGTATAGAGATGCAATTAGGAAACTTTCTGCTGGAATGGCAAGACTTCAGATACATCAACTTAATTCAAGTTTTACTGCTTTCTCTTTTTCCAGGCCTTGTGTCACGTTCACCACTTCACTTAGTGAGAGTTCAACCACCAAAACCTTTCCAGCTGTACACAGACATGATGATCCTAGGCACTTCCTTAAGCCTGGGTAGCAGAAACCCTTTGGAGCCAAAGGAAAGCCTTGAAGAATTATAAGCCATTCCTTTGAAAGCTGAGGAACTTTTGCTTTGGTTCATGTTTATGCAGAAAAATAAAACTTAGTCTGACTTCTGATAGAAAATCTGACTAAAATCAAAGCATAAAGATTTTTTTTTCATGATGTTGAAATAAGCATAACTCCTTCCTCCACTTCATGTCATAACATCAGGAAGATCACTTCACTGTTTGACAAAGAAGAAATAGGAGAAACAGCTTGGGGGAAACATTCTGCACCTCACCCATGTAGATTATCTACTTGCAGCAGCTGCTCTGTGAGAAAAGCTGGGGACAACTTTTGGAATTTATGAGTGATGTTCAGCTTTGTAGTCAGGTACCAACCTGTCGGGGTCTGCAATGGAAAGGTCTATGTGGGAGGAAGATGTTTAAGCTCCTGTTGTACACAGGGTCTATATACAGTCAAAAGAACCTAGAGATTACTTTGGGTGATGAAATGTAGCTGGTTTTTTAGGTAACTTAGTCTTTACATGGCATCTCCACTGCATCTCCACTACATCTCCAATATTCTGAATCTGGAATCTATCCCCAGTAGCAAGGAAATATGAGTTTATAGCTCTCATATTGGCCAATTGAACTAGAAAGTTCAGAAAAATGAAGAAGTTCATTTTTTTAATCAACTAGAAAAATATATATTTGTCACATAAACTTGTTAATTATTTATTTGCAGCTCAGTCATAAAATGCAGATTAATAATACTGTATTCCTAATGAGAACATAGATTTTTAGCAGCTGTGTATGAAATAAACACAATTTGTTTGGACTCTACGTAGTTTTATCTCTTAAAAGAACCCCAAGCCCTAAACTCTGACACAGAACACTCTTCCTTACATTCTTTTGCAGATCAGGGGAAAAAAAAAACCCAACAAAACAGACAATATAAGAATGAAAGTCATTACTTGCACATGCAAGTTTAAGAAGCTTATCCTGCAGAAGCAGAGAACTATTTTGATGCATTGCTCAGTTCTGCTCTTGATGACTACAACCTGTTTGCAAGAAGACATGAATGTTGTTCTGGAAATGCTGCTGCTGCTTGTCTCCAGAGTTTAGACTGGACCCTTAGTTTAGACTACTGGATGACTACAGTTAGTTGAAATTAATCTTTCTCATAGTTAAGGTTGACAGTAACATTGTCTACAAGCACAAACCAACAGAGAACTATTTTTCTAAGTCCTCAGTTTAACATTTAACAGTACTCTGGTATGAAGTTAATCAAATTGCAGCTCCCATCTAGTCTTCCTCCTTCCAGTATTTTACCTGGACTTCATTCATATATGCAGGTTTTGAGTGCAACAGTAAGTGTATAATGGCCTTTCTTTTTTTTAACCTTCTTGCCCTTCTTCTATCCCTAGTTCCCTGTTCCTGCCTTCTGGCACTTTGGACCATCAGGTTCCATCTTTGTTCTGCCAGGTAAATTGTCCAGAGACAGGTTCTTAAGAAGACTCTCCTCTACACTCTTTATCTGTGTTACCTTATGCACATGGAAACATGATATCTTCTCTTTTTTTCCTCCATTCTGTCCCCTTTACTCTTCAAGACCCACTTCTGCAAGCAATACTTAATAAACTCAGCCAAAAAGGAGTGATGGAACAGCTCTGCAATGACAGCAGATGTTATTTATTCATTTAGAAAAGAGATACTTGAAAAATTATTCAGAATTATCAAGCTGTGACATTGCTAACCTATGTAATGAGTAGGAACCCACAATTCTTTCTTTCTCTCCTTCTTTCCTCATTCATTCATGCTCACCTCTGTCTTGGATTAAATTAGAAAACAACTCTTCAAATCAGAAACTACATCCTCCTGTATCCTGGGGACTTGGAGTTCAGTAAGCATGAGAAACCTAGGTTATGTATAAAAGATATCCATAAATTGTGAATAATCACAATTAATTGTATACTCTGGGTCAAGAATGATACAGCTTGTGAATGATAAGAATACTAGAATGATGAGAATAAACATGTATCTTCCTCTGCAGGAAGAGCTCTCAACAGTGGCACTGTGGAGGGAGGCAGGGGAGAGAAATGAAAAGTGAAGTACAAAGCAGAAAGTATCACAGAATCATGGAATTGTTTTGGTTGGAGGAGACATTTGAGATCAAGTCTAACCATTCACTCAACACTGCTAGGTCATCACTAAACCACCTCCCTAAGCACCACAGCTACATTATATTTGTGCCACAGCCTGTTTACTGCATAAAAGTTTTGAAAGACAGTGAGCACTAAATGTCACCTCCTTTTGCTACAACTCCAAGAAAGAACACAATTATCTCTTTTACCCTGAATGGAAGAGATCCAATATGTCTATCAGCTTCAAAAAACTAAGGTAGCTTAGTCTGGAGAAAAGCAGGTTCAGGGGAGACCTTCTCACTCTCTACAACCACCTGAAAAGAGGTTGTAGCAAGGTGGGTGTTGGTCTCTTCTCCCAAGTAACAAGAGATAGGACAAGAGGAAACGGACTTAAGTTGTGCCAGGGAAGGTTTAGACTCATAGAATTGCTTTAGTTGGAAGAGACCTTTAAGATTATCATCACCCAGTCCAACTGCTAACCCAACCCTGCTAGGTCACCACTAAACCATGTCCATAAGCATCACATCTACATGGTTTTCATATACCTCCATGGATGGTAACTGCACCACTTCCCTGGGCAGCCTGTTCCAGTGCTTGTACAACCCTTTCTATGCAAAAAAATTTCCTAATATCAAAGCTAAACCTCCCCTGGTGTGAACTGAAGTTTGGCTATTAGGAAAAATTTGAATATTTCCAAGCCAGGCTCCTATTCTTCCCATCAGAATTTGAGCAACAGAAAAATGAGAGTGGATTAGAGCACAGTTGGACTTGTCCATTCACCATCAAGAAACAGTGCTGAGCTTTACTCAGATGTCTGTTGGCCTTGCTTCTCAGGCCTTGAGCAACTGTCTATTTGTGGCTATATTTTAGCCACAGAGTTCCCTCCTAGACTCAGATCCCAGTGAAATCCCCTGGCATTGATACTGGAAGAGTAACCCTTGCCTGCTGAGCACTCCCTGGCCTCTCTTGCCACCACCACAGTCTTGAGTGCTTCATCTCAAGTAATTATGCTACATATGAATAATTTTTGAATGTTTGCCTTAATACACACTGATTCTTTAAACAATACAAATAAAAATCAGCAAACATCATCAGGATCTGGAAATCTCTTTCTTAACTTAGAAGATGGTTTCTTAATGGCACAGGGGGAGAGCACGACAGCAAGCTTGACAACATAATTAGAAGATTGTTAGGAGGAAAGGGAAAAGCATTCTTTATACAGCTCTTGCTACATTCAATAAGATTATTCTCCCTGAATAGCTAATCAGCTTTTCTAGCTTCCCAAATCCATGTGCTTTAAGCTGCTCTCACAGTTCTTCTTAGTTGCTAAATGGCAAACAGTGACACCTCCAAAAGGGAAATTTAAAGTGTTAACCAAATGTGAGCAAACAGCATGATGGAGACTGCAGATAAAGAGATCTTTGGCAGATTAGCAGCAATTTAAGAAGATCACACTGTTACACCTGGGTTGACAAGAGCTGACAGGGTTTGTTGATCTCTGCTCCTATCTCCAATTTGAGTGTCATGTTTCAACAGAAATGAGAGGAATAAAAAAGAAATCCTTTCAGTACCTAACACTGGCTCCACAGCAAGTGTTTATGGCAGCTGAAACAAAAAGGAGCTAAAGAAGTAGATGAAAGGATTAAAATAAAACTGTTCATCTCTAAGAGCACAGCACTTCCTCCTAATGCTGAGCATCCCATTCTCTCCCTCAGCAGAACCTTGGCCCAGCCACTCACTCTCCACTTTGATGTACAGAGGCTTTTTCTGCTGGCAAAATCTTGCAAAATAATAAAGGTTGAATTAAAAGTAGGAGGGAGGAAGGGAGGGGAATAAGGAAAAATCTCAATAACCACAACAGCGAGGACTGGCTTTGCATTGCTAATGATACAGCTTGTTAGAAGGCTGGTTTGGGGGTGTGTTTTGTAAGTTGATTACTGAGTATTTATTTACCAAGATTTAGGTGCTCTCTGCTTGCTATTGCTCTCAGTAAAGGAGCCCTCTTCAGCTGAACTTTGCCACCCTTCTTTGTTTTAAAAACCTTTATTGATAAAAATCCTTACACAGGTTCCCTTCAAAAAAGAAAATAAATTATGAGTCCCCTCTAGCAGAAAATGAGAGGCACATGAGGCTCCTCAAACACCACTGAACTCATCAGTCACATAAAGCAAATAAAGTATCTGGACATCTGTAAAGAAACATAGGTAGGAAATGGCTATATCTGTTTTCCACTGGGGCTGTTTTCCTCCACTGCTTTCCACAAGCACCGTTCCAGCAAGCTTAAAGTGATCTTGAAGTAGGGATGAATATAGTGTAGAAGCTTGGAGGATCAGATACATCTAAAAATCAAGTAAGTGGCTCATGCAATGAAAAGGAGCCTAGCACTCCTTAAATTAAGGATGCTGTCTTGACACAAGAAAGGCATTGAGATTATCTAGACAGGGAGAAGGTGAACCCCTAAGACATTTCGGGGTTGCTGTCATCCTGTGCAGAAACAACTTGAGCTCATCTTTGCTTTTCAAGGGTGTGATTCAGCTCTGTGCTTAGTCTGTTTTAAGTGCAGCTACTGCTGACCAGCACATTTGCAACTTCTTCCCATCACAGGCTCTCTCCCTTCTGCATCTTTGTAGGGCTGTGCAGCTTTGTAGTGGTTCACCCATAAACTGTTGATTAGTTTTCTGATAGTTCAGCAAATTGATCCAGGTCACCAGATGGTCACTCAATGGACCAGGGACCTTGGAAGTGGAAGGAAAGGAAAAGAGAATGGTACCACCCTTTCTGCAGTTAGATCACAGTCAGCATGACATGAAACTGCACTGTTAAAGGGTGCCTTCATGGTCAGACAAAGCCAGTCTAAACCCAAGCTTCTACTAGAGAAGGTGGCTACACTTCCTTCCAAACCTAGCTGCAGTCATACACCCTCCCTTGTGCCTCTGCTAATGGCTTTTCTGCAGCCACAGTATGGACTGGATCATGAAGCTTCTTTGATTAAAAGCCCAGCCTTTTTTTCCTAGTTAATTTTAATGTCTATCAAGTTTCCATAAGCACCTCTATGAATGTTTGCACCAACAGGAGGACAGAGATGGCATAAGACATACAAATGTCCAGTCAGAAACAGTGGGAAGGACAGTGGCTTCTTCAGTGGCAATAAAAGCCTTAGTTGATTGCTAAACTTAGGTTTATCTGTTATTACAAAGCAAGTATTATTTAATCTGAGCCCATTATAAGACAACAGCTGAGGAAGCCAGTATCTTTGTTAAACCAGACCAAATTCCAACATCACACTTTTGGGTAGTTTTTCAAGAGCAAAGATTTTTTCTATAGCTTGATCCTTCAACCATTGCTACTGACATCAGTGCATGGAGATTCAGGCCTTAATTTGCAAGTGTGATCTTGGAAGAAAAGGTCATTAATGCAAAAGGTTTTAGGGTTTTTCTTTGCTTAATATCTTCACAAGGACAGTTCAGACAGTACTTCTCCTTGCTGTGTGAGCAGACAAGATGAAATTTAGCCATGCCATCTAAGTGGAGAATTAACCAGTGATCAGAGGAATGGGAAACTGATGGAGAGCTGGCAGTGTCAGTCATCTGCAGGAGGACTTTAAGGCCTAATTTTCCTAAGAGAGAATGCACTTTCCAAATTGCAGAGCAATTTGCCAAAAGTGAGAGCTGAATATTTACATGCTTGCTTCCTCCATGCCACTGTGTTAAGCACCCAGCTGTGCTTTCACCTAAAGTCAATTTGGAAACAGCAATAAAAAAACATGCTGCATGTAGTTTACACATATAATGGCATCCTTAATAATGCACAAATCCTTCTAACTACATTAACAGTCCCCTATTTTTAGGACAGAGTGTAGAACCCAATTAATGTCATTTACATGACAAATATTAACATCCCAGGCCTCATTCCAATAGCAGCTCTTCATGATCATACCAGGTCAGCTACAAGGATTATGGCCAAGACACAAAATATCACAAAATTACATAGAATATCCTGAGTTGGAAGGGACCCACAAGGATTATTAAGTCCAACTCCTGTTTACATACAGGACAACCTCAAAGTCTCCCCATTTCATTCAATCCAGTCATAAAACCTATTATGTTTATTAATGTGAGTTTTACTCAAACATGTCTTCTCCTCCCTTTTGTTATGATGGCAAAAACTCCTGGAAAGTAGGAAGACAAGGTGCCTAGTTTAAATGGACACCAGCATTTTAGTTAGCTGGAAGCTAGAGAGTGACTCTGAAGGTAAGGATCATGGCTGCTTGACATCATTTTGACAGATAATCAGGAAAGAGAGATTTCTGACCCTCACCTCACAGTGAACTTGGGCTGCAGGGCTTGCTACCTTTTCATTTAAAATGAAACCCAGCAAACCCAACAGGCATCAGCATCAGTGTTTGCCAGGATAGATGTGAAATGGGATACTGCAAGTCAGCACAGGTAACGTCTAAGAGGGAGGCTTGAGGGGGAAAAATGCTCTATTATAACCATTTACTAATTCCATTAAAATCCTTTTTAGCTGTTAAACACAGCACCTAGGAGAACCACATGGACTGCAGAACATACATTTTCCCCTCTTCTTTAAACTCTTTTTATTCCTATAGTGAGACCTAAGCCTTTCATTAGGACAATATATCTTTTTCCCAAGAAAAGCATAAGGCTCCTCAGTTCAGAAAGCACAGGGTACCCTGTAACTTGTTGGGGCAGGAGCCATGGTGGCTGTGATACTTCCATCCTTTCCCACTACACTGGTTGTGGGAATATGCTGCTGAGTCCCCAGCAAAACATGCTAACTGACAGCCAGAGGATTTGAACCAGCTGTTGGCAGGATTTGGGGGTGCATTTGGGAACACAGCTTTTGCTCAGAAAAAGAAAAGAGATGGGATTTCAGGATGGGGGAAAGGAAGAATTATTATGGACTATTCAGAGGCAGGAGATACAAACCATGGGCAGCACAATATCCCACTGTTGATGGAAGAGGTTTGAGGCAGTACTGGGAGCTGAGTGTGGCTTTGTTGAGCTGCAGCCCAGTGTCTCACTCACCATCATGTTCAGATTCTCACAACCAAATTCTCCCTGAACATCTCTCATGAGTGACAGAGGTTCTGGAGTTAATGTGCTTACAGGAAGGTTAGACTGAGGATATTAACTAACTGCTCTAATGTTTTTGGCTTCACTCTAAGGTGCCAAAGCTGTTGCTGTTAGATTACCCTGTCCCTATGTCAATTATATTAGTATTGTCAAAAATAATGCCAAGACTGTATCATATTTGTTCATGCCAGCTGAAGAGATTATAATGGACATGGCATTTATGGGTTTTCCATATCTTCTGAAATAAGCTAGTCTATTTTTATTAGACAAGCAGCTTTTTTAAAGTGATATTTATTTTAAATATATGAAATATATTACTAAGGAAAGCTAGAAATATTTCATGGCTAGTACAAAAGAGGAAAATGGATAATTTATTTCCACTTCTGGCCTCCAAATTTCTTTTTCTTTTTGTTTTTTACAGTTTTAAAGACATTCTTTATTTTGTGATCTGAAGAAACAGCCCAAGCCATAAAAGACTATTAGCTGAATATTACATGGATACTGAATATATTACATGTTTCTACTCAGAAAACAAAGCAGACCAAAGATTACCACTATGAGAACAGAAAGCTAAAATACACTAATACTAAATATGCACTGGTACCAGAATTTGAAATGCAAAAGATGGAAGAGACCAAAGGTCCTCCAGTCTGTCTCCTCTTTTGCCACTGTGAGGTACATTCCAGTTTCTAAAGGCCTTTACTTCCCCTTAGAAGAATTTTTCATAGCTTAACAAAAGCAAAGGTTTCTCAGTACTCATTCTAAGAGTTTTATTTACAGTGTGAGTACATTACTGTTAATTACAAAACACACAGTAATCACAGAATCATAGAACTAAAGATCATCTAGTCCCAACCCCCCTGCTACCATGTTGCTCAAAGCCTCATCCAACCTGGCCTTCAACACTTCCAGGGAGGGATCATCCACAGCTTCTCTGGGCAACCTGTTCCTGTGTCTCACCACCCTCACAGTGAAGAATTTCTTCCTAATATCTAATCTAAATCTACCCTCTTTTAGTTGGAAATCATTACCCCTCATCCTATCACTACACTCCCTGATAAGCAGTCCCTCTCCATCTTTCTTTTAGGCCCCTTTAAGTGTTGGAAGTTTGCTATAAGATCTCCTTGGAACCTTCTCAAGGCTGAACAACTTCAACAAGATGCTCCAGCCCTCTGATCATCTGTGTGGTCTACCTCCGGACTCTCTATATCCATATAATTGGATGCATTAATCTTATGCCATTCCCTTATTTTCCTTCTTTCTGCCTATCATTTTAGTCATTGGATAATCAAGCAACAGTTTATGTATTTATCACCTATGCCTCAGTCCACACAATATTCTCATCAGTTGCATTGATCCTGCAAATTCCCTTCAAATTCACAGTATCTTGCTAAGTGATGGTTGGCCAGGATTGACTTCAGTTTTCCAGGAGGACTCACAGAAGTTCTTTTGGAAAAAGTATGCCCTTAAGTAGACATTCCAAACCAGTATTTAGGATTATCCCAGCACTATAACTCTCCAAAGCTCGTGTTTAGTCCTCAAGAGCTTGGCAGGAGTGCAGTGTCTCAGAAAGTGAGGAAATAATTTGCACTGCACTGGACACTGACCAGCTATCTCATTTAATTACTGTATGGTTATCTGCTTGTACTCAGAGGCATAGGAACTTCTAAAGCAATGTGAACATGCAGGGACTGTGGTTTGTCCTGCTGATTTTCAGAGAAGGGTTCTGGTCCCTCTCCCTCCATGTGCTTACAAGCCCCTACAAAGGGCACTGGTGTTCTCTTCTTTACCTTTTTTCATGATCCTTGGTAAAGATAAAAGGTAGGAAACCATCTCTGAACCCACTAAAAGCTGAACCATCTGTGTGACAAGGAACATGCAAACTGGATAGCATCCACCATGACAGATTCTGTGGAAAAAATCACTCTTCAGTTGGGGAGCTATCAGCCAGCACATCATATATCTGCCAGATTCCAAACCAGGTTCCTAAAGATGTCAATCATACAGAGATGTTTTCTGACAGAGGAACACAGTAACTAGGACAAATTCTACAATTGCCTCAAAAGTGTGATTGACAGAATACCAAAACAGAACTTACACTTCTGATGGGTGACATTAATGCCAAAGTAGATGAGACAACCAAAGAATGGAATGAGCAGCAGGGAAGCCTAGAGGAGGAACACGTCAACCCAAATCCAAGGGACTCTGGCTCTGCACTTTGTGCCTAATTGTGTTTTCATGAGTAACCTTTTCCTTCTAAAATACATATACAGAATCATAGAATCTCCTGAGGTGGAAGGCACCCAAAAGGATCATTGAGTCCAACCCTTGTCTATGCACAGGACAACCCCAAAAATTACACCACGTGCCTGAGCGCATTGTCTAGATGCTTCTTGAATTCTGTCAGGCTTGGCACCATGACTACTTCCCTAGGTCTTAATGCCACATGAACCTGTGCTGGTGCTTGAGCACCATCTGCTTGAAGAACCTTTTCCTAATATCTAACCTAAAACTCCCTCTGGCATAGCTTCATGCTGTTCCCTCAGATCCTGGCACTGGTTACCTGAGAGAAGAGAGAGCTCCTGTCCCTGAAGCTGTAGACCATGATGAGGTCTACAATGGACATAAAATCTTACCAGTTCTCTTAAGAATATCCTCCTTTATTTCTGGATGTTTAGTGATTAGATCAAGACCTACAAGAGCAATGTTATAGAACAGCCTGAGAAGGTTAAGAAAATCCTAGTCAAAAAGAAAGAAAGGAACAGAAAGAGGGGATGCACTGCAGTAATATAAAGGCACTGGAATGGTTTACAATACTATGGAATTTCTCTCTAATGAGACAGACAGCATTACCTGATGTGTCTGTGTCCACTCTTACTCAGCTCAGTGGTACACATCCAGAAGAGCATAATGTGTGTAAATATTCAAGATATTTTCTCTTCCAAAATGGTAAGAGTGTATTTTGTCTGAACCAGCTGAGTGAACCACACATCTCTTTTCAAAGACTAGATGAATTTTCACTGATTTCACCCAAGAAATTTTACCAGTTGCTCATCTAAGCAAAAAAGTATAAAACAAATAATTCTAACATATCCAGACAGGGAGGTAATGTTTCAGCTTCACAGCCACATTCAAAGGGTTAAATGTATTTTAATATATTGTGCATCTCTTCTTTTTCTTTCTATTACAGATGCTTCAATACAAATATTTTATTCTATCATATCAGCTTACTGTGGGGTGTAATGTGACAGTTTAATGCCAATGTGACACATCTAAACCAAAGAAGTACATTACTTCTCACATGATCAGATACTTCATACTAGTTCAACTAGTGGTGCAAGCTGCTGAAGTGATGTGAACAAATTTCTGTTACAGATGCCAGCTGGCAGATCACCAAGTATACAAAGACTATCTCACCTTTCAACAATGTGAAAAACAATGAGACACTGCTGTTGGATCTATCTTCCACTGTAAAATTCCCTCTCTTCACAATTATTTGCAAAATAATATCCATTTAGGTATAACAGTGCAGATGACTTTTAAAGCTCAAGCTAGAAATAGTTTTCCTCCCATAAAGTATCATTTGGGAATATGTGTGTGCACATGCAGATATGTACAACTGTTTGTGTACAACTGTATCTATCTGACTAAAGAGTTTTGAAGCCTTGGCCAGTTTTAGTCAAATTTGGCAGAGATTAGAGATCTCAGAGCTGCAGATTGTATGGAAATATAGCCAAGAAGAGAAGAATGATTTTGTCATTGGGTCCACTCTACTAAAAGGCTTCTATGTCAGCTCAGTCACTATTATCAGACACTAAAGAACCTGCTCCAGAGTTAAAGTTTCAATTCTGTGTTTTTAATAAGGCACAAACCACAAATCCCAGACTTTTCCACATTTTTTGGCATTTGTAGCATCTCTATGGATATGGATTCTCTGATATTTATAAAGAATGCTTTTAAACCACATGTATTACTACAATTCATTAAAAAAGTAAAGTAACAAGTAAAGAAATCCATTGGAAATAGATGCTCCAGTTTTTTGGGAACAGTATCTTTCTATTAGATGACATTACTATTCAGCTAAAACTGCTTAAAAGGATAATAAGAAAACAGTTTGGAAAATGATTACAGGCTAGCAAAACTCAGTTAGGAATTCATATCACATGAATTTTCCTAATTTCAGACACTGTCCCAAACTTTGTTAGGAAAACAGTCCTTAAACATTCAAGCTCCTCCCTCTCATGCATTCCTTCATATAAAGATTTACCAAAAGCAAGTCCTCCTGCAAAAATTGTGTTCTGTGTTCAGGCATTAATAGGACTCATACTACCCAGTTTGAGCTACTCTACAGGGGAGCCAGCATCACGAATTTAGTCAACAGAGACTGAATTCTTCCTCTGTCATACAAGATGTTTGAACAACTCCCAGAGAAAGGTCTGTGTGTGTCTGCACTGGCTTGTGAGAAAGTCCAAGTCAACTACAACAAAACTTAAATAGCTTAGTTAAGTTCAGTTAGTCCTGGCAAGAAGACAAAACTTTATTAATGTATGCTTCTGAAGAATGTATGCCAGGTTTCATCCCTGGTGTTAAGCCTCTTCATTTCCACTGTGATCCAATGCAGAAGTTTAACAGACTTTGCTGTTAAACAGGGTTTGCTTCCAGCTTTTTCCCTCAACAAGAAACTTGTGGGCGCTGCTGAAAAGGTGACACCTTACTTCAGGGTCTGAACCTGACAAGATAGCATGGATTCAGGCTGCACCCTAGGATGTGTTTCCTGTGCTCCACCAATATTCCTCCAAAGTTAGTCCTGTTCCTGCATTCTAAGACAACTTTCTCTATCATGTCGTGCTCTGGAGCAGGAAAGCTGGGGTCTTCCTACAAAAAGACCATCTCTAATAGACTGAAATATCACTTACAGCTCCTTTACTACTGCAGAAATTGTCATCAATCACTGGGGCAGAAGACCAATTCGTTGCTAGGAAGCTGTGTTTGACCTTCTGTCTCTGAAGTGTGTTTATGAAGGCACATCTAAAGCTTTTCTAGATTACACATGGCAAAAGACTCTCCATGAGAAAACAAGCTTGGATCTCTGGCTTCCATAGCTCCATGGCTTGCTGATTTTCAGACCTCTGTCTCAGGTGCTGCCTGAGAGGACAGGCAGAGGAACCATGTAAACCAGCCTGTTGCTGAACAGACTTTTGTCACATTTATTTTATTCTTTTTTTGTGTTAATTTTTCAACTGCAAGAAACATTACTACATATCCCAGAAAAACAGAATGCAATCTGCCTTAGCAAGACATGTATTTTGTTTACTTTAGTTCTTGTTGTTCAGTCACTTAAGTGTAAACATGAATCAGATGCAAAGGTCTGAGTCTCTCAGATGTAAGAGAAAAAACTGTGAATCCTAAACAGAGCCTAAAGAGAAGGTTGGAAGAACTTCAGCTGTTTTCTTTCTGTAGCAGCCAAGACTGTTTATTGTTTAGCAATACTTTGAAAACTGAAGCCCAAGAATAACCTTTTATAGGCACCTACTGAACTGACCTCTCAACCTACCCTCAGGATTTCACAGACCTCAAAGTACTGGCATATGACCTGAGGTAGTGAAAAGTAGAATTATTTGGATAATAGCATCTGCATTTAGAAAACTGAATAAAGACAAAAGTGTTTCAGGATATTAGTTTGTATAGAAAACCTCTGCATTGCCTGGGGTCTGTATGCTGGACCATAGCTGCTTTCATGGTTACCCTGCACTCAAACTAAGCATATAACCTGATCACTTCCTATTTATTAATTAATGTGGTAATACTAGTAAGTATTTCTTAAGGGCCTTGGCTTTGCCCTAATTCTGCTTATCCTAAAGTCAGTAGTTGTATTTCTACTCACAACAGAGAAAGAAGAATCAAGGTAACAATGAGGGCTCTGGCAATCAAGCTTGGTAAGTACATAAAGACTAAAATATCTGTTGGCAGTGAGGGTCTAAAAGAAGCACAGAAAGGAAAGGGTCAGGTGGAAACTCAGAAAAGAATCTACAAAAACTAAACATTTGCTCTTTTCCTATCCTTCCAGTTCCCTCTGACTTTACAAATGTAAAATGCAGTTTCTATTGAATGCAAAATAATAAGCAAAGGAAAGAGTTGATGTGTCAGACTCTCAGCTGGTTTAAACTAGCAGAGCAATCCATATCAGCTGAGAGCCTGGACCCATGAGATTGTTAAATGATTGTTAATTATTACAAGAAAATAACTCCTTTCATGGAGTTTTCCCTATTCACTCCTCAAGAAAATTCACATAATGGTTAATTCCACTCTGTCAATTTCAGAGTTTTTAGACTCTAGTGTAACACCAGAGGAAGACAATGATGTTTTAGCATTTTAGTTATTAATACATTTATTTATTTATGAGGATTGGGAAGAAGACAAAAATAGCTTCTTTGGCTATGTAAAGACAAATGCTGAGAAAAGCATTTTGGAATGTAGAAAGACAAATGGCTGTGTGGCTGCAGCTAATGTCTCTGTAATGGTATAACAAGGGGAGGCAGTTACAAACTGTAAAACTAAATCTCTGAATGGGATAAAACAAAAAAAAATACTTTATATACATAATGAAGTGAAAGGTAAATAAAGGAAAACCTATAGGACTTACTAAATTGGCAAAAAAGGTATTAACTACTCAAAAACTGTCATAACAATACTGACATTCCAATCTGCTAACAAAACATTTGTATCAGATTTATTTAAAGTCTCTATATAGAAAATAATAGCAGTAGTTCATAAACATGCATATGCTGCAGATATATTAGTGTCTTTCTATTTTCAAATCAGATTTATTTTCCATATTCCTGCCTTCATTTCCACTGAGCTGACCCTAATTAGAGTGATGCTGGAGAAGAACAAAGCCTGAGTTTCCAAAGGTGGGGTTGAAGATAACCAGCAATAATGCACAGATGAATCAAGAAGAGGGAAACAGAACAGTTAAAAGGACTTAGGGAGAGTTTTGTAGTTGGCACATTGCTGAAATTTATGTTAGAAGGTCATTTAATATGCCATAAATACACACATATAAGTGCTTGAAGACTAGCCATCAGACCAAAGGGGAAAGGTATGCAAGAAACATTTTTTTTTCTGAAGGGAGGTTGCTCTGCAGCACTGTTTAGCTCTGTATTAGAACTGGTTTTGACCTGGAAGGAGGGAGATACACTAGGGGAATGACATTTGTTGATGATACATACTAGGAAGGGACAATCAATAGAAAGAAGAAGGGCAAAAAAGTCAAGACCGCTCTGACAGAACGTGCCCAAAGGAAGATAAGTGTCTCATGCAATTAAATGTAGAGAAGTGTAAGGTAATGAGATTAGGGACACAAAATAAGAAAAGGCACTTCTGCCCTATGTAATTTCATAGTACAGAAGCCTGAGCAGACAGACTGGAAATAGACTGAGAGCAAAAAGCTTCAGGGCAGTGGTTAACAGTTATATGAAACGTTAACATTGATTCAGAGAGGTAACAATAATACTATAGATGAAGTTATTCCAGCTCCTACATGAGGGATTTATGAATGAAGCTGCAGCTGCAATACTATGAGGAGTTCTGTATGCCTTATTATAGCAGCAGGGGCAAAAAGAAGTGGACAATAGAATCAGGTGGACAGCAAACTTAATTATTGATAAAGGTCAGAGAACAAACCAAAACTGTCTGCAGTCTTTGCAGAGGAGAAGAAAGTGTATCTTGCTGAGGCATTTGAGGTCTGGAAAATTGCAGTGAGGATAGGTGCAATTGCACTATAATTTAACCTACTAATAAATACAAGAGTAAAGCCATTGTTGGAAACAATGAAAATGAAACTAAACAGAAATACTGAATGATGTGTAGTTAATCAATGAAACATATTCCCACAGTCAACAGCTGGAGTAACAAGAGTAAGCATAATTCCCCAGAGAACTATTTGTTATCCAGCTGATATTGGTTTCTATCTAACTTTAGGTAGCTAACATTTTTCAGCAGGGCTGAATTCTAGATGGAGTACTCATACCCTAAAATATTGCATTCACCCAGCACCCCATAAACAAGGAGCCAACAGATATGACTGCTTGTAACTCAGAAATGTTGCCACTTGCCTAAACTTTGGTAGCAAAAATGTGGGTTTCAAGAAGGATTTAAGGACTGGAAAGAGGACCTCTGCTGTACACACATACCTGTCATAAGAATCATGATCCTGAAGCCCCATTCTGAGCTACCTTTTGGCTTTGGAAGCACCTAAATTCTGCTGACATCATCTTTAAAACTTTTGATTTCCCTTTACAGATGCTAAAGCTGCTTGTTTTTCATAGAACTGCATAACATGGCCATGCCTAACTGCAGGTGGAGTCCAGAAACAAAATCTTTAGATACATTTACATGAGTGCACTCCCTACTGAAGGTAGTTGCACACATTTCTTTCTTTTAAAATATGGTCACTCCCTTCTTTTCATTTAATACCTGTGCAGCTAGAAAACCTGCATGTATGGGAGATGCAGATCTAATGCCAACTTCTTTGTGAGAATTGCAAATTTACATCTCTTGCATGTCCTAACCATGGGCTTGTAAGATCTCGTCCTGAGGAAGAGGCAGCTCATCATTGTTCAGGTAAAGATTTTATTGCTTATGTGGCCTAAGTACCACATCTATACACTTTTTAAACACCTCTAGGGACAGTGACTCCACCACTGCCCTGGGCAGCCTGGGCCAATGCCTAAAAACTCTTTCTGGGAAGAAATTTTTCCTGATATCCAATCTAAACCACTTCTGGTGCAACTTGAGGCCATTTCCTCTTCTCCTACCACTGGTAACCCAGGAGAAGAGGATGTCACCCATCTCACTACAACCTCCTTTCAGGTAGTTGTAGAGAGAGATAAGGTCTCCCCTGAGCCTCCTCTTCCTCAGACTAAATAACCCCAGTTTCCTCAGCTGCTCCTTTTAAGACTTATACTCCAGGAAGCATTAATTGTGCTTCCAGTCTCTAGGAAATACATTTGTTGTTCAAAGTCAGTTCCAAGTTCCACTTAACCTAAGAGATAAAAAGCCTAGGAGGTCCAATCAGAACTCAAATCCTTCTTCTTCTCAGGTGACAGCTAAATGGCAGTCCTTTTCCCTTGTAGGTATGACTTTTCTCCCTTCAGACCAATTTTACATTCCTTGCTTAATAGGGTCAGAAATTAAGCCTGAGTAATGGTGACTGTCCTGTGTACCCATGCTGAGAACACTTTGGAGAGGAGATTCAGATTCACCAAGCTAACTTCTGATTTTCTCAGCAAGTTTTAAAATCATCTAACAGTTGTATAAAAATTTTATCACAGTGGCTCTGCCAGCCAGGTTTAAAAGGCAAGAAACCAAAAAGAGCCTGCAAAGGAAGGAGCCTACAAGCCTTCTTTTTAGGAGGCTGGCTGTGAATGCCCAGGGAGTTGAGCAACAGTTGGTAAATTGAGAGACTCCCATCACCTGAAGTGTTTCCATACTGGTTCTGTGCAGACCTTAGGTAGCTTAATTCGTGTGGTTTGTTCATGTCACTTCTGGGATATCAAATGCTCCCATGGTAGAGACCTATATAACCTAGCTCTGCATAGTAGATTTGAGAGGTCTGGCAGATCTAAGGACTCCTGAACTCTATAGATTTGTGTCTGAGCCCATCAGAGAATGCCCATCTGTATGAGCACCAACATGTGCCTGTACACATGTACTCTCGTGAGCTGAGGGCATGTGTGCATTCTGTCTCACCTTTCATCTTGTACTTGCCTTCTCTCTTCTATTTCTGACTCTTTGATTTGAAAGCCTACTTTGATTTGAAAGAACTACTGCAGTGGTGTTTCCTCACTGCTTCTTGTCATCCTTTCAGCTTACAGCCTGGACAAGTTGTAACAGCTGCTCCTGTTTCACAGTCTAGGAAGGACCATATGCTTGATATCAACACATCCCTAGCATAACAGGTGGCAAATGTATTTTTGCTGTTAATAAATTCCCACTTAGGTTTTAAACTGCTCAAGCTCCAACTCCCTTTATAGCAATAACACTTCCAAATTCAAAGCTTTGCTTTCTGGAAATCAAACCAGCATGAACTGGCTCCATTGGTTTGATCAAGACAGTGTTTTCTGCTAGTGACTGGATCTTAGGTTTTAACATGCCAGGTTGTGACTAGTTTTCATAGATTTGTCAGTTCCTTTCACATGACTGTTTATGACACCATTATAATATAATTACAATGATCATAATATTATAATAATTACAATATTATTACAACATAATCAAATTATATAATAATATATAACGTATATACTAATATATAATGCATATAATAATACATACATTATATAATATTTACACTACTATAATACAATAGTATACACCATCAGACAGGCTGCCTACATTATTAGATTCCTAATCAATTCAAGCTTTTAACTATGAAGTGCTGATAACACAAAGAGATAATGTTTTAATGGTATCCAAGGCCTAAATTCATGGGACCATGTAGGCATGTGCTCCTACCAAAAGCTGTGGGAGCAAAATCCCTTCCATAACTTTGTTAGTGAAAACTTAAATCCCACTAACTTTCTCTCTTAGGAATGTTTTTCTTACAAGCTGAAAATCACTCTTCTGATTCTCTCCTCCATCCCACTGGGGGAAGTGACCAACCAACTGTGTGGGTCTTAGTTGGGATTAAACCATGACAAGCAGTTTGGGGTTGTTTTCTCCATTTTATGAGCATCCTAGAGCTTGAAGAAAACTTCAAGGCATTGTTCATAGTGTTTGTAACAAATGAAGACAGAAACCAAGGAGCCTGTATTGTTGGCCAAAGGTATCCAAACTGGCTGATTTTGCATTGCCAAAAGCTGTTCATTTAGCAGATATTGCTGAATTGCACTCTTCAACCCAAATATTTAACACTTACATTGAAGAAAAGGAAAAAATGCTATTTTTTAAATTGTAAGTGAAATTACTTCCTCTATTTTTATCAGTTTCAATTTTCCCCCCTTTTATGCAACCTTCATATGCTTCTGTCATATATTTGCTGCTAACTTGTTTCCACTATTGTGTCTGTTTTCTAAGTGCTGATACTTCAGGAGGCAGAAAGTGTTGCCTCTGATGGTCAGCAAGGTTATATGCACTCCAATGTGTTAGATTTTGTAGTAATCCATGCTAATAACTGATGAAAACATGTCTTTACAAATGTTTTACCTCTCTGTAAACCCTTTATATCAGAATTTGGAAGTCTGGATGCCAGTCTTCACAAACACAAAGCAATAATGGCTGCCACGAAGATAACATTTATTTGAACAGCTCAAAGAAGAGAGATGCCCAACTTTTTGAACTTGATGTCTGAACTCAAATTTGTTAATCTGATCACAAATAGTAAACTATGATATCATATGATATGATTGGTGCCATTGTGGGGGAAAAGATGTTTTTAAACTAGTGTTTTTACCATCCTAGAAAATATTTTTGCAACACAAATAAAAGATAACCAAATAAAAGATAATGAGCCTAGTATATGTATAGATAGTATAAGTATATATACACACATACCCTTGTTTTTACATATACACACAAACACTTGGGAATGTATCATAGACTACTACAAAAGTTGCAAAGATGGTGAAAATTGCAACTTATTTTTGCCAGAAGTCTGGTCACAGACCACTTGAGAGGCAGACTTTTACTACATGTTAATCTTGATGCAATGCTACATGTGGTCAGCAGGCATCATTTCACCTCCTTCAGTGGACTTTGTTTCAGTCATTCACTTTGTGCCTGGGCAATATATGGTAATAGCTGGCTTTAATACAGTCACTGTGAACAGGTATTATTGCTGCCCTGTTTGTGGGTTCATTGGGCTTTACCTTCACAAAGCACTTATCTCAGTAGAGCATATGGCAGAAAAGGGCAGCTGTTTCTGTGAACTGCAGGAAGAGTTGTGGAGATCCAGCTGTGGAGTTGTGTTGCTTCCTGCTGAAACCATGGCTACTGTCTCATCTGCCATCAGTAGTTAAGGTTCAGCATAACCCCCTTTATCTTTAATGTCAGTTATGTTGACTATCATTTGCTAGTTTCAGGCAAGTTATTGATTGACATGTGGATATGGAAAAAATATATTTGGGGATGGAGCAATGAGAGTGAAATACACATGACAGAAGAAATGTTCTTCTGAACAAGACAGCACTTACAGAACAATGTCAAAGAAGACAGAGGCAGAAAACTAAACAGTTTTCTAAAACTACATTAGTGTTGAAAAAGAGAAAAAACTTTTCATGAACTAGAAAACTTTAGAATGAAGCAAACCCTGATGTTCAGCAATATAATTTTTAAAAAGATGTGCCAAATAGTTTGGGATCAATTCAAATATTTCCTGAAATGGAGACAAGTGTCTCCAGAGTAAAGACAGATTTAAGGCACAGTGCTGATGAGGGTGGAACTTGGTAGGAAACACCTTCTAAGCAAGAAATAGCAGATAAAATGTATTTTACAGAATAAGGTCTTTGACATAAAGTCCTGTGCTGAGAGGAGTATCATGGGAAGACCGCCATCCTTATTTTGGGCTTTAAATTAGGTGTGTCTTATATAATTTAAGATATAATCAGGAAGTGGTGGTAAAGATTTAAACCCACAATGATTATCTTAGGGTTTTATTCTCACATAAGATGGGACATTCTGCTGGGTTGTACTTGGCTGACTTGACTTAGTTAAGTTTAAAATAAAGCATGGGGGATAGTAAAGTTGATCAAACTCCCCACCACCACCCAAACCAGAGTTGTGTGGGGGTGCTGGAGTTACTGTTACAGCATTGCCTGGCATAGCTGATGGCCAAGCCACACTACCTCAGGGAGAGAGGAGCTCCACTTTATCCTTCCTACACAAGAACCTCTAGTGGACAAGTTGTTAGTTCCAACACTGTAATGATTTTTCAGGCTGAAACCTCTCGCATTCAGGTAAGAATTTTAGGGAGCAACCATTGGGAAAAAAATTACTGAAATGTACTCTCACTCATGCTGCCAAAAATTTACTGGAAGAAGACTGTTAATATCAACAACACTTCTATCACTGTTACCCACACCTTGCTTGCTCTAAGACCTCAGGGCTCCTGGATAATTCTTCCATATGTGCAGAGCAGGTGACAAGGAGAGGTGGACCTTTTGTCATGGCATTGAAACAGAAAAGAATGACTATAAAGCAGTAATTTGTGATACCATCTTCTCTAAGATGGCACATCAAGAAGTTGCACATATCCCTCTTGTTGAGCACTTCTACTCCCATTTGGTTTCCATTAATTCATATATTAACAAAGGCATACACCTGAGCACAGAGATCTTACTTGACTTTGAGGTTTTTGCCCATTTACTCTAAAAATGTCAAAGTGATCAATAGCTACCACCTGAAAAGTGTTTGTGTTATAGATTGATGATACAATCACTCTCATTCATAAAGTGAGTTAAGCAGATAACTCACAGACAACTCTGCTACAGACTGAGCCTTAAAATTGGTATTTAACTTAATTTTTCCATCAATATAAACCACTACCAATTTCTGCCCAATACTTCAAAGTCTATGATTAGCAGGAAATAATGCAGACACTGACAGATGAAAATGAAATTTAAAATTTGCTCCTTAATGTTATTCAGTGCTATTACATGCTGACTCCTTCCATCTCCAAATAGAAAGAGGAGATTTGCAGGTTATTTTGATGCAAGAAATTATTCATCAGCTATACAGAGCAAAGGCTGTAGGAAAACTTACTGTTTCAGTCTATCATGATATAGGGTGATGCTCTATCCCAGGAGAGGGATCAAGATTGTGGACTTACTCCCTGGGAAGGGTGCAGCTAATAGTTTTGTCTGCTCAACCAAAAGCACTGCCAAAGAAAATTGCTCTCTCCTCTGCTCCCCTCCCAGAAAGCAAAGTCTTTCATCAGCCTGAAACACTGCAGCTGGTGGTCAGGGGTTGGCCATTGCATCAGCCTCCCACTCAGAAACAGAGGGAAGAAATAAAAACTCCTGATGCAACCTAGGGAAGGGCACCAGGAATCCGCCCATGAGACCAGGGCTTTCCTTGGGGTGGTATGGGAGTAGTGGGTCAGGAGATTCCCTGGGCAAAATATGGGCCTCAAGTCTGACACAATCTCAGGTTCTTAAATGCAGATGCCTTAAAGTGAGAGTTCAAACTCCCACAGTTTTCCAAGACATTCTTGACTGCCAGTTCAAAAAGACCCAAAAGAAGCATAATATAATCTTGCTCACGATTATATTTCTGTTAGAGCTTTAAAGTGTCTATCTGCTTAAATGGATGGAACAGCTGCTCCATAACAGGGTAACTGTATCCAGCAAACCTTGACATTATGGGCTTTTGTGAAGTTTGATGCACTGGCAGTGCCACTTCAATGTTTCTGAAAGGACTTTAATACATTGTATGCTGAAACAGATGAGATTCTGAGTATTGGAGTGGAATTTGTTCTAGACAAAAATATGACAGTATTTTTAATGGAATACACTCTTTTTACAGACTGATTTAGTCAAGCAGTTCTGATGAACCCAACAACATTTGAGGGCAATAATGAGATTGAAGAGATCAGCTCTTAAGGGAAGAAATTTGTGGACTAATCGCCAAAACGAGATGTGTCCCTGAGGAAAAAAGATTTCAATGCTGAGTGGAGAGAGGACAGAGATCAAATTATACAGAGCTGACTCAGATTAGAGGTGATCAATAAACATAAACAGTTACTATATGATGGCTGCCTGATGATATATCTGAATGGAGTTGGTCTTTGTAGACTCCAATAGTTACATACATCAACTCAGACTCTTGTTGGTTGAAACAAAAAGGTAAAGATCTAGTTGTCTTGAAGCTGAAGCCCCTTTCCTGTATTTGTTCCACAGGATCAGTGAGTAATCAAAATGTCTCACAGTAGGGAAGATTTTTAATGGGCTCAACATGGTGGTTTGTGCCTTTTTTGTGAATTTCCATAAAACTGAGTTATACTGGAAAAAAAGATAAGCAAAAGCCAATTACAAAGTTAAAGTGCTCACTGCTGAAAATTACTTTTTAGCTTAAATGTATTAGTACTATCAAAAGTGTCAGAAAAAGAAGCTACACAAAACAGTGTACTACCCTCACGACTTGCCTGATCAATGACAAGTAGCTAAAGTAAATCATATTGTGTACACCAATAAAAATTTGTACATGGAGTTTAGAAAGCTCATCCCTAACTAATCAAATACTTTGTTTAATGAATAGATCAGACAAAATCAGGGACTGCTCATGAATATGCCACGATCAGACAGAGGCTAAACTCATTGGATGCATTATTCATTGTGAATTATTTGCTCTACCTATCGGTGGGGAAGCTTGCAAACACTGCTGCTGTCTCTGTGATCTTCTAACAGCCTGAAGAAGGAGGTTTGATTGCCCTTATCATTACATAGCATCTTGCCATTTGGATGAGGATTCTATTTATCTATCTAGCTATTTATTTATTTTGTCAGAGAAAAAATGTTGTCTGCCAAGTGCTCAGATGTGCTAGGGACAAACCAGAGTAGCTGCTGTGAGGACAAATAGCGTCGCTTCAATCTACCAGCGCTCTTTGCAGAAGTCAGGGAAAGGTGAACAAAGAAGTACAGAAAATATAGTGGGCCTGATCTGTCAGTGAAATCTACAGTAATGTTTTTTCAAGAGGGGTAAAGAAAAACACAGGATTGGTAAAATTAAACAAGGAGCTTTAACATAATAAAAAAGGCAAGCAATAGAAAACGTCAGTACAGTCTCGAAATATGCCTGGGTTAAGGCTGTGTAAGGTACAATGGTGATCTAGAAGGGAACACAGTGATGTATGTGAAACCATTTCTGTGTATTTTTTTAATTTTAGATCCAGTGTGTATTGACAGGGAATCTGGGAAATTATGTGAAGACAATAAGGTGACAGATGACAAAAGAGTCCTTCCACCATGTATAAATTTTCGTGCTATTTTAACTTTTATACATGTTATGAGATAATAAATGAACTTAAAATGACCTGAAGCTCTTGAACATCTTAAAGCAGCAGTAAAACTGACCCTTATTCATAGAATCATAGAATCATAGAATCATAGACTAGCTCAGGTTGGAAGGGACCTTAAAGACCATCTAGTTCCAACCCCCCTGCCATGGGCAGGGATGCCAATTACTAGACCAGGTCACCCAGCGCCACATCCACATTCAGAATATTCCAAGGGGAAAACCAGTGGTGCTAAAAAGGGCCAACAACTAGCACTAAAATTTTCTTTAAAAACTGTCACTAAATTTTGTGAAGCCAAACTGCCAAGTGGATCAACACAAGATAAACTATCAAATTTATATGAATACTAAAAATCTCCTTCATTTTTGTAGCCCACTTTTAATCTGCTTTCTAAGTGTTGATCATGTAACGATTCAGGTGGTAGAACAAATAGTAACTTCATGATTATGAGCAAGGCAAGGAATAAAGGCAATTCCTAACCTGCAAAATCAAGCATTTATATAACTGTTATCACTGCAGAGCATAAGTATAATTTTATCAGCTTAATGATGCTAAGATATTAGAGAGTAGTCTATTTTAGGTACCATGACCTCTTTTGAAATATCTATTAATGGAAGGAACATGACAAAATGTAGAATAGTGTTAATCTACTTAGGAATGGTAGCTTCTATAGCACAAACTTGCCACCTCAGCCTCTGTTAAAGGGAAGAATGGACAGCAGTGGCTCCCTTTCTCCCCTCTTAACCAGTGGCTTTGAAGATGTAGAAATGCCAAATTACCAAAGTCCCCTCCCTTTCAGGAATGACCATCTTGGCTTAACATCACTTTAGCTGTGCACATATATTATCTCAATGTGTTTCATCAATAAGTAGGAAGATGATTATAAGGATTTGAAAATGAGAAACAATAATTTCTGTATGAAACCATTTCATTTCCAGGCAGTACTAAACAAATATCCAGGCATAAATTTTAGGACACTAATTTTGAATGGTCTCCCTTCAAATAAGCCATACATTAGCTCTTTTAATCTTGTCACGTGCAAAAAGATGTTGAGTGATTTATACTTCCTCTGTTGTCCTGCCACTAAAAAACTAAAAGTATTTTAATATTAACCCAAATAGTCCAGTTCTGTCAGGCAATTTCTTCAGTGACAACATTTACTTAGAAATAACAGACAACTTTTTCAATTTTAAATTAGGTTACATTTTCCACTTAAGATATAAAACCCACTTCTTTATACTAAATGCAGATGAAGTCATTATAACAAGCAAAGACAATACATGCAAGAAAATTTTGGGCATTTTCATTGTATGTATTCCTTAATGTTCCAAAAATAAAAAAAGAACAATACTCAGCATATTGAAGGACTTCTAAAGATCAGATGTTCTGTGAGTGCAAAATTCAGTCCTGCAGCTTTTTTGGTAGACACCTGCCAATAACATGAACTCTAACCAAGCACTAATACTGCAGTGGTACCAAATGTGATGTAAAAGGATTTAGTTACTCCAACAGTTTAATACTATGATGTTAACATCCTATCAAACTTTCTGTAAGATACAGACAATTTAGGGTTTAAAAAAGCTAATGTTATTGGGATGAGACAAGCATTCACATGACATCTTTCTCACCCTCTCTAGCAAATAAATTGTACCAGACTATTTCATTATGGTTTTCAGAAATTGGCATCATAGGAAAATACAGGTTGGAAGAGATCTCAGGATGCCTCTAATCCCCTCTCCTGTTTGAAGAGGAGTCAACTACATACTCAGACCTAGTGGGTTACTCAGGGCTTTATCTTGTTAGATCTTGAAAGCCTCCAATAACGGAGACTACACAGTTACCCTGGGCAGCCTACTTCAGTGTTTGACTGTCCTCCTGGCAAAACCAGAAAAATATTACTGTTAGGACTATCAAATAGGTATTTCTAAGAAGTTTTCATAAAAATCTGTATTAAGCTGAGAAAAACTGAAGTATCTCTGCCTATGAGAAAGAAACTTCAGAAACTGGCATCAGACTACAGGGATAAGCAGAACAAATTCCCAACTATACTGCAGTTACACTACAGAGGCTAAAGATAATAAAACAGAGGGATGTTCAGAGATTTAGGTTCATGTTCAGACACATTAGAGGCCCAACAGCAGTTGAGGTTTGGCACTGTTTTCACACATAAAGGCAGTAGGTTGCTCTTGCATGATGCTAAAATAGCCAGTATGTGCATGGCTTCAGGAAGAGTCTTCCCTTCCTGCAGCTTTGACTTGCTCATGCAGTTACACCCATGGCTGAAGCATGGTATAAGAGCCATGTAAGTGTGAAATAAAAGACCACATCAGAACAAAGGTAAAGAAGGAAAAATTGATAAGGGGGAAAGCACACCAAAGCTGATTAGAGGTGGTTACACCAGCAAAAGGATTTCTTTTACTAACAGAGTTTGCCTAAACAGCAGCTGTACCCTGTAAGTTCTGCTGGCACTGCTGGGTTAGTTAGTCCACAATGTGTCTGGGCAACCTGGTCCAGTGACTCACAGCCCTCACAGGGAAGAACTTCTTCTTAGGTCTAATCTAAATCTCTCCCTTTTCAGTTTAAAACCATTACCCCTCATCTTTTCACTACTCTCCCTGATAAGAGAGCCTCTCTCCATCTTTCCTGCAGGCTCCCTTTAAATACTGGAAGGCTGCTATAAGGCCTCCCTGGAGGGGAGGAGGTGTGAGGGAGGGTCACAGGGAAGCAGGTTGGCTCCAAAGGTGAGTGTGGCAGAATGGTCACATTAACAGGGGATAGGCAGACTGCTGGATTGGGGTCTTGCCCATTAATGTGCCAAGAGGAAGGGCTCTTATGCCTCTGGCTCTCAGCATGGATCCCAGGGTGGCCATTGCACAGAGCTGACATTGCACAGGTTCTGTTTTGGGAGGGCAACATTTTGCCTCACCTCTGCAGCAAGACTGTTTGGCTATGCTGTTTGGTTTGAATATTAGGTTTTCTTCTCACTGTTCCTTCCATGGTAGGAACCTAAGACTTCTCTTTTCCAATCCAGTTTCATTTTGTTTCAAATTGTATTGGCCATCCCAGCCAACTGAGGAGCAGCCCACTTGTTGGGATTCCTTCAGATGATTCTGACAGGTACATTTTGTCAAAAATAGACCACAGCTGTGACTGTCTAATCCCAAAAAGCCTCTATTTAATTTTCAATGTGTCAGTGCAAAGCATGACCAAACACAACAAGCAACTATAATCAACTGGATGTGTTACATAGATGCTGAATTATTGTTATGCTTCAAGAAAATCTTTGTTATTCTTCTCTAAAAGGAAAAAAAATAGAAAAGTATGAAAGTGATATTAAGCAGATGTTAGACTGGAGTTGTCAATCTTGTCTAAGCATGCAGGTGCTAATGTGTTATAATTATCCCTTCTGGCAGTTGATATTTAGGATTTTGGATCCCACCTAGTCAATCACAGCTGTAATTGTTAAGCTACTTACATAGCTAATATGCTGGGTAATAACCAGATCAAGATTTAATATTTGACGTTTACCATCAATTATCTTTTCTTCTGACATACATCTTCCCCCACTCAGGTTCTTGCAGATTGGAACACTTCTGATTTCAGTAAAATAAATAAGACTCTGGTTATAGAAGAAGACTCAAATAAAAAAAATATATTCCTGTCACTGCCTCTTATGTCATTGCCTCTTGTTTCTTAAAGAAGAGTGAGATATCTCCTTGTTACAAGCTTTACAAGTGTAATCATTTGATTCAGAACAATTCTTTCCCTTTTTCCTTTTTGATGGATTTAGTTACAGGAAACCTCATAGCTGCTGTTGCAAAAAGGTGGTGCATGCTAACCTAAGCCAGCAATACTTTCAGGTGAAAATATTTGCTATTATTATATATAATATATAAAAACATAGATATACATCTATATATATAAAAAACCCATACATTAATGTTTCTTTAATATATATATATATATTCTGGAAAATATATACACATGTTCACACCACCTGTATTATACCAGAGGATTTTTCCTGCTATAAAAGCAGTATGAAAACTAAGTCTGGATTTGAAATCTGTTAAAATTAAAATGAATTTGCCAGTTCTGCAGTTTTCACTCTTCTAGCAACTAAAATCTGTGTTAGAAATTTTCCTCCAATAAGTACAAGAGGAACAAGAGGGTTTTTTCCAAATGTTCTGAGATTCCCTCCTGTGTTCACAAAACTTAAACTCTTTTCAAACTCAGCATGCAGTACTCACAGCATGCTCAGAAGTCAGGTGTAGCTGTACTTACTACAGGGGCTGCAAGGAACTATGTGAAGCTTTCTGTTGCTACAATTGCATGAAAACACTTGAGAAAGAGTTCTCTATTATTATTTGCCTCTTGCAACATGCCATGATTTTCCCCCTTAGCAGAAAGAGACTGGGACTATTTCTACCACCTGTAGTCCTGTCTTAGAAAACCTTTGACAGAACAAACAAAACAAAAAAGCAGATTTGTCTTTGGTGCTGATTCAGCAAAGTTCCTAAGTATTTGCCCTCATTGAGATATGTCAACAGTGCTATATTTTGCATTTTCTATTTCCTACAAAAATGTCCAGTCCAGAGGAAAGCATTTTTGTTAGAAATTAAATAAAACCTATCAAATGCCAGGAAGAACATATTCAAGTCCAAGCTATCACTTTCAGATACTCTGTGTTTTTCCACAAGGATACAGACCATTATTTTAATATTCTTAAATAGTTTTCAGTTCTAGCTTCTATATAAATAGGGTCAGGTAGTATGAGTTAATTACAAAACTGCAATTTTACCTGATCTTTTCCTTTATAGGCAGACTAGCATTAAAACAGTGGATAATATTACACCAATGGAAGCCACACAACTAAGCTTGAAAACAGCCTTTTTACAAGCAAAGATGTCCCTGTTGCCTAGAGAAGACAGTGTCTTGATTCAAGGGGATGGTGCTCAAAGTTTGAATAGGAAAAGGCTGCAATCAGGCAGCCAAGGGACATCAACACTTCAAAGCAGAACAAATTAAACTGGACCTTGTCATTTTGCAATGAAATATGAAGTAATGTGCCCTTTTAAGCCACTTGTGACTTTTAAGACTTCAAATGAAATGCTATTAGCACAGACAGATAAACATGCTAAGCTGTTATTTGCCTGGAGCATTACCCTTGTGATTTGTAACAGGCAATGAAACTAGCAGCCTAGGTGTTCAGGAAGAATGATATGAATACCAGTAATCTCTTCACAGTGATTCCAAGACCTTTCATACTAAGTTCTCCAGAAAATCTTGGGTTAGTCAAAATGACTGGGTATTATTTTGCCTTATCATGAAAGTTTTCCAAACCAGGAAATCCTTTCTAAAAGCTGATGAAATTTGTAGAGAAAGAAGAAGTATTTAGATCAAGTTCACATTCAGTTTTAGGCCAGAAATTTTAAAAATAAAACCAAAAACATCCACTATGACTTTTTACCAGAGAGTTACAAATATCTGCCTTGATTGTACATTGTGGCACCCTGATTTACTTGCCTTAGCAGACCCAGTGAAACTGCTGGCAACATAACCTCTCTGGGAATTGTAACACAAGGATTGGTGGAAAGAGGACTTAGGCTAGAAACCACCTCATATGTTGTTAAAAACCAGTTGTTTAACCTCTGCAAGTAAAGGAACAAGCCTCCAACACAGCTTGTGTGGAAATCTACTCACTATTATACTTGCTATGTACTCATGTTAACTGGAAAACCATCAGCAACTCTGTGTTTAACTTTTTCCCCAACTCAAAGCTTGTATATGTTTCTTGATAGAAAAAGCAAGAAGGATGCAACATTGGGTCTCTTCTCATGAAGTTTTGGGGTACGAAAATAAGAGACAGAAAAGCATTGCTTTGACAGGAGCCTGGGGTTCCAGCTTTACAAATAAAAAGCCCCTTCTTTTTCAGAGCTGCATCAGAGAGCTCTGCAAAGGAGGTGACAATCCAAATTAACCTGGAGTGCCAGAATAGGCCAAGGTGTAAATTTAAACAAAAACCTGGATGGCAGCTTCATTTTTTAAAAAGGAGCAGTATATCTAGTCAGTAACTGATGTATGCTCTGTTATTCCAGCTGGCAGAGACTCCTGGGGTATGCAGTCACATATTTCCAAGCATGTTGTTCATATGAGCTGTTTGTGCTTGGACCATAAATGCAGCCTAGAGAGCCAAAATAAAACATGCCAAGTAATACTGGCTGAGGCACAGACAGATTGGACCAAATTCCTGCCTGATACAATGCACTTGACACCAGTGGAGTCGCACAGTGACAGTTCATTGTTCTCCACTTTCAAACACAAAATATGGAGGGGGCTTTAAGGTAGGATGGTAAAGGCATTGCTGCTGCTGCCTTCATGAGATTGTCTTTGTTCTCTCCTGGAGACAAGGAGTTATTGGCTGTGAGGATTTCCCATTTGACCAAATTTTGTGACATCTTGTGTATCTACACAAGGCCACACAGACAGGGCCTGCAGCCTTGTGTAGATACAGATTAACTTGGCAAAGGACAAGGGGACAGCCTACCAGCTGATGTCCTTCTCCCACCCTTTGGGGACAGTGTCAGAGCTCCTCTGGTGTTTCCCCAGGCAGCTAGAGAAGATGTAAGCTGCTGAAATTCATGAGAAGATCCACATCTGGCTTGCAGATTTCAGTGGCAACCTAGTAAGTCAACCGTGTTCCTCTGCCTGGGTTTACCAGCTGCCAAAGAGGAGTGTGGAAATGCTTGTCTGCTTGCTTGATGCTAGGTACTCAGGCAGTGAAGCCAGTATGGGGTCTATATAAAGGCTTTAAATAAACTTTCTCAGCTAGGATGTATTTGAGACACACATGGCCCAACTTCTTCCATCCTACACAATGAAACCTGGAGGAATTTTCTTGGCAGGGAGGGGAGATTCTGGAAGTAAAAATGTAAACCAGTTTTCTCGGTGCACCTTTGTATGATTAAAAAGTGAACTCCATATATATGAGCTCAAATAAACAAAAATAACCTTCTATAGCTTGCTTTAAAGCACCAAGCTATTGTCTCTTTAAGTAATAATGAAAGAGGAGAAAATATTCTACAACTTCCATAAAAAATGTCATATTTGTATAGACCCCAAATCCCCTCTGTTTAAACAGGGTGATTAATATCAGCTCCTGTAGGAAATTAAATTCAGGGAAGAACAGTAATATGCAGATATGCAGATTTCTAGGCAGAATGGCTAGCCCTGGGTAAGAGAGTCAGGTTGATTAATCTGCATCCTCAGAATACAAAATGAAATGCTGGGCTCTCCTGGGTTAGCACCAGAAATGACTTTTCCTTCTTCCATTAGAAATAAATGGACAAACACATGCACGTATATTGTGAAAGGCCTTAATATCACATGCAGTGTTTACCAAGGTGATAAGAGTTTAATATTTAAAATATCTTATTTCATCTGGGAGGGGAAAGTAAAAACAGAGCTGTTTCTCATTAGGGTGAAGAGTTTGGCCTATGCTAAAAGAGTAATTTTTTTGTTTGTTTTTAATCTTTTGTCAAGACTACAAAAATTATAGAGGAATCCTGTATCAACATGCAAGTGCATCTTTAATATGTTCATAAGCATTTTACTGCAGTGACACTGCCTGGGAAGATACTGAACACAAACGTGGTCATAGTGTGGAAAAAAATAATGGGATTGTAAAACAAAACCACTCAGTCTTAAGTTTTCCTATAAATTTCAGTACACTTTGCTTTTTCACTTCAAAATTATGATACAGAAGCACAATAGACCAAAAGCATGATTCCACAGGCTTCATTTCCATGTATGAATTCCTCCAGAAATATAACCTTTCTCTTCATTCAGAATAATAGCATTTTCACATTAACTAGAGTAAATATGTGATTTTTAATAATTTAATCTTAAAAAAACCCTAAAACCCACCAACAATAAATAAAAACCAACACCAACAAAAACAAAAACCTCAGAAAAATATTTACAACAAAAAAAGCAAAATGTCATTTTCAGATTTTTTTTCCCTCTGTCGTTACTGGAAAACCAAGCCTGTTATTTAAAATCATTCAGGGTCTCTCCAATAATTGTATAGAAGTAGGCATTATGCTATATTATTAAAGCTGTAATTTCCTGCTGAATCTGGCTGGATGTTTCTTTTTATCACTTGGCAATTTCTATCTAGTTATGGCATAATTAAGTTTCCTGACCCTTGCTCACTCTCTTAACAGGACGCTTAGAAATATACTAGAATTGCAGATCTTCAACCTGATGTCCTCTCTCCCCACACAGTAATGGAATAAAATTATTAATCCAGTAATTGTACAGAACACATTACTTTGCATTGAATGTTCCTATTTCTCATTTTCTGTTAGTGACAATCAGGCAGAGGTACAAATCATTTCTGCAGGGAGCAGAGCCCTTGAAAAAGCCTCTCATTCACTCCACTGGAGCTACCTGTACAGCTGTGATTATTCAAAGTCTAACACAGTACCAGGCTCAAGCGAACAAAACAAAGTTAATAAAATGGAATAAGGAACAAGATATTTTCCTGCCTGCAGCCTCCTATGTGCCAAAATTAGAACCTTCCTTCCACATGATAAACCACACATCCAATCGTGGTTTTATAAGAGGACTAATGAGTCTCAGCTAAGCTTTTTGGGCTTGGTTGGCATTTAGCAGTGGCCATCTACTGTGAGGGTGTGTTCTATATGTGTTGGACCATTAATGGGGGTGAGGGTGGAGAGTGGGAGGTAAAGGAGAGGAAAAAAGTTGGAAGGAAGACAAAGGATCCCTGTTCCTGATCCTTAGTATCCAGGCACCAACAATGTGTGCCTGCACCCATTAAAATCTCCAAGAAGAAATCCTAGCTGCACCACAGTTAATACCAAAATCCCAACCAAATTCAATAAAGTTCCTATTTCCCCCTGAGAAATTTGCACTTTATCCTGATGTACCTTGACCTGAACTTCAGTTTGGTCATTGCCTACATGGGACTTCTGAGCCCAGTAAGTGATGTTGATCCCAACAGATGTTATGAGCTCCACAACTCAGCAAATTAATAAAGGCCTGGAAAACAACTTGGATTTTTTATCCTCAGCCAATCCGTCTAAGAGCTTTGGTTTATTTTCAGATAAGCTACAGCTGAGGTGGGGAGGGGAGGACGCATTTTGTCACCATTTTCTAAGAACACAAGTTGAATCTGCTCCTGCAGAGAGTGTCTAGCAGTGGATCTCCCTAAAATGTGTAGCCATAATCTTTGCACTGATCTCATCCCTCTTTCCTGATTGCACCAGGCTTATCCCCTCTCTGCCTCTTAGAAGAAATATATTATCTCACAAAAACCTGCTGGTTTATTGGACTGAAGTCCTGTGAATATCTTCTGTGTGCACTTGAATTGATGGAGCAAGCTAGTGAGAAAGTCTCTGAAGCAGCATTGCTCCTTTAATAAAATCCTGATCTTAGGGAGGATAAATGTCAAAACAAAATCCCTATCTTCATGGAGAACTCTAGTGATTTTATTCAGATTCAATAACATGTTTCACATTGAAACAAGGCAAAGTGCTGTGTGTCATGACAGAAGAGAAGCACAAATAAAGCTAGGATGCTGCATTAGGATACTGTATTTGATCACATTTCGTTCATTGTATTTTCACACTCTCTTGCCTTGTCCTCTAATAATATCTTAAGAGCTGACTGCACATCCAGAGAATATTCATTGCAGAAGCATTTACATTTTAGCCTGTCAGGTTTATAAACTCATCTGTGATCCTTCCCTTACACCTGTACATGAGGAACATGTGCAATCTTCATAAAACAAACTGATCAAATAATAAAAATACTGTTCTAAATTCCATTAGACAATAAGCCTTTTCCAGTGAAAAACAATACTACAGCAGTCACCTCAAAGTGGCTTCTTGGCTTTTTTGTTGTTGTTCTTATGGTGGCTCTGGTGTTTGATTTTTGGGATTTTTACCTGCCACAGAATAGCTCTGGCTTTATTTCCATTGAGTCAGTCACTGCAGAAAATGTAATCACTATAATCACAGCAAAGATTTCTGTTGTCTAGGGCACCTAAGTGACTGCCATCACCCTAGTGTCCGAGCAGCTTCCAGAGAAGTTGTGTTTCATAGGAGGCTTGATATGGACTAACTTTATTTAATCTATAAACCAAATCATTGTTTGTGACTTGCACAGTCATCTCAACCACTTCTACAATTAATAATCAGCTTCTATACTGAGAATACTTCCCAATCTGAGGTGATAATGGAGAGAAGGAGAAAATAAAGCTGTGAACTTTTCAAATACTTGTTTCTCTCTCCTACACTGTCACTTTAATACGGCATACACTAACTGAAGTTTGTTGTTTCTTCTGTGTCTAATACAAAGCTCCATTAGCACAGATCAGGTAGCAACCAGATAATACAGTGATTTACCAAATCATTACCTCCTTGCACATATTTGATAAGTGATGGACTTGAAGGGTATCACGGATAGAGATGCATGACATGAATGCATTATAAAAAATATACTTAGGTATTTATGTGCAAAACAAGTTACTAAGAGTCTAGCTTCACACCGTTGGCTCAGTCTGATGTTTTGCTTTTGCACTAGGAGCATGGTCAACTCCATGGACACAGAAATTCTATACTTGTGCAAACCATAAACTTTTATTTTGTATAAAGATCTCTATGTACCTAGACAATACTTTCCCTAGACTACCTGCAGGAAGCTGGCTGATAATTGGCAGACATGCAGGATGTTTGGATTCAACTTATTCTAAACCATACGGTTTTCCAAAAAGGAGGTTTTATGCTTTCCCTTCCAAAGTCTTCTTTCCTTTCAGTTTGTGGCAAGCACAGCCACACAGAGAGTACTCACTGCTCAGCCTGGTCTGGCTGCCCTGACTTACTGCATGTAGCTGCATGGAGGGCTGGGACACTGCATGAACTGTGGTAGCCAGCGTCAGTCCCATTCTCGTAGTGTGATGGCATTAATTTAGGATTCCTGAGCACCCTAAGGATAAACATCATAAATAAATAATACATCTCATCTATCCATCTAAGCAAACAACCAAGTAGTTGCATGAAGTCCACAGTATTGCATATGTTTCCACAGCTAAATCATATCAATTTTTACTTGATTTCACCTGTGTGAACCTACTTGTTTTTACCAACTGACAAAAAAGTAATGTTTAAATACAGTGATGTTCTGTAATTTCATTTACAGTGTTTTGCCTAATAAGAGACTCATGGTGAAACAGTTACAAATCCTCTCAATCAGCTCCTAATAAATACACACATTTGTCATGAGGAGGTGGTGGGGAAGAACTATCACTTAGCTTCCTGTAGTTTCATTGATAAAAATGATCTTGGAAGCAGGAGACTATATTAATTTTTCCCTTTTGGAATTTTTTCTTTTTTTTATCTAGAAGTCTGGAAGACATTTCTAAAATAGATCTATTTTCTTTTCATTCTGCAGAATAATGCATGAAAGATTATAACATATGCTCTATCTCCAGTTTTTTCAACCAGTGGAAAAGTGCCTGACACAATAATCACAACTTGTTGGGTTTTCAATCTGATGCTGTCCTATTTTATCATGGTAGTTAAATGTCCATTCTTGTTCGGCGTGATAAATGTTATGGCCATTTAACAGTACCAAAAAAGAGAGACATGTTAAACCAAATATTGCTTCAGATTGTGTCTTTTATTCTCCTTTATCATCATATCTTAATTTATAGTATAATCATCATTATCACAACTGTCAGCCTCATTTAACCTTCCCTGCACTCCCATGATTCTCCGCTGTCAGGCCTGATTGCCTGCCTTCTGCTGACGGGCTGATAATGCCTGACTGATTAGCCCTCCCCGAGAAGAAGACAATGATATATAGAACCGCGCCGCTCGCTCTATATATTAATGAGGAGCTGGCAAAGCTTTGATAAGGCGGTGGAATAATCCATCAGCCAGAGAAGGAGCTTGTAAAACTGGTGAAACATTTCATGGGAAAAACACCTGGGAAGGATGTAATGACCTGGCAGCTAAATACCTCTCAGCCCTCCTTCCCCTCTTGTAATTAACATCAGATATCTGCCGTGTGGATTGCGCCCGGGGCCTTATCAGTCCCCAAATCCCGCTTAGGTTCTCCCCCGTTTTGCACCCGGGGCCTTAGGGCCTTTACAACGTCTTTAGTGAGCGGGCAATTAATAGCTCATTTTCCTTGGCGTTAGGAACTGTTTATCTTCTGAACTGGCTCTTATCGCAGAGCGTTACCTATGAAAGGCGAGAGTCATTGGCAGTTTTGTGCTCTAGTTGTTACACTTACTCAGCAGAGGCCTGCTTCACCATTAGATACAAAGCTTCTGATGGCTACTTGAGTTTGAATGCACTCTTATTACAGGTATTATATGAAATTGCTTGTGTTATGTGAAGGGGATTATAGAGGTTTTGGATCAATAACTTCAGTGGATGTTGGGAGTGATTGCAGTGCTCTGTCAATTTTTCCCATTTGGCTGTCAGTACTGATTTACAACACACCACCTCTTTTATTCACATCAAATCACTCATTTCATTGGTAAATTCTATATATCTCAATTTACTTTAAGCAGCTGATTTGTGTAAAATAAAATTACTTCCTCTCTTCAGTGTATGTGAGATAGTGTGTGGTGCGTATCTGTATACACACAACAGTCATAACCCTATAGAGCCATGAAAGGCACTGACACCTCCAAAGCTTTTTGTCCTCTTGGAAAGGACAGCATACAACATCATAGAGTTCACCTAAATAAACATGTATAGTCAAAACATTTCTCCAATGGCTAGTGGATTTTTTAACACTTTTTTTCCCCTTTGTACAAAGTGGCAGATCTGCTGAGGTGCAACTGTCTAGAGGGTGATGCAACTCGATTATTTTTATATCTCTGGAAAATGAACAAGTAAACAAAATAACTTGAGAGCCATGTAGTACTGTATAGCCCACCCAAAGAAACTGCCTCTGGCACTTCAAGTTTCAGACTTGCAGCTCAATGCAGAAGGTTCATCCTGAAGAAGGGAGTTCAAGCCAAAGACATAGAGAATAAGACTAATTGGATGGATTTAACAGTACCGATGGGGACTGATGGACACTGACTCCTGAGAGGGGTACTAGTTGTTTTGCAAAATCAAGGTTTTTCTACTGTGAAGGGAATTGCATTTTTTTTTTTTTTTTTTTTTTTTAAGAAAATACCAGGCTTCCTGTTTCCAGAGACTTTTTAAGAAGTGACAAAGGTTAGTGGAAAAAATGAGACCTCTCAGAAATGACTAGGGATAAATTCAGTCTGGTAAAAGGAAGAGCTTTGGGATAGAACATGATGAGATAGTCAGGTTTATATTTGCCTGTTGAAATTCTGCATTAGAAGACAGGGGCATCATGTGCAAGCTTTCTAACCAACATTAGTGACGTGCAGATATGTTTCCAGTTTTATGTTTAGGGAGTTTTTAGTTCATGTTGTGATATGTGAGTATCTGTTCTGCTAATTCTGAAACAAAAAGTTTTCAGTGCTTTCTATTAACCTTGACCTAAAAGGGGTCCTACGTGTATTCCTAAAGTAATAAGCAACGTATATGAACAGTCTATAAAGGAACAAGCAATTAAAATCTAACCAAAAAAAAGCTCTAATTGCATATGATTCAAAGAGTTATGTTCATAAAACCCTGGCTTTGCAGAACTATTAACTCAGATATTTTCTGAGTGCTAAAGCCATCACACTGAAGTAATAGATTATAGAATATAAAAAGATAAGTTTATTATCATTCCTGGAATAAAATAGCTTATTTCTTTTTGTCATTACTTCCATTAAACTATACAGATTAACTTTGTTAGATTTGCAACTCTCAATCTTTTTCTTTCACTGTAATACATTTCCTAATACAGTTCAGAGATTTTAAAAGACAAAAATATAAAATGATGCTTAAAAACTAATAAGTAAAAGCTCTCTAAAATATGTCTGTATTTCTGAATAGTTGTATTACTCCAGATATGTCTGTGTTATAGAATATAATACTGAAGTAAGAGATCTCTTAAGTCATGAGTCCTCACACATGTTCTTCCAGAGGAGTGCTTTATACTTTTGCTAATGCAAAACAGGTCCACAGATTGTGTGTTATAATTATGCAAGTATGAAAAATAACTGAAAATAAAGGGGAATGTAATACACCCTCATTCTCAAAATATTCAGTCACTGGAATCATTAGGAAAAATAAACATGGGTCAAAACCTTTCTATCCAGCTATCTTTTGAAAGGCTGAGCTGGTTGCAGGTAGAAGTAGTGATCAACCAGAATGCAAAGCTCTAAATAACAAGTAAACTGTTAAACCATTTATCCATGACAATACAGAGCCTTCATTTGTGCTCTACTGTGCCTCTAGATCAAGAGCAGTTTTGCCAATATATCTTGTGAGATGAGCTGGTACCAAAGTAAGAATTTATGTGTGGCTTCCACAACATCATCACATTGTCTTGGCCAAAGAGTGTATGTTGCCAAATGTCCTACAAACACTGATTTACAAATGAAGAACAACAGTCTTGGAAGTAGTGTCACAGCACCTTTGGAAAAGATTACCAATATACTGAACTATTAAGTAGCTATTCCTTCAAGAAAAGCAGAGGAAACATAAATTTATGAGAAAATTTACCAACATGTGTTCACATGTCTCAAAGTAGGGATATGAAGCTAGTCCTGCTTTCAGTGCTAACCTGCAAAGACAATTTCCGTGGTAAAAGAGGAATTTTAAACAGATGTGTAATATCTTTACAATGTGTTTTATACTTCAGGTCCCTTTTTCCTTGGTGCACATGTTCACAATACTCCTTTGCACATCAGAAGCCCTCAGTTTTCTCTTTGGCATCAGCTTTTGCTCCTTTGCTCAGATTTTACATCAACTGGCAAGGTGATAGTTTTGGGGAGAGAGGTGGTGGATGTGCTGGGGTGGACGTGCTGCCCTGAGTCTGCTAGTTTTCCAGCTGAGACTTCTTATAGCCCACAGGCCCCCACAGGGAGTTGCTCCTGCCACCAGACCTGTCTGACTTCAGCTAAGAACCCCCCCAAATGAGCATGGTCTTCTGTTTCAGAAGGAAAATTCAGACTTTACAGAAAGTTTCTCACCTCCATTGCCTAACACAAGCTTAGATAAAGCCCTAAAGTACGTGTGGCAGGGAACTAATTCTCAACAGCAGGCAAGGTCAAACTCAAGGCTGTTAGAAACATAACTGAGCCCTGAGAAGGCTCTAAAAATGTAGTAATAAGTATTCCATCAGTTTTAACTCATGTATTGTTGTACTGTCACACTTAAATGCCATGATTTGAAATATTCTGTACAAATTAAAGGTAGAAAAGTAATTGTTTTGATGAAAGCTTGAGAACCTCATACAGTCATGCACCTCTAGTGTTGAGAGGTTGTGAGAACAAGAAAAATACAAACATGATGCTTGTGACAAAACTGTCTGCCAGGCTGGTGCCATGGGCTAGATGCTAGGAGGTGGTGATTTAAAACTTCCAAGGTAACATGAACAATTTGAGAAGTAACTTTAGCAACTGTGTGACTGTCTTAATGGTTAATGGCATAGAGAAAATTCTTCCAGAATTAACAACTGAAAATGAAAGTTTATTTTCCAGGAAATTTATTTAGTATTTATTTATATTTTTATATTATATTATTATTATTATATTTATATTATTTAGTATTTATTTATATTTTTAGTAGAAACTAAAAATAGCTAAATGATATTTCAGTCCAGACTATACTGAAGCCTGTTGAAACTATTTTAATGTACTGATCCATGGCAGTGACACATTTATTGACAGCACAGCTCCTCAACCAGGCTTCATGTAGTTTGCTATGAGGGTAGCATAAAATGTTTAAAAGGAAATTAGTTTGAGATTGATTTTGGTTTATTTTGGTTTTGAAGGAGAAAGTCAGATTCTTATTGATACATAAAAAAAACCCAGAACAATTTCATACATTTTTGTTTTCTAAAGTAAATTTACCCATTCTGAAATAATGTTTTTGGGATGTTTGGGTAAAAAAGTTCAGTCAAGAAGTTCTTTGGAGTCTATTGTGATCAGTTCTTACAGAAAAAAGCTGTGAGCCACATGACATTGTCTTCCTGCAAATGCCACAGGGACTGTGTTCCTGATGATCACCTGCATGTGTGATTTAGCTGGCTACACAAGTGAATTTGGTTGCCTTGCTTGCCTAAATAAGCAACTACTCTGTTTGAGATGGATGAGTGTCTTCAGGCTGGCTCTCAGCCATTGGTCCAGAGCAGTGCTGGTCTTACTTATCTCCTGCATGATAACTGCTGACACCATAAAGGTCTCTCAAACTGATCTGTCTCGAGGAGTTCTAGTTGCCTAGGTTTGGGCAGCTAAGTCAAGTTCACAAGGTAGACAGCCAGAGCAGCAGCTCTTCTAATCTCTTTGTTGCTGAGTGCTCCTTTGTAACTTGTAAATAACCATTCTGACAACTACCAGTGTGTGTAAAGCTCCTGTTCACTTGAACAAACTCAAAGAAAAAAAGCTCTAATTGCTAAAATTCCACATTTGATTTCTTCTGCAGATTTGATTTAGCAAACCTGGGTCCTGAATGGTTTTTACCCCATTACACAGAGAAGGTAGCTGTGGACAGCAGAAGTCAGATGACTTGTACAACCCACATGGGCAGCATGTGGTTCAGGAGTTATGCTTTCTGACTTCCAAACCAGTGCAAGTCATCTCAGGCAAGTATCTTCAAGGCTCTGATTTTATAATTGTTAAAAGAAATCACCCTTCAGCATGCCATTTCAGCTACAAGACTGTTATAAAGAGGTTATTTACAAGTTGCCTTCACTTATAGAAGGTGAATAACTAGACAGAGCTCATGATGAAATGCAATTTTACATGGCCATGTCTTCCTTGAAACTGGAACTACATTTGCATTGCTGATCATTCTGTAACACAAGAGATTCCTGCTACAGCCAAGAAATGACCTGAAAAGTGGGGGCCAATTCCCCCAACTATCTTAGGCAACAGTATGAGAACAAAATACCAACTTTGTGTGAGCCATATAAAATGGAAAGCACAGTGCAGCTTGTCACTGTACTGAGTCACTGTCAATATCCTTTTCCACAAGTATTTTTTTTTTCTGGTTTCATCTTTTCATCTCAGACATCACACATCCATTTCAAAAGATATCCTCTGTCTAAGATCCTGCAGCCCAAAGCTTCCTCTCCATCACTACCCATGAACCCCTGCACTCCCAGAAGTCACAGAAGGTCAAGTACTTATGTCCCATGGATTTTTATCCTACAAAAGAAGAGCAGGGCTAGAAGGCTCTTAGAAACTTTGACACAGATCATCCTGGAGGACACTTGTGCACAGTCCTGAGCCAGTGTGAAAGGTCTGGAAAACACAGACCTCTGATTTACACCTGACAAAAGTGAATTTCAAAGAAGATATAAAATCAGTAAGATAGAGCTGCTTATCTTGGGATGAGCATTCCAGGGATGAAAAGATCAAATGTGCTTGTGAGGCTTTCATTCATTCACTGGAGATGAATGTGCCAGTCCAGCCATTCTCTGTGTCAGTACCTCTGTGCAAAAGCACTAAATCCTCCTCATTTACCTGTGGGTTAGATGACCATATCTTGTGGTTTCAGTTTTGGCACATCCTCTGAACTATGTGATGTGCAAACTTGGACACACAAGTGGACTTTCAATTCAATCTGAACTGATAAGCTCTACTTCAGAAATACTTTTACCTCAGACACATGTGTCACAAGCATAGCTGAGAGCTTTGTCTAAGCCCTTTGCTAGGAAGTTTTCACTTCAACATGGGGTTGGAAGCCCAGCACTCATGTTTAAAATCTATAGTCTTTCCTATCATTCAGACTCCATCTCAGCTTTCCCTTCTATAAAATAAGAATAAATACTTTTTTTTCCATGGAGGCAAAATTCCATGGAGGACTGTAGCCTGCCAGTCACCATGTCCACTATTACCAGTTAAAATCCCTCTCCCCCATCTACAGGAAGGGCAAAAGCAATAGTCTGCAGGCCCCTGTGCCTGGCACAGCAGAGGAGGAGTATTAGGCACTTGGATGCACTTCATGCGGTGCTCTGCAAGCAGGACAAGATTCCCCCAAAGGCTGAGCTGCCTGCAGCTTTAGCCTTGGGTAACTGGTTTTCAAGGGAGCTATAGGGATATCATTGCTGGGTGTAGGAATGGGAAATAAATCAAAGCTAGAAGATCAGAGCTTGACCTCCATTTTACCTGCCACCCCAGGTAAAGTGGTGGCTGATTTTCTAGCTTCTGAGAGCCTTCTTACCTTCTGGGGGACCTAATGGAGGGTATCATTCCAAAACAAACCACCCAGTGCCAATTCTCCTGGGCTTTGCTGAATCTGAGTGTGTGAGAGAGGTTACAGATAAAGCATTCACTGGGACATAGAGTAGTAACAGAAGGAATCAGTAAGAAAGGCTAGTGACAAACATAGTGATAAAATCTTCCTGTGCCAAGAGCTTTCTGTGATTGTTTATGACAGTCAGAAACCTGCCATCCTCCATTTGTTACCTAATTTACACCTCTAAATCTCCCCACCCATATAAATATGCAGAGTCAATGTTTTTTCATGTATAATATCCAGTTCTTTGAAAACAGGAAAATACTTGAGGTGGCTGAAAGGCTGGAGACAGATTTGGCCCAAAGTTTTGCATGAAGCCACTAGTTCTGGAAACACCATGCAAACCCAGGTTAAATGGCAGGAGTTATTTGCAACACAAATGTCCATGAGTTGCCTTGATCAATCACTACAGGAAAGCCAGAAATAGTTAACTTCCTGCTGACTCCAGTCACTTCAGAGAGAGATATTTCTCCTTTTCTCCTTATGACACCTGTCTTCTCCAGAAAATGGAACCAAAAGGGTGTGTAATATATTTTATTTCTTACCATCTGAACATCTGGTTATCAGCTGCACACCTGGTATCAAGAATTGGTACTTGCTGTTTCCAGTAGTGATGCTCACATCAAAGAGTGGCCTCAGAAAACCTTATGTTGAACACTTTCAGACTATGCCTCTACATTTAAATGAGCATTCCCTACTGAAAGGCAGAGACCTGATTAAACTGAGATCACTCCAGTATTCTGATCCTGTGCTTAATTTATGGATGAACAAATACTTTAGCTTTTTAAATACCACAGGTGTTTTCCTCTCTATTAACAAATGCCAACTGATCTTAATTTAGCTGCTGTATTCTGCAGTGGTTTAGTTTGAACTCTTTTCTGATAGGACAAAGTCATTCTTTTTATTAAACATGGTAATCTATGTGGGTGAAATCAGCAATGGGGATTTTCTGTGTGACACATTTAATAGTTCAAATGAAAAGTAATTGAACACTTTGCAGCTCAAAAGTGGTTTATCTCCATGGATATCACAGTATTTAGAGTTACTTAGTTTGACCATGTTAAAGCAAGAATGGATTGTTCAGTTGTGAAGCATATTATTTGTGGTCTATTTAGTCTGCTGTTTCTTCCAAAGAAAAATCCTCCTTATTTGGAGTAGAAAGCTCAAGCCAAAATGTGTAGGGATGGTAAAAGCTTGCCATAATAAGCCCTTACCTAAGGGGAAAACATTACTATTTTGAAAAACAAGATAATCTGGGAGCCTGCCTACACTTACTGATTCCAAGCAAAAGTGACATTTACTACCGCCTTAGCTGTTAAATATCTTACAACTCAGTCTTCTACCTTTTTGTTGTTGCTGTTGCCAGTCTTCTGTAATCAACTTCAAGAAATTGATCACTAAATTGGGTATTTTATTATCATGACCATAAGAAGCTTTCAGGTCACTATCCACTTTTTTTACTTGGTTTCCTAAAGCATCCCAGTCCCTGTGCAGGTTCCTTAATGCCACATAACAAACCCATGACTCTGATAGCACCATTCTGTAATCTCTACTTATTATTATTTTAATATCCAGCACCCTAATGAATGTCAGAATCCTCACCTTAAAAAAAAAAAATACCCTTCAGGGACTGATAATTGTGACCACTGATGTCTTTTGCACTGTGGAGGGTCACAGGTTTGAGAGACTGTGTTACTTGAAACAGCTCTGAAGGTGTCTAATCCATTTTCTAGTCCTGTAATAATCAGATTAAAATTCAAACATACCAAACCCTTGCTTCCCCCACGTAGGCAAGCACACCAACACCTCACAGCTCCAACATAACCAGCTGATTAGAAGCTGCTTTCATTTCTTTTATTACAAGTTTTGCTCAATTTGAGCCCTGAGATTTGCTTTATAGGGAAGTGTCTGCATACTGCCTTCCTTTTGTCTCAAGCAGAGGGTTTAATAGCTAAAGTAACTGAAAAGGACTAGCACCAGAAAGGCTTTGGTTACCAGAGTAACCGTAAAAACAGACCCCAGTCTCCATGGCAAAGAGAAAAGCTATTTGCTGCAGCCTTTTCAGACCTTGAACAGACACTGACAGTTTTCCTATAATCAGGGCAGATTATTTGTAGGAACTAACTATATTATAATGTTAACTATAGGAGGTCTTGGAAAATAAGCAGTGCAAAAAAGGAAATAAATAGAAGGATTTTTTTGCTGGGTTAGGTGTGACTCTATTTAGAAATGATAACATAAATCAATCTAATGTTGTATTCCAGTGGAACCACCTCCTTATTAAGGTTCTCCCCCCACACACACACACACACATTCCTTGCTATTTTCCTTCTAATTTCCTGCAGGAAAACTGCATCTTTTGGGGTGTTTAAATACCTAACATCCTACTGAAGAAGTTCTTATGACCAGTGTATCTGCTATAATGGTATTGTATGCTGCCTTCTAGATATTTTCCCAAATATTATACCTCAGTGATGCTCTATCTTATCAGATTTACTTGATAGCTGGTTCTTCCTGGTGCCTGCTTCAGAATACCTTCAAATTGCACAATATATATTTTTTAAAAGATCTCTGTAATTCATGGGACTACAAACCCTGCAATACAATTACCTAAATTACCAGTGCACATTATAAGTGCTCCTTGTGGCTAATCATTCTGTCCTCATTGAATTGCCTGACTTGCCAGTGCCTTATTCACTGTAATGGCACTGTTCAGTCTCTGTCCTCCAAACCAAGGTCTGGGAGCAGAGTCATTAATTCCAATAGGTGTTAGGATGAGACTTAAGTCTTTACCCTTTTTAACTATATCTATTTAAGTAGCTGTTGATTGCTTTGCAGAGAGAGAGACTACACTGTATTTCCCTGGTAGCTTAGTTGCAAAAGAAAAAAAAGCACTTATTCTGCACTTTAATGAGTGAGGTAAAATCATAATGAATAGAGAAAGCAAATATTTAGAAGAATAGTTAATATTAAAATGTATATAAACATGTCTAAAATAATGTCATAAACACACACAGCAGCTAAGGTATAGAATTGGTAAGGGGCAGTCTCAGAATATTGTTTGACCTAATCTGTTCTGAATTTTATTAGCAACATAAACTTTAAATACATGTTTTTAAAAATTTCAGTTAAAATATGCAGTATGGGCAACCTATGTGGCTACAGATACTTGCTTACATACCACAGATACTCATTAAGTTAAGCTGAAGTGTACAAAGCATAAAAGAAAACCTAGTAAATTCAATATATTTCCTTCAAGCCACTTAATAAAATTAGCCAAAAATTGTATTGCAAATATATATTCAAATACAAAATGATGTGTTTATCTGAAGTAAAGAAGAGCAATCATATTAAGTATATTTTTCAGTCAGTCTGAGTGTTAGAGAAGCAAAGAATTTCCTAAATAATAGAATGAATATTATTGCCAGGTACCTGTCATGTCAAAAGGAAAGAAAGCTTTTATCACCTTATATAAGGCCTTTGTTTTAAAGGAAACTGAGGCAAAGACTTCTTTTGTCTAAAATCAGAGAGGCTTGAGCTTCAAATCTAAGGAAAAGACTCAGCACACCATGACCCCCACACCAGAGCCCAGAATATGATTCTTCACCTTTCTTGTTAAAAAACTTGTTTTTAAAGTATTTTCTGGGCTTTGATGCTGAAATTAAATGCACACAGTGCTGTGATCTCAAGTAGACTAATTTCTGGAAATAAGTGGTGGAATATTAGTGGTGGAAGGGTTGGAACATTTCTCCTTGAAATCAGGATGTATATTTTTAACCAGAGGCATCTTCACTCAGATTGAAACAAGAGAGCTTCACTGAGGGATGAGAAGGAAAGTTTTACTGGAGTAAAGGCCAGAGATCAGAATCTGTTCCATCAGTTTGTCTTAAAAATGGCATCTTCACATGAGAGGAAAAACACCCAAACCTCCACACATTGTCTTAGCAAATTCTACTCATTTCAGTTAACTCTTTTCTGGAAAAATATTGTCAACTTAAAAATAGATTCAGGGTAAAATAGAAACAGATTCAGAAGACTTAAAGCCAGAAGAAGCAGAGGCAGAAAATATTAGCTCTTCTAAAATGAAGATCAATGTACTTGGGTTGGGAGATGAAGAAAGAGCACTAAGGACCACAGGACAGGCAAAAACCAGGGTCAAACCATGGAAGATATGCGCCTGCCCTACCTTCTGCAAACCCTACTGGCTACTCCAGATCACTACCTCTCTCTGGTGCTCTTCTTAGAGCTCTTTTCAAGTCCATATACAGGCTGTTAGAGCAACCTCAGGGCATCTGACCTTATGTCCCTATTCAACTGCATAGCTGTAGCCAGAGAGATCCATCCAAAGAGAGCTACCAGCCAACAAGGCATGCTGATCTGCCTGGGGGAGAAGAGCAAAGCAGGCTTCCAAAGCAGACTTTCCTACAGTTCAACTAATTGCCTGGATTATGAAGCTATTGGCTGCTCTTTCTTTCTTTCTCTCTGCCTTCTTTGTCCTGTTGTGGATTGGGACTTTTGGGAATCTCAGAATGTTTTGAGAGACCCTGTGTCAAGTCTCAAGACCAGGGAAGAAGAATGTCACCTTTCATTTTACCAGAGGAGACTTTCTGCTGCCCCAGTGATTCCTAGGATATAAGAAAACATCTTCTGACTAGTAAGGTGAAACTAAACCACTTGTGACACAAGCTAGTGTTTAAAATTGGTCCTCCAGAAGATATGAAGAGGTAGCTGTATAACCAGGTAGCCTTTTCTATATGGATTGTGGCTTTTTTTTGTGTGTCATATGCTGAAGTAAGACTCTTGAAGGTAAAAGATGTAACAACTGTAAAAACAAGTCCATAACAGATAAAATAGAATGTTGAATTCTAAGGATAATGATGAACACTCCTGATGCCCCTTAGATATTTAAAATTGCCATTCATTTGCACTGCATGTAATTCATGCTATTTTTCCCAAGTATAATCCCATAAGGGTTTTGACCAAACAAAAATGCTCTAATGACTGCAAATGGTTCAGATATTCTGTCCAGTGAGTTGAAGTTAAGTGATAAAAGTTTCCATGTTAAAAGAAATAATAAGTGGAATTTCACACATATTATAGTAATCGTGAGGCATCCAATTTACATAGAAATAATGTACAAGAATTCTGACCATGATGGTTTAAGTGAATCATTACATGCAGCCCTGATACATTTAGAAAGCTGCAGCATGCCAGGTATGTTTCTTTTAGCATAATAAGTCTTGTAATGGAGCCTTTAAAAGCCTTAAATGTATAGTTAGATTAAACTTTCTGTTTGGATTATAAAAAAAAAAGAAGAAAGAAAGAAAAGAAAAGGAAGAAGGAGGAAAAGAAGAAGAAAACAGATAATCATTAAATAGCCAATTAAAGCAACATTCATCTCCCTTTCCAAGTTAGTATAGTTTCTTTCCACTGTCTCTCTCCAAGAAATATTCTGTTATTTACACTGTGCTCACATTTAAGCAGTTTTTCCAGTGGCAGTGTATTTTAGTTCCACAGGAGTTCACTCCTCCTCTCTGGATCAGTTACAGTTCACAGCAGGATGGAGGTACCCAAGCTCAGGTGGCGTTCCCAAGCAGCTCTTTTGCACTGGCTGATACTAGAGTACAGCCGTGAGATGTAAGGACTCAGATTTCAGGTGGAGGAAGCCCTTTACCTGCATACAAAATGCACTACCTGTGCTATAGGCAAACCAGAGTGGAGAAGTAAGTTGCTCTGAGTGTATCCTCAGGAATCACCACCTGAAGGTGTCAAAAGAAATTTTCAACAAAATGCTTGGGAAAAGTACTTTGCCTGTTAAAAGTTTAAGAGCATCATTTGCTAATGATCCTGGATGTGTTTGGAAGATTTTTGAAACTATGGCTTGACCCTGTTCTTGTCTTTTCAACACCTTCTTCTTGGTTTTAGACCCTAACTTTGTGAGGGTTTGGCGGTTTTTTTACATGAAAAAGATTTTTCTGAAAAAGGACTCTTTTTCTGAAAGCAACATTAGAAACAAATCAGTCAATTCCCCATCCCAAATAAGTGCATTTTTATCATCACCACTGCAGAGCTCAGAAAAACATCTTCAATTACATGTGAAGAAATTTGACCATCACCACTGGTAGTCCCTGAAAATCAGACCTCTCTCCCAGGCTGTTCAACCCAATTTGGTATTTTTCAATTGTGTGGTTTGTGATTATCACACCATTTGTCTTTCTGCTTCCTTCAGACCTCAAGGGAATGCAAAATAATACAGATCCCAGAAACAGATTTGGATTGAATTTGATTCTTTCCAATAGAGAGTTCAAACCACTAAAGAGGGTCACAGAATCAATATGCTCAAAAAACATGGGCATTTCAGAGAAAAACTCAGTCAGGACACAAGGGGGAAAAGCAGCTCTTCTCCCCTCTTCACCTTCACCCTTCTGCTGTTGCTGCTGCCCTCCTCTTTCCCATTTCCCTCTGTTTTGGAAGCTGCTTTCCATTCCCTTTTTATTTTTGTACCCTCCCTCCTGCAGCTAGCACTCTCCCTCACTGACTGCTTCTCCTTCCCAATGCTGGCTGCTTCTGCTGCCTCCACCACAAGGCTTGTGTAGCTCTGAATGCTAATGCACAGGCATGAGATCGCAGAGAGGCTTCAGGTTTAAAAGACTCTTCCATTCACTGAAAAAAAGAAAAAGCCCAATCTGACTCCTTTCCATCATGTCTTGTGTCTTAATATGTAAACTTTGAGCATGATGAAGAAGAACCATAAATGGACATTGATCATACCAGATCCAAGACCCTGCAAGAGGGAAGATTTGGAATATTCCCAAATAAATACTGGGGATGGAAAGAGGAGAAAAAAAAAAAAAAGAGAGAAAAAAAAAAAGCAAGGCCACATTTCTCTTGCAACAGATATGTGTACAAGTGGCTCAGTTCAAGTTGTTTACTCATGGTCTTCCTCCACCACTGTGGGTGTAAAGCAATGATGCCTCCTTCAAACTACTCCTGCCACAAATAAAACCTTAACAAGGCTACAGACAGTTCTATTTTTTTTTTTAGCATTCATTAGGAGATAGCAGCAATATTAATGTAATTATTTTTTGCATTCACTTTTTTGTTAGTGATATAATTCCCACCAATTCCCACTGAATATGCTCCACATACTAAGGTATAGATGTAGCAGCTATCGCAGTATCCCCTCTAATATCATGAAACATCAGGCTGAACTTGGCATTTGCTTGCTCCAAAATGAGTGTGGAGGAGAGCACATATGCAGGAATGAACACTTCAAGTCCCAGAGTATCCTGCACTGCCATGACAATATTACAGCATGGAATTACAATCAGAGCTTCTCCTTCTGAAGTCCCTGGAGATGAAATAAGGTTGATAAATGTAGACCTCTTGTGAAATCCGACTTAGCCTCCAAATGCCATTCCACAAGGGCACAGATTACCTGCAGGAGCCAGGTTACATCTGACAGCCTTCTGCAAATACTATGGCCAAGCTAATACACCTGAAATACCTAACATTAGAGGTGCATTCTGGGTAGCTGAATCCATCCTCATCAGATTCCAATTTTCACAATATCTCAGAATTTACATTTCCACAGCATGAGAAAGTTTACAGCCAACCTACTTGCAAAGACATTTAGAAAATGTGACCTGTGTGTAACCTGGGCTTGTTGAATCTGCTGAGAAACAGAAACATCTCTCAGAATTGTTCACAAACTAGTTCAGTATTAATCAGGATGTGAGTTTTTGCAGACACTCTGCTGAACTTTAGAGGGGTAAGGTAGCTGCCTGCTTCCCTTAGCTTGCCTATGCTACAGTGATACCTATGGTGACAGAAGACTGACATGAGGCAGTCTCAATCTTTCTGCAGGGACTCCATAATGACACCAGGAAGATCAAGCTGTTAACCTGCCCAGTTAAGTTCAGTGCATAAATGTGAGTGGCCTGAACAAAATTACTGTCAGTCACTGCTCTTTGGTGACCTCACAGCACATCCCCAACACAAGGTCTGCAGAGAGATGAAGGTGAATGTTGGAGAGAATCAAGCCAGCAATGTATCAACTAATACTTCAAATGCTGATGATTCTGACTTTCTTTGAGTCTGAAAAAGCCTCTACCACTTCTATAGGAAGACAGAAGGAAATACTCTTGTCAATCAGGCTGCAATAATATGACTGGGAAACATTCTTGGTACAGGAGTAGAAGGACAGGGCCAGCAGAGAAGCTTAGAGCTCTGGGTTGTTACATGCTACTCCCTGATCAGAGGTAGGTCATAGCCAGCTACAGTGTGAGGTAGCCACCAAGAAAGGACAGTGCTGCTAATTTCCATTATTTATTACAAATATCCTACAGCAGCTCAAAAGAAAACACCAGAGATGATTTCATAACAGAAAGAGACCTTTTCTTCCTGTTTCCTTCATTCTTAAAAGAGTGCAGTTCTGACAAAGAAAAGAAATCTTCTCCTGGATTGTGAACAACAGTACCAAATATTGTCTAACAGAAGTAAAAGATTTAAAGGTTGTACACAAATGTTTATAAATGACCCAGTGGAAAGGAAGGGTTTGTACACTGCTCTACCATACAGTCACCATTTCTTAAGCCTTGGTCCAGTGAAGGGCTCTAGCACTTGCCTAAGGATGTGAAGAGTTCTACAGACTGGCAGACCACAGCTAGTGCACTTGGTGCTAAGTGCATGTTTGCATCAGTGTCCTGGGAGATGAAAAGATGTTGAGAATCAAACCTACTGTTTTCTGTAGAGCAAATTGTGAAAGATGAAGGAAAGATCGAAACAACTTTTCTTTCAGAGATTCCAGCTGACGGCTGAAAGTTTCTTGTACTCTCATGAGCTAAATAAGGGGAATTCAAGAATTTGTTTCCAGTGAAAGTGTCAGCCTAGCAGAAGAACTATTTTTAGACAACACAGTAGACTCCACCTAGATGGACTACTTAGTACAGAAAAATGTAGCACTAAAAACTATCCTTCAGTGAGAAACTAACAATATCTTGTTTGTTCTTGGTGTCATACTCTGCATGTTCTCTGTCATGACAGGCTCCCTGTGTTAACTGATGTAAAAACAGTTCTAGTGAAAAGCTGTGAAGAAACATCTACTGAAAAATTTCTATTGTAAAAGGAATATATTTGATAGGTATGTGTAAAACATACCCTTCCCATCTTTTACATATTCAACAATACAGATTAGAATAAACATTTTTTTGCAGTCTCTAGACCTAGCAGAACATCAGATTTCAACAGACACCTGGAGGTACCTCATTTAATTCCATGTGGTGGAGATACATGTAAGCCTGAGGATTCAGAAGTGATGGCAGTAAATGTATTTCTTTTAGCAGTGGCTAGAGCTGGTCAACACTGCCAGAAATACAGCAGAAAGCACAGAAATGTTTAATGGGAATATGTTATTTAATCTTGTGCTTTGATAGAAAGTCAGAAAAATACTTCATTTTTTTAAGGGTTCAGCACTTCATTCTCATCCAAGCAAAATATTTCAAGAAACGTCTTAAATATCTACAACATGTTTTCAGAAGGAAGTACTGGCATTTTTCCAGTCTGCTCTTTAAGGAAATCTTAGAAAGAGAAAATATTTCCTATGAAAAACCAATGAGAAATTCTATCCAGTTCTAAAAATGACTTGGAAGTGACAGAGAACAACACTGCATGCAAGTCAATACTGCAATATTAGTTCTAAGCACTTTGTCCTCAGAAGCTGAATCAAAAGTGTTCCAAACTGCTCAGAACAATTGTTTTATTCCTCATCTTCTTATGACATGTACAATTTTAGAATGGCACTTTTACAATTCTTACCAAAAGCTCAGTCCCCCAACTTCATTGACACCATAGTGGAGAAGGAATGCCCATGTTCTCTGGCACATATGGGACTGAACAGGGCATCCTTTCCCACTTTCTGTGGTGATGGCAATGGTCACTGTCTTACAAAACCACTAGCTTTGATCACAACTGTTCCTCAAACCAGCTGAAACAAAGTAAGTACTGACTGGAAGCCACAGTTCCCTAGTACATTGCCTGGATCTCTTTGCAATCACCTGAGAAAAAATAGAGCCTGCAGGCAATAGCTGAAGGGGAAGGTGGCAAGGTTACACAGCAACTCGGAGCACATGACACTAATTCTCCTCAAAATTTGCCAGCTAGGAAAACAGACTCATGTTAAAGGTGTAGGAAAAAAACTATCCTACCTTCAGACCAAAAATGTACTTTCTGCCCGCCCCCCACCACCACTTCAGCAGTCAAATCTTACAATTCAGCTAGGCAAAGGAGGAAATTTTGTCAGCTTGGCATATGATACAACTGGAAGGAAAGGAAAGATCTCACAAACAATGCTTTTGAGGAGATTTTGGGGTACACCTGAATGGACAAATTTGCCTTGTCTTGCTCTTGCTCTCAGCTGGCTGGATATGAACAAGCTCTAGTCCATGACTTGTATAACTGTGCAAGCATGGCACTGTGCCCAAGCTAATAAATCCTTCTGGGAACATAGCCAGCTTGCAAAACAGACAGGTGAGCAGATATCTGTCTGCATCTGGCCACACTGACATGTATTTAAAGATCCATTCATCACCTACAAGAAATATTCTGTTCAATACACACATACAGAAACAGGGATATTGATGCAGAATGGACAGAATTCTCATGTCCAGATGTATGAATGCAGCTAAACCCCTAATATTGTATCATCCAAAAATTAAAAACTGATAAACAGAGAGGGGAAAAAAAAATAATATTTAGCTAGTTTTAGTTTTACCATAAAAATATCAGGCAGATAAAATGAGTACCAATGCCAAAATCTTCTCAAGAGTATCTTTGGGCTTGGAAGACATTACTGGCAAATACCACAAAAGAGTTATTCTATGGTGTAATAAGTGCAGCTATTACAGCACTGGGAGGACAGTGGGTGGTGGCAATTCCAGCAGTCTTAGTGGCAGCAGAGGAGGATGTATTAGAGAACATCAGGCTCACTCACAACCAATTAGTAGTATGGAACTGAGGAGAGCACAGCAAGAAGACCTAATAATAAGCATTCTTAAATACAAGCAACTGATGCAGAGGATGAATTAAAGTCAAGGGGCATGATTTTTAGGAAGCCAATTGTAGCTTACCATCTATTTAGTGTAGTTTCTGTTGCCAGTTGAAGCAATGTTCATTATGTGAGATTAATACTGCATGTATTTGAACTTCACTGCGTTCTCCATGCTACTTTTTCTTATTATGATGGGTGTACCTTTTAAGATAATCAGTAAAATAAAATAAGATAAAATTGCAATGTTGCTTAGTGTTTTTTCTCCTATTTTGTACTATAATGAATGTTCACTCTGAAATAATTAAAAGCCCCTATCTTGCAAGTGATGACTATCCATAATAAATTCAAGTAATGAACAAAGTTCTTAATGCTGGAAAAACAAACTCATGAGTAGATAAACATTAAATGAGAGATCATCTTTCCTTTCCATTTTATTTCATTCCCAGCCCAATTTCTTATATGAGAATCCATTTTCTTGTCTGGAAATGGAACAAATTCCAAACAAATAATGATGATTCTTAGTAAAAGAAATGGGTAAAAATTGAAGTTAGCCATTTTGAAAGGAGCAAATCCATTTTATCACCAAAAAACTAATGGTAACTCTGAACAAAGAGTTTCTGACAAGTCAAGTGTATCTGCAACTTGCTTTCTGTTGGCAGGTTCAGCCAAAAAACCCCCCAAACAAACAGAAAGCAACCCTCCAAAAAAAGAAAAAAAAAACCCCAAACCAACCCACCCCAACCCACCCCCAAAAATTTCAGAATTACTTCTGAAATATTTCACTTCTTCAGGTCAGATTCACAGGTGATTCTATAGATCCATTCCTGTAACTGCCAGTCCTGCAGAAGTTGGTGCTAGTGCATTTTTATGCCAATACAGCTTCAATTTACAAAAGGCAATCTCAGGTTGAGGAGTTCAGTGGATTTTTCTATTTACACTGAGAGATGCCAATAGAAGGTGGCTAAAAATGGTAGTTTTAAAAATTGGGATTAACCCAGACACTCAATTTGTGTTACCCAGCCTATAATTTCATTGTGATTTTTCAAATTTCTTTTTGGTGACCATTTCATTTCAAAGAACCTGGAATCACAGAAAGCAAAGACCAGACATCATGATAGCAAATGTAATTTGCTTATAAATTACCCAGGAAAAATGAGAGAAAAAAAACCCCAGCTGAGTAAATTCTACAGTTTTGCTCCAGGTAACTATATAAAATTGTTGGTCAAAAGAGAAGTACACCTCTAAGTACATTTATTTTGAAGGAAAAATTGGGCAAAGACCTGACAAAGAGAAAGAAGATGGGAAAAGAATATTACTGTTTCTCTGCTGTTGAGATGAATCTCCTTTAACTATAACAGTGTCCTTAGTCATTCTCATCAACTTACAATAAGTCCTGGAAGCTTATCATTTTAATCAAAGCAAAAAAAGTGAAGCTAACTTCAGTAGTGACATGCTAGCAAAGACACACAGCTGTTTTACCCAGAGGTAACCACTTTAAACATGTATTCATGATGAGAAATCCCATTAGCAGATGTGTCAACTGAGTAGGAGAACACCAGTGAAGCAGTGGCTCATTTCACTGCTGGACAACACAGTTACTCCTGTTTAATGCTGGACAACACTGTCATGATGTGTCATTGTGTGGAGCTGAGGGCAGGTGTCTTATGAGTGCAACAACTTCTTAGAACAGGATCAGGAACTGAGTTGGGGAGACCAGTGCAATAATTTATTGATGCAGTCTTCTACTTTTCATATAGACTGATTTAGAGCCATTTTCCCCACACCAGGAGAGGTGGAAGATTTGAAAGCAGATTTCTTTCTCTTAGACTCGGTATCATTTTGTTCACTTCCCAGACCAAAAAGACTTCTCTCAATGTTTCTCTAGGTCCATCTAACCTATATCTAGGATTTCCATTCCTAGCTTATGCCACCTCTTCTACTTTTCTCCCTCCTTCCTCTTCAGATCTATTCAAACAATATTTCATGAAGCCCTACATTCAAATTTTCAAATGGTTTGTTGAACAAGGACATGTGCTTTGGTCTTATTTTATGGTCAGCTTAAAGGGGGGCTGGTTACTAAATGCTCATAGGATCATAGGATTGTCTGAGTTGGAAGGGACCTCAAAGATCATCTAGTTCCAACCCCCCTGCCTGGCAGGGACACCATCCACAAGATCAGGCTGCCCAGGGCCCCATCAAGCCTTGTCTTAAAAGCTTCCAGGGATGAGGCTTCCACAGCCTGTCTGGGCAACCTGTTTCACTGCATAACCACCCTCATGGTGAAGAACTTCCTCCTAATATCCAGCCTAAATCTCCCCTCCTCTAGCTTACACCCATTTCCCCTGGTTCTATCACTAGCTGACCTCCTAAAAAGTCCCTCCCCAGCTTTCTTGTAGCCCCCTTTGGGTACTGGAAGGCCACAATAAGGTCCCCCAGGAGCCTTCTCCTCTGCATCATTGGCAGTTGTTCTAGATTAATGCAGCCCATAGTAATACTTAGCAAACTCAAAGGAAGCACCTAGAAAATGTTCCTCTCTAGTGCAAAAAATCACCTTCATGCCTCCAAGAACTCTTGTAACTCAACTGCAGCACTCCCTCCAGCTATCTGTCCCTGCCTGCCTGAGCCTTGGGCAATTTCCAACTGAACTTCTGGTTTCTGTGTGCTTATACAGCTCTTACACAGGACACTTCTCATAGATAATATTGTTTGGCATTATGAGATAAAATCCAGAAAGAACATAAAACCCCAAAACTCTGCAAGTCTATAAATTCAAACTCACTGGGAAAAGGGGAGTGCTGGTCATCTTAATACAACTGAAATACTGAAATCATTCTTTCCTTGGCCAGTGTGAGTAAAGCCTTCCAACTGTGACATATTCAACTATTATAGCTCTGGAGATGAGGTAAGTACCTACTTTAGTAAAGGTAGGCAATTAGAAGAATTAAATGGTAAGACCTGGTGCTTCACCTCTGTCACATTGGGGAGGGTATATTTCCAAGAAATCTCACAAGTTCCTTTAGCTGGAGGAAAGGTGAGCAAATCTGGCACAGTCGGCACTAATGAAGGGAAAAAGAGTTACTGATGAGGTGAAGAAAAACTCCTAAAAGGTTAAAGAATGGCAGCTAACCCATTATAAAAATTTATTCTTTCTGTGAAAAAAATTCTCTCATATTGACCACCATTTTACTGCTTGATAAAGCTTGTGTCTTTTTGTAAACAGATGTAGTATGAAACTGGTAAAAGACTGTCAGAGGATGGGTAATAAAGGAGTGAAATGTCAGCTATGAATATCATCTCCTCCCTCTTCTTTTCTAGATACATTTCTATAATAAAATTATAATAAATTATATATTATAATAAATTTATATAATGTGCATATAATATGTTACCTTCTGTTACAGAAATAATACCTTTATCTTTGTAAAAGTGGGGTAGAAACTGAGGGCTTCACTAGATAATGCATACTCCGTCCTCTGACACAGTAAAGAAAACACCTTCTAATGTACCTGTCATAGCAGATATGAATCAATGAGTGATATTAATACACCCTGGAAAGGTTCACAAAATGTGTAGGTGTGGTGCTTGGGGACATGGTTTGGTGGTGAGCATAGTGGTGTTAGGTGGATGGTTGGACTCAGTGATATCAGAGGTCTTTTCCAACCATAATGATTCTATGGTTCTGTCTCACTCCTTTTACCACAGCTGTATTTTCAGCAGAAAATTCAGGTAAATGTTCCTCTTTTCTGAGAGGGGAGAAAGACAATTGGCACCTGCAGGTAAAGAGCCAGAGACCTTGCTTTTCTTCCTCAGAGGGGCACTGGTCAGAACTGGCAATAAAGGAGAAAGGGACAGAGAGAGAAGGATGCTTTCAGTACATTCTATATTTATTGATTTCTTTCATTAAGCTGCCTTCTGTCACCCAAACTTCTTTCATTAATAACAAGAAAAAAATATCATAAGGAGTGCTGATTAATAATAATTTGATGTAGCATTACCCTTTACCAGTAACACAATGCTAAACACTAACTGGGTGGCAGCCAAGATCTTCCAGCTTCATTTATTGCCTCTTAAGTTTCTAAGGAAGAGCAGACCAAAGCTTAGTGGACTTCTGCCTACTGACAAAACACACTGAAAAAATCACAATAACCCTTTTGGAGACTTGTTTTTCTTATCCCAAGCTAGGGCAACTGCAAAAAGATTCTTCCTGAGACTTGAAAAACATGTGTTTGGCACAGGTGTAGTACTCTTTCTAACTTTGACAATGATTCAGCAAACACCTCATCATCTGGATTCACTTCTGAACTCTATTTTGCAGCATACAGCTCCACCTGTTGAACAGGTTTTAGGAAAATAAGCCCTACAAGAAATTTGCCTTTTCTCCTTGCTGTTTTGAGAAAAGCTCAAGAAAAGCTGTTTCAAGGTCATTTGAAGAATTGAAAAATCAATTATGCCATAATTCCTGACAACTTCAAGAGAAACAGAGAATAGAAGACCAGGTACAGTCAACCTCAGTACAAGTCAAAGGGAATTTGACCCTCTGGTCAGCAAGGTGGTTGGGGATGCATTTCTGACTGTTTCAGGAAGAGAACAGGACTCCCAGATCTTACTGTGGGAAAGAGTTTTATCTAAAGTACCCAGAAGATGCATATCAGAGCAAGCATGAACTTTACAGCAAATTAGCTATTGTTAGAGGTGAGCTCCTACTTCTCAACACAATCAAGGGATGAAGCAAGCATAATAGGTATTAGCTTTACTTTGAAGTGCCCATGCTTTCAGGGCAGAATGAAAACACCAATTGACTCATTAACTTTAAAACATGGAACAATTCCACTTGTTCTAAAATTTTGGAAAACCTAAACCAAATATATTCTCATCTACTATTAAACAGAAAACATACGTAGGCACCTTGGAAGGTATAAGAATATACAGTCTGCTTATTTAAAGTGGTAGTAATGAAAAACATGTTGGCTGAGGTTGACAGAAGGAAAGGAAAGGGAAGCACAGATTTCTGCCAGTGCTTTAAATATACCACAAAACTGAAGGGATAATTAGGAATATCCTGTACATATTGTTTCTACCAATGACTCTCAATAACATAACTCAGTAACTGATATGTATAATTATTCTGTGTTGCTACCAGCTCTCCTAGGTAACCTGCTAGTATGTAGGACACGTAATGCCTCTCTCAGTTATCTGATTATAAGGGCTCTGATGGGGGCTCAATAGCAAATACTTCAGTAACTTCAGCTAAGAAGAGTCAGAGGAAGCATTGGAGGGCCTGGCTTTCATGTGGCAAATATCAACAAGGCCACAAATAGGTCATATTATGAAAACAGCTTAAAATAAAACACATACATAGACTTCACTATATGTATAAGATTTTCTTTTTAGCATCTCCTAATACCACAAATAAATACATAACTTCAAAGTGAGTAGTTGAGAGCAATAGTTCATCATAGCAGAGATTTACTGACTCATCCTCAGAAGATTTTGCTGATGTCCAGAAGCATGTTGTTGTCTAACCTTTAGCATCCTAGAACAAGGGGGAGGGTGTGTAATAGGAGATTGCTTGCCTCACATTTGGTGTATTTTTTACTTCCTTAAAAAGGACCTAGAAGTTCAGAAGAAGTAACTTAAAAATTAAAATGCTTTAATTACTTTCTTTATTCTAAGAATCATGAATATGAGAGATCTGTACTCTAAAGGCAAGGAAATTTAATTGCTAGTTTTACAGAAAATACCTTAAAGTCAGTAAAATATAACAATTGTATTGTATACAGGAATCTCATGAAAGCTGTTGGAATAGAAGCTGCAAAAATGGCCTGTGGGCTCCTGAGACTCCTTGTTTAGGGGAAAATGTATGATACTAGGTACCATAAACTTTTTGACCTGTCTCACCTCCCTTCACAATGCTGATTTCTGGCAGGCTGAAGGATACACAGAAAAGAATGTTGCATTGTCAAAACAAGTTTTTTCTTTGGCACAAGTGATTTTGGAAGCAAAGGGAATGGAGTCTTGGCCAGTGAAAGTCTTCTATGTGTGACCAGCTTCTCACCAATCTAAATTGTTCATCAAAAGGTTCATTTAGCTTGAACTAAATTTGTCAAAAACCCACATGAAAATGCACATAATGCACTTCCATCTACATTTCTATTTACATTTCTAGAACATAATTTTCCTGTATTTAGCATTATAATACATCTGTGTGATGTTTTATGGGAGTTATGCAAGCTGCTCCCCTCTGTAGGCTGGTCTAGCTAGTTGGCCTGTTGGTGTACAGTGGCCAGGGACTTCCCTCTGATGCACAATAGCAATGCCCTGACTGAGGAGGCTGCTGAGCAGCCTGGGAGTTGTATTGCCTGTCCAAGAAGCCCAGCTGCAGCATTCAGAAGGATTTCCACTGTGAATTTCAGAGGTTTAGCCAGGAATTTTCTGAGGTTTGTGGTTTTGTCTGGTTTTGTTTTGTTGGTTGTGGAGTTTTATTTCCTTGCCTTTTTTTTTTTTTTTCACTGCCTCTTTTCCTTTTTTGTTTTTGAGGGAAAAAAACCCCAAAACAATAATAAAGCTCTAAATCTCCCTCTCCCTTAAGCTTCTATCACATATGCTGACAGATTTCCCAGCAAATTCTACTTACTAGACTTGCCTTTTTTATCTTTTGACAAAGTGTGAAGGCCAAAGCAGGTAAGATTTGAATATGCAGTTTCACAGCATGAACAATGCACAGGAAGCAACAACCTGCAAAGTTTACAATCATGCACTTCTTTAGCTTAGTTACAATCTTGACCTAGGGAAAGGGACACATCTCTAGTGTACACACAGAGCACCACAAGCAGAGCACCAGCAAAAAGCTGACACACAAAGTATGCTCAGTTGACTTGCAAGGTTATGATGATATAAACATAGTAACACCATGAACCTTCAATTTTGTTGCATCCTTGCCACAGCATGGCTGTTGTTGATACACATTAGCTGAAATTTTCTGAAAGTAAGAGGATATGTCAAGCAAAAGCAACTGAAGTGATCACTTGCAAACAGTCTTTGGTATCCAGGTGAAGGTACATGTACAATATCCCTCCCCCTACAGGCATTCTGTAGTGAGGAGTATACAAAAGTGCATATACACTTCTAGTAATTCATTATTCGCACTAAGAATAGAGGCAGTGAGAAGGCTGAGAGATGAAGTCTCCTCATCCTCCTGAAAATCAGGACAACACTAAGCAAATTCAGTAGACAGAGACATGGTCAAGCTGCATTCCAGACATTTTAAACATGTTAAATGAAAACAGCAGGTTTGAGGTAAGGATCTGGGGGTTTATAGTATTTTTTCCTGTTAAAGTGTTCCCCTTGGCATCTAGAACCCCTTGTGTAGTGCTGTACCATGCCTGAGGTAGTGTCTGATTCCTGCACAGGCAGGAACTTAGCTATCTTCACTGTAAAGCACCATAGCAAATCCAGAGTGCACAAATAAAACCCAGTCTTACTTAATGTTAAAACCCCCTGGATTGTAAAAGTCAAATAGTGATTTTGGTATTCTGTCACAGGCATTTTATGCAATTTATGTTTTCATATCAGTGCTTTGACAATCTTTTTTTTCTTGCATACTGGCACCTGATTGAATCCTGCACCTGGACATCACAAAGAAAACTGATCTTTTAAGGGACAGCTTAATCTAGGTTTGTATGAAAGATTTTTCCTAAAATTATGTGAAATCAGAATTTTGGGAAACCTAATAGAGCCTCAGATAGAAGAAATATCATTAGGAATGAGTAAGAACACTGAATGGAGTGGGGGGGGGGGAAAAAAAAAGGCATGGAGTTTCATTTTTTAAGTCTGTTTTACTGGGTACAGTTTTCATTAAATGTGTGCACTTAGAGGTGATCTTGGCAAATCTCAACAGCTAAAGACATCTCTCTGGCTTTCTCTGAATCCTTAGTGGGAACAGACTGTGATATTTCACTGCTCTCATCACATGAAGTATATTGACCTGTCAGAAGTACCTCCAAATGGCACCTGATGGTAAGGGATCAGGAAAGGGGACAGCAGAGTCCTAGGGGCTTATACTAAGTTCTTATGCCAAGGCTAGAGAGAAAAGAGGTCATGGGACATGGAAACGTGGAGCTAGGCTGCTGCTCAGCGATTATCCCTTTTCTCTGCAAATATTGCCTTCAGTGCATTGTGTCAAGGCTATTCCCTTGAGGCTGAATCAGAGCTGCATTGAATGGCAGCTCTAACAAAGTGTAGGGGAGGTGGCAGTTCAATCAGGAAGGTACAGACAGTGCATTCTATGGGTAATTGCAGGATTCCCTGTAGTATGTAAAGCAAATTAGAAAATACAAATAAATGAGGGGCAATTACTAAAATGTTTGCTTTGGAAACCAGAAATATTTTTTCCCTGCTGAAACAGTTACTGGCACCTTGTTCTCTCATGGATTTAGAAATGGTTCTAAACCACTATTTCCTAAAAAAATAAGGCTTTTTTTCATGATCAAGTCAGGGGTTTGTAAAGCCTAGATTCATATTCATCTGTCCAATGGAGACTCTGTAGGGTCTAGTAATACAGTTTAGCTAGCTTTGTGGCATATATCTCCTTAACATGGCTGTTGTTTTCAAGAAACAGAATTTCATCTGTTGAAAACTTCAGCTCCTCAGTCAGACTTAAGTGGAATGGGTCAAAGCATTCCTAATTTACATGTGGGAGCTGCTTATAGGAGACAGTACAGTTAACTCATCCACATTTCTGTAGGAAATGGTTAACATGGAGCAGGAAATCTGCAACCCAATTCCCAAGCAAGTATCATGGAATCCAAACATTTCTCAGGAGTATTTTACAGTGGATATTTTTACAGTTTTACCATGGCACAAAGGTAAATTGGAAGAGGAGAATAATACATAAAATTCACTGCACTAACCATTTAACTCTGTCCACAGTCATGATAACTGTTTCCCATTTGCACCCTGTTTATGCTACTGGACATGAGCAACTTTCCAAGTTGCCCTGCTCTGCTCTGGTACCTGTAGATACGGTAGCATGCCTATCACATCAGGGACAGGCAAACACTACAAAGCATTCCTGGCCTCATATAATTTTGGATAAAAAAAAGATAATTAGGCTGAAAAATGCACTCAGCCTTCTTTTTCACAGTTCCTTAGAGAACAGGCACCACAGTGGAAGTACTCTAAGAATTATTAGTTGAATAAGTATTTAGCATACTCAAACAACTTCCTTTTGTTGTTTGAGGCTTTTTAAAAATCACCAACATTGTTAGGGTTTGTAAGCACTCTTTGAACACTGGGTGGGTTAAGACTACACCATGTCTCTCTTTTGCTGAAAAGGCATCCACTGCTTGTGCTTTGATGCTGATCCAAAAGCAGCATTCTGTGTTTGTCTCATGCTGGAGGGGTTTTGGCTACTCTGAGCCATAATGTACCATAGCAAACAGAATCAGGCATGTGACAGTTTGCTACATCTGTGCAGGGATAAGTCATTCATCTCAAACTGACACTTCTCCCTTTTCCAAAGTGACACTGCAATAGAGAAATCTGCTTGCTCATTTGTGGGAAGGAGATTAATCAGTCCTGGCAAACAGAGATGAATTTCATTCATACAGTACATAACTCGCAGTTCTTACTTTCATTAAATTGCCATGGATATTGTCCCACTAAATTCAGCCAGAAAGCTACATTTCTAAAATTATTTTACCATTGAGCTGTAAAATGGGGTCCTGTGAGGTACTTTAAGAGACATTCTGTAGCACCAGGATTAAAAATAGCAGTACTTTCTTCAGAAAAATTATAGCTGCCAGTTCCAGATTTTCCGTGGTAATTAACCTAGATGCACTCAAGTGATGAGTACTCTCCCTAATGACTCTATTGGTTCAAAAAGGGAACATTTTCCTGTGATCTCCTCTGACAGTATCATCAGGATGTTGTCAGTGCAAACAATACCCTTATCTAGCTTCTTTTCAAGTCACCTGATTAACTGGAGAAAATAGAAACAGAAAGGAAAAAAAGCATGTCCTTGCACAGAGGCTGTAAATGTCACTGAAAGGCCAAGGGACCAGTTCCACCTGTCCTTCCTTCGTTAGCTCAGCTTCTCCCGCTGGAGTGGCGGCTTACTGGGGTGCTTTATTCCCCAGTCTCCCTGCCAGAAAGTGGATCTTTACTGTTAGAAACCCAGTTCATGTATCCTGATCACAATGGCGCCTTTGTGAAGGGAACAGTGGGTACAGGGCTTGAAAAACAACTTTCCTTCCCATTTAGAACCCTATAGGCTCATTATTCAATAGCACAGTGGTAACATAATGCATTTTCATTTACTTCACCCTAAATGTATGTAAATTAAAGGGTGGGTTTTTTATTAAAAATAACACTGATGTGTTTTTTGTTATTCAGAACAGAAATTGTATTAGTGAAAAACAGCACTAATGACATTTCACATTCAAATTTGCCACTTGGTGGAAAAAGGAAGGTCTCACCCTGTGCTCCAAATATCAAAAAATACATACAAAACCTCTACTAATTGGTACTGTCACCCATATGGTTAGTCCATATGTGGGTTTCACTTGTTTTAACTTATGATTGTCTCCTTAGATGGGAGATTGCTTCTTAATCAAAAAATGCTGCTTTCTTTACAATGAAAAATCAATATGAAATTAAATGGCAGAATCGCTACGTGTCATTGCTGGAAGGTTTTTGGGTGCAAAAGTGTCATCCCAACCAGGAGAGAGTACATACTGATGAGTGTTTAGTGCATTAGGAAACCAGGGACACTGTAAGATGTGGTAACTTGTCTTTAACATTTGCATTTTTGAAGCACCTAGGGCTTGAAATCTAAACTTATTTAGCCCAAACCTTTAAATGTTTAGATTGTAAGATCCTGTTACCACGCTGAATCAAGTGTTTGGCTTCATAAGCAAATCAAGTAAAGATACTCTTCTTTCAAGGCTTCCTCACCTGTGTGAGTTCTGCAGATAAAGGATGGATTGTCTAGGTAATGATGGAGTATAAAGAGACAGCATATGAGCACAGACTGAAGTATTTACCTACATCTAATCTAAAGTCCTTCTAAAGTTAGAACCTTTACCATTCTTAGTTTTTGGTTTGAAGCTCTTCCAGTCATATCTTGGGAAATTATGTCCTCAAACAAAAAAATCAAGTATATAAAGAAGATGAAGGGAAAAAGAAAAGAACAAACATATTGACTACATGTGATCATGTCAAACTGAATTAAGGTCAGCCAGAAAAACTAGAGTTTTGCATTTTTTTTCTCAAGATGTTCAAGCCTATGGTATTTTATGTGTCATGATAAGTGTTTACATCATCTAGTTCAGGCTCTCAGTTTTGCTACTTTCCATTACAGGTTGGTTGGGGTAGTTTGTCTTTTTTTTTTATTCTTGTGGACCAGGTCTGCTATGAAGGTCATCTCTGCAGGGGAAAACACAATTACAGATCCTATGGGGAACTGTGAAAATCAGAAAGAGACCTTGCAGTGGGGTCAGAATTCAATGGGGCGAAAAAGTGAAGAACCACTAAGATGCATTTGCAATTGACCTGCACAGTCAAGCAGGCAGACTGCTGCTTCCTTGATGAGTTGAATTACCTTTCCAAGCTGTTTTGGTTCATACCAAATGTACAAAACCAAAACAATCGAGCCCTGAAGCCAGAGCTATGGAATTCAGTAGGGCCAAACATGAGTTGAGTCATGGAAAGTAACATTGCACTGAAAGTCAGAAATATTTCATTGGTCAAGGTGTTAGGACATTAAGCAGCTTCTAAAAGTCCAATGAACCTACTAAATGTGGAAGCAATTTAGAAACCTGAAGGAAGACAGTCTGAACAGCAGGGGGAACATTAAATTAAGCAAGTTCTGGTTTCTGCTTTTCATATCAGTACCAGTTCTGGCTACCCAATGAAGAACTGCAAGACACAAAGTTCAGAAAGGGGTCATGGAGAGATACATGTCTACTGCTTTTGTCTTGACATTTTTTTCCCAGTAGTTTTGTCATCTTTGTGTAGATTTTGAACACTCTGGTAGAATGAGGAGTTCCCTGGAGAAAAGCAATCCACTGGGCTTCTATGAAAGCAAAGAAGACAAGATACACTTGTCCAACATCTTTTGCCACTTGAGAACTGGGAGGTTTTTATTCAGTTGCCAAAGAAAGTAGAAGGTTATGGTTGCTCTTATCTGTGAAGAACAAGGATGGATGTCAAGTTTCTGTACCATGTCTTGGATTTAAGTTTGATTGGTGTTACAGACACCTGGCAAATAACAATAAATCATGTTTATGCTGGTCCTCAACCACATTACTGAGGAGAGTGACATCAGACTAGGTGGTAGCTTAAAAATTCAATAGCTTGAGTTACTTCAATGGTTTTTGAGAATTAATTTGCTATACAGCCTGATCTAGGTCTCTCTATTTTTACTTTTGGCTGTAGAGAATACTCTGGTCACAGGCAACAGTTTCTTTCATGGCATCATTCTGTTATTGAGGGATAAGGGGGAGCAGTAGACTAAACTTTCAGAAGAAAAGGTATTACATCTTCTGATACTGAAATCAGGCAGTTCTACCTCATGAACCAGAAGCCCATCTTGTTTAGGACAATGACAAAGAACAGTCCTCAAAACACAAGAAACGCAGTTTCAGGGCTAAAGCTTTGAATTCTGAGTTCAAACATTTTCCACTGTGAGGTATATGATACTTTCTGAACAGGTTTGTCTTCCATCACATTTAATATTAGTCTGGAAAAACACATCTTTATCAATTTTTTGTCTAACTTCTGCTCTTCATTCTTTACATATTTTTGCCCTGACTCTCCCACAGGTAATCCCAGAGCTACAGAGAAAGAAGTCCACTGAGAGAAGTCTCTTGTCATTAGAGTAGCACAGTACCTCAGATGTCTTACTCTAGATTTTTCTTTTTGTTAGAAAGAGCTGGGAAGCAATAGAAAAGGACTTTCTGTGGAGACATCAATCCACACTAGATGTAGCACAGATCTTGTTAAGTTGCAGTGTTTAGCATGTCTAGTGCTTTTTCAAAAATGGATTGATCCCTTTGCTCTCTAATTTTTTAAAAGATGGAAAGAATTTACAATTCTAAAACAAAAATGTATTCCCCTTAAATACTGACACCTCAGCAACATCTAATTTGGATACACAAATGCCACCTTTGGTTTTTTTCTGAGCCAGTACAGTGAATGAAAGTCCATGTGTGATCATTCATAAGAACTGCTCAGCTGTAGATGTAACATGTCTTTGAAAATGAGGCCCAGTGTCACAGCAAACATACCTGTAGCAAAGGAAACTCTCTCTCAGACTCTGTCTTATGTTATTCTGTTATATAATAAGTCAAGGTTAATCACTAATGAAAATAAGCTGTGAAGCTCAGCTACTGATTAAATATCAAAGCCTTCTGTGCCATGTCACTAAGGTCCTCTATAAAATAATCATAATTATTAATACCTTTTAGTATGCTCTAAAAAATTACTACTTGTGAAATGAATTTTCCACATGTAAACTCACTTCCAAGGGACAAAGTAAAGGTCTAAAAAGCCTTTGTGAGTTAATGCTGGAATTTAATTAAATCCATAGTGCTGCCTAAAGTGGATCCACAGTCTCCAAGTTTGCTGAAAAAGAAAAACTGTTAAAACTAATTTTCTGTGTCTTATTGGTATTCTAATATGAATAAAAGCTATTGGAGTAATAAACTCACTTCTAATTAGAAACATGGAAACTCTCAAAGAGAACAAAGTCCAGAGTTCAACAAATGCAGTATTTTTGGAAGGGTGAATATGAAGTGGAAGCCTTGATTTCAGTTATTCCATATTGTATGGAAGAAAATGTAAAAGACCAGAGGGCAATCCTGAGAACTCTGAGAAAGGAGAGTTGGTTGCTCTTAGCAGTTGTCCTTACTGTGCCTATCAACTCCACAAAATAGAGCAAAACTAACTGGAATAGACTGGCTGAGATAAAACAAACACTGTAGCTCTGCATGGATCACACTAGCTTGATGAAACCAGGTGAGGTAGCATCTGCCTAAGAAAGATGCACACTATTAGATGCCACTTCTTAAAAGTGATGACATAATATGGCTAGGCAAAATCTGAGCACAGAAGAAAGTGGACTTCTTATAAATGAAACACTTGCTAGCAGCCCTACCTCAGAACGCTCCTGGGAACACTGTGGCTTATAAATTCATACATGCCTAGTAGGGCTCTTGCTCAGAGGCAACTGCAACATCTCTGTAGGCTCCAGAAGTCATTGATTCCCATAAAAATTTGCAGGTTACCTTGCAGGGTCTGCTAAAGGGTAAATGCATGTGGGTGGAATCGTAGAATCACAGAATCATTTATGTTGGGAAACACCTTCAAGGTCATCAAGTCCAACCATGAACCTAATACTGCCAAGTCAACCACAAAACCATGTCCCTAAATGCCACATCTGCATGTATTTTAAATACCTTCAGGGATGGTGACTCCAGCACTTCCCTGGGCACCCTGTTCCACTGCTTGACAACACTTTCAGTGAAGAGAGATTTCCTACAATCCAATGTAAACCTTCCCTGGTGCAACTTAAGGCTGTTTCCCCTCATTACTTAGGAGAAGGAGCTGACCCCCACCTGGCTGGAACCTCCTTTCAGGTAGCTGTAGAATGTGATAAAGTCTCCCCTAAGCCTCTTTTCCTCCAGTTTAAACAAATGCAGTTCCTTCAGTTTCCTCATGTCTTGGTTGTGCTCTTCCCCTTGCCCTTACCTAAGACTGGAAAGCCAAAGTGATGGATTTTGACTACTTTATTTATCATTTCTATGCTCTATAGAGATAGTAAGGAGCCATGCACTCTTCAAATTAAAGAATTAAAGGTAAATCCAACAATGCTCAACCAGTTTTTAAAGATCTCTACAACAAGGTGAGGCTTGACATAGGCATGTGCGATTCCCCTCTCCCATGTGTTCCCTCAGAAAAGAGACATTGCTGTATGTCCCAGTGAGGTGTGACAGAAGCCTCACCCATGCTACTCCAGGTGCATCTCTGATCACCTGTGGTACCTCTGGCCTGAAAGATTACAAACAACCACTGGCTGGTTGGCAAACCAAGAGGAGACAGAATGAACCAGGGAATGAGTTAGTAGGTCCTCTGTAGTCCAAAAGACTGTGGTTACAAGTCTTCAAGTAAATTCTGCTCTAGAACATCAGATTAGTTTTGCTATCTAGATAAGAAATCAAAGGAATGCAGACTTCATTATACATGGAAGGCATAGAAGAGCTGGTATGCACCATTAAACAAGGACTGCTAGAAATTAAAGAGCTGTAACTAAAACAAGCTTATTGATTAATTTGATTACCTACTTTTGCACCCTTTCAATTCCAATGAAACACAGGTTACATCAGCTTCTATTCATACCACACCCAATCAACCCCTTACCACCGTAAGCATATAATATACTGGGTTTATTGCATGGAGACTAAACTCTTACTGATATCATTTCATAGAAGTCCATTGAATTGCACCAAGAATTAATTTGGCCCTGCACCTCTGCAGCTGTGTGGAAGATGTTGGCTTTTCACCAAGTTCACACAAAGATGGAGATGGAAATATTCATATTCCACCAGTAATTTGCAGCTCCCACATTTGTCAAAAGCAAACAGCATATTTTTATGTCCTTATTTATTTTTTCCATGAATACTGTTTTTTGCAAAGCACAAACAGAAAAAAAACCACAAATAGAAAATATAGCTATCTCCAACCAGAAAAATTCCCCAAATAAATGAAAACTCACAAATATGTTAAACCCCACAATTTGAATGCTTCCAAATTGTATTTCTGTAATTCACAGAATTTTGACAAAATTAGTTCTTGATGGAATCCTAACAAATTCCTTCCTCAGCTTTCAGAATGGTCCTTGCTTATGGCAACGAACATTTCATACCAGATCTTTATCTTTCCAGCTCTGGCCCTAAAAGTTTATTCTTGAACACCTGCTACTGAGACCATGGGGCACATGTAGAGATAAAGCTGGGCAGGAATGGATGCTGCCATTGAATCAATCCAGTCCTCAAGATTCAACTTAAACTCCATGATCTAGCAGTACATTATTATTTACAGGTCTACAGTCAACAAGGGCTGGGCAGAAGATGCAGGTTAGAACTGATCAGCACAAATGTGCTCAATTATTTCAAGAATTAACAAATATTTAAACAAGCATTAAGGAGTCACATTACTGTGCTTGGGACCAAGCAACACGTGAGCATTGTTCCAGTACAAAGCACAACCACTCCTCAGCCTTTAGCACCACACTGCCTAACCATTCTAGAGGGGAAGCTACTTAAAACTTCCAAATTAGACACAAAGACAGGAGCAGCCATCCAAGGAGAGAGTGTGATGTAGCTGGCAGAGCTCCACTGGCTGGCTGAAGGATGTACTTGAACCTGTGTGTTCACTGGACTTACAAGAGACAAAGGTTGCCTTCCACTGGCATACCATATTATGCATGGTCATCAAGTCCTACATTACCCAAATCCCATTATTTCTTAATTTTAGGATACATTCATTGTAGTTTCATCTTTTTAGCTCTTTTAGAGTCCAAGCTCTTCTAAATGGTATGTCTGCTTCCTTTATAGTTTGATTATTTTTTCAGAGTCTGTGGCAGGATTAGTGAGGAAATCACAATCCCATGGATTTCAGAGACAAAACTCTCAGGGGCTTTACTAAAGTTTGAGTTATATCTCTTGATACTATGCTGAGCTCTACTAAAATCTTGCTGTTGAGACCAGGGCCAAGTCAATTCATCATTCTGTGGTCTTTCTTCTCCAAGGTTATCATGCTTAGATTGTGTACCCCTGTGCTACCAAGTCCCTTTCACATGTTTGTTAGAGGTACTTAGGAATTCTCCAGTAAATTCAAAACTGGATTAGTCAAAAGATAAAGTCAGAGGCATTTCCCAATTCAAGAAAAGTTTGCAAAATATTTTGAAAAAATTAGACAAAATTTTGACATTTTCCAAGGAGAAAATTACTTTCCCACTTGAAATGTCATCAGGCAAAATATCTAGTAGTGTTTGCAATTTTGTATGCAGCATAACACAACCATATCTAGTTTGTAATATATCCACCTTAAAATAAAAGATAACAAGACTAAAGGAGGAAGGTCAAACCACATGAAATTATTGAAGTCAAACTTTGTAATTCACTGAATTCAAAATAATCTCTATATGGGCTTTCAAAAGTGAAATCTCAGCTCTTCCTTAAATTGAGAATAGAGTGGGGAATAATTATTTATTTTTTTAAATTTTCATAGGATGGAAAAGTTTTGTCCATCTCTGTCAGCTCATACAAAAATAGATGAAGAGCAGAAATGTGACTTCTCCTTGCTGACTGGGAATAGTAACTTTTTAGTGGGGAGTCATCCCATTACCTTCTCCAAGCCAAGCTGTTTGTCAGTATGGGGATACAGGGCCAGTAACCGAGGACTTTTGTCTTGGACACTTCCCCTGCCTAAACTGAGTTCTCAGAAATCAGACATTATGAGTTTGGGTCTAGTAAGTGGTGATTGTTACTCTGTGAACTGCTATTGGATCTTCTCAGTTCCTATTGCATCCAGAGTAGAAAAACCATCCTAAATATCTTATGGGAGCTAAGCATTACTTTGCATGTTCTTTCAACAAAAGCTGAACAGTGTCTTACAGACATTACATTGCTTACAGTAGAACGCGCTGGTTCTTACATATTTTTTCACAGTTTCATTATAAAGAAGCTGCTATTTTCCACCAACCCTGCTCTTTAGAATTTTTTTCCTGACAAGAGACCTTACAAAGTGCCAAATTCTGTTAGCCTTAGTCATACCAAACAGCATGCCATGCCAGGATTGGCACGATCTCAACAAAAACGAGTGGTGAGTGCCTTTCACTCTCCCAACAGAGCATTTTGGAGCAAAGATGTGAAGCCCAGCTTTCTGAGGTGCTAAAGTAACTGGGTTTGAAAAGGTCTGAAAAATTGTTGAGCCCATCTGTGTTTCACTGGCTTGTAGGTTTACAACAGCTAAAAACAACTAAAGTCTATAAAATTAAGAGGGGGGGAGGGTGTCACATTTGTCAGGTGAAAAATTTAATTAATACCTTCCCAACTTCAATGGACAACACAAACATTCAATTGGGCTTTTTTTCAGCTGCAATGTGGCAGCTATCAGGGGCCAGCACTATTGATGCCACATGTTAGTGTCATTACACTTTACTGGGCATTCCACTTCTGAGACAAAAAAGCACAACCCCCAGCCTTGTCCCAGTGCAGACACTGCCACTGTTGCTCCTCCTCACATCCAAGTAAAACCTGGCATAAATGAGGACAAAAATAAAAAGGAGGAAATGTAACCCCAGTTTTGAAATTGCAGATATTTAATCTGTGCATATTCCTATTGATTTCCAGCCCACAAAATTGGGGCCAATGCTTGAAAAATGGGTGGAGTTTGGAGAAGGAGCAATACAAAGAGATTACTCAATCCCATTGCTGATGAACTTCATTAACGAAGATAAAGACAATGCCTATATAGACATTTCCCCATTCAGATATCCCTGATGATCTCATGTGATGCTTGCAGTAAATAACAAACTTGGGGACAATGCAGTTTAACAAGTTTTCCAAATAATTTCTCACTACCTGGTACAGCTTTCTGTCATAATGCACAGACACCACATCAGAGGAACAGTCCTAAGTGAAGAGAAAGGACCTAGGTGTTCTTAGAACGATAATAAAAGGTTAATAAGAATATTTATAACTAAAACCACAAAATACAAGCATTAGAGCAGCAGTGGGAGAGTAATGATTAAATTATCTGATTCAGAGAAGATACCTGTATTGTGTAATAAACACTAGCATTAGAGCCTGACTTTTAGTAATAATAACCAGCAACTGATTATAAGCACTTTGCCTTCAGTGTTTATTTGTCTGCACCTGGATGTTGCTGCTTGGCAATAATTGGACTCTAATCACTCAAGCAAGCTTTAAATTTACCAAGTGTGAGCAAAACATGCTATGCTCTGTTTACTCAAGAGCAAACCGATCTCATTTAGAGAAAAGATGCCTGGATGCCTTGACTGACTAAGGAAAAACAACCAACACTGCAAAAGCAAGAAAATCTGACCCTTTTCTTTTAGATTTCCATATTCTATTCTATTTTATATTATTCTATTCAGTTTTCCAGATTCTCTAGGGTAAAGATGGTAATAATTACAGATTACTGGTACAGATTACTGGTAGTAATGTGGAGGCTGCCAATACAGCTTAATCTTGGCAAGTCTTTTAGAAAAATAATTCTCTTTTCAACAGTAGTATGTTAAGAAATTCCAGTTGTCTGATCTTGCTATGAGTTCTCAGGCAGTTAGTGAATGGATGCTGTCTTTTCAGAGGATTGGTTTCTTGGGGGTGTTTTGAGGCCAGTTCCAGAGGAAGAGATGGGATCCACTATTTACAGGTAGCTCATTAGCACCTCTAGTGTTTGCCAAAGTCTTTGCTAGATCCAATGCAACTCCTGCATAAATTGTGTATAAAGGGCACATTTAGTAAAATGCTCATCCCTTGAAAGGGAGGAAAGATCCCCCTGTAAAGATGGACTGAACTGTTATATTTACAAATATTCCCTTAAGTAGACATTTATATATATATATATATATTTCAACCAGTCAGGCATTATTGCTGTCCTGTGGCCTTTGCTATAGTGGGTGCTGCAGAAATGCATAATTAAAAATGAAAAAGGCTTTTAGAGCCTGTTTACTTCAGTGACTACTGTGAAACAAATGTTTCTTTCTCCTTGCATCGCCCACCCACAGAAAGGGAACAGAACAAAGATGGCTCTGTCAGGCCTCTCTCCACTAGAGAACGCCTTGAGAGGCCAGAATGTATTAGGGCCCTGCTGAGCCCATTCAGCTTCACATAACACTCATACACACCGTACAACTAATTACATGTCAGATTAGCGATTGCATTATTACCACACTACCACTAATTAAAACTGCTTTGATATTGCTCAAGTAGTTTTGTGTGTTTACACAGTTTTAAAGGTTTGGGTTGTTTTTTTGGTTTTTGGGGTTTTTTTAGTTTGGGGTTTTTGTTTTTTTAAATGATTTTGGTTTATTTTTAGAAGAATCAGATTAGTATTATTAAAAGGGCAAAAATAACATATTAAGGAAGCAAAATCTATACTGGCACTTTTCTCCTGTCAACCAACTTTTTTACAAGTGAATTCTAAGTGCAAAGTCCCACCAGTACCTTAATCTGCAAATTGATAGATTCATGTTAGCTTTCCATTCCTAACATTGCCCAAAGCTTAAGTTATCCAAGTAAGTAAATAACAAAAGTTACATCATTTTAATCTACATTCATCATTTTAATTGCCTGAATCTTCACTCAGACAAAGTAGCACTGTAGTTTTATGCTATTTGATTAATGAGGGCAAGAAAATTGAAGTTTTGCAATAAAACTAAAGAAAAAAAATAAAAAATCAACAGACTTTTATAGTTTTTTTCCCTTATGATTTTAATTTAATGGCTCGTGTTTTCATTACTGCAGAGGCTGTACACTTTAGCTTGCAATTATGTCCCATCTGTGAAGCACTGTGTTATTACAGTTTATTCTAGTAGCTTTTCAATCACTTTTGAGTTGTGCTTTACAAGTATTCTTGCAGCAGGTGGGCTTACTGGCATGGGACCAGAAATACACAAAGCGCAAAGCTGGAGTTTAATGGCAGCCATATGCATGTGGCACAGAGCGCCAGCCTTCCCCCATATGCTGCTAAGCAGCCCCTTCAGCCTGCCAGTCACTCTTCTTACTGACTACAGTCTCTAAGTAGTTTTCTGCCAGGGAAAAATATACCAAGGCAGCAAATTTCTCCAGTGCACCATCCTTATTACTGAGACAACCCTGTCATTAGCAAAAGCACAATGAACCTGATCTGGAGATGCATACCAATTAGGTTGCATGGAGCACTTTTCCTTCTTATCTCTATGGAAACTCGGCCTGCCTGGCTGCAGTGGACAATCAGTAATGTTTCATCCACCCATATGTCACCTAGTTAACACTGTACACTTTTATGTGAACCAAAAAATCTGCTCTAACCCTCTCAACAAGGCAAAGTAAAGAAATTAAAGAAAGGGAGAGAGCAAAGTGCCCGTGCGTTTCCGAGCGAGTGTGCCTCTGCAGCATCTAAACCTGCACACTCAGCACTCCTGGCCACAGAGAAAGCAGTGAGAACTCTAACTTTAGCTGGAGCCGACACAAAAACTGTGTTTATTTTTCCAGTTCTAAGTCTGAGGAAGCTTGTGTAAACAACTAGAAGCCAACTTCCCTATTAAAATAGGTACAGTCTTTAAAATCTCCTAAAAATGCTGTGCTGCCAATTTGTCCAGGAGAAGGCTTTACACACACTACTTTTCTCCACATACCAGCCTTAAGTGTATTTTCCCCTCAGCTACCTGAAGTATTTTTTAGAAGCTGTATTTTTTACCTTGAGATTAACAAATGTTTCTGCTCACGTTTGCTTGACTAAAGATGAAAGTTTTGGGGAATGAATAAATGTACCGGATTCAGTCCTTCTCTGCCTGTTTTTATACCTTTTGGCTATTTATGGTGTTGCTTTCATTTTTATATTTCTCTTCATTTACAAACAGCAACAGAAAGGATTAGGATCAGATTACCATGGCATTGATTTTAACCTCTACAGGATTTGTGTGAGTATCAATAAACATGCCACAGTTGCACCAAGAGCTGCAGTTTTGCCAGTACACACACCACGCACACAGACAAAATCCAGCCTCTTCAAGGAAGAGGGAAGGTGCTTTTGAGCTGTTTGCAACCCATGTTTCTCACTTGCAGTGTACCACCCCCTTTGCTTTGTTCCACAGTATTGTTTCTTCATTTTGTGTAATAGCAAATAACAATGTGTGGACTAGAGGTACTCTATGTCCTTTGGATAACAATACCTTTATTAGGAAAGAACGTCACCTTTATAGGGATACTTAATTTGTGATTAGCAAAGGAATACCTCACAGATGCATGGAATATTGACAGAAAAAATGGAACAGGTCACAAATGTCAACAGAAAAAATGGAAATCTCTTTTTGAAAGCATGCAGGTCTGAGCGAGTACAGACTTGGAGAATACACCCCATTAAATGCAATGGTATGGGCAGTGGCACATCAAGGGAAGTGAACTTCTATTCCAGAAGAACAAACATTTAAAGAAGCTGAGCACAATTAAAATAGCATCTATCAAACAATGGAGGCTGACAAATAAAGGCAAGCTGAGAAGGGGTAGTGACTCAGGAAGCTGCATGAAAAGAAAAAGGAAGAAAGAGGAGCTCAAGGAGTGTTGGCTTCTCTCACAGAATTGACTAGACTTATGTCAGTGCTGTTGATATTCCCATGATACTGTCACTTATAGAACATTTATTTTTTTATTATAAAAGCAATTCTGGATATGTGTAAAATTCTAAGTCTTCTAGTGGGAGCAATTTAAAACTGAATAATGCTGTCCTGAGGGGATTGTACTACTCTTTGGGGTTTGTTTTTAGGTTTAACTCATCACAGGAAAAACTTCATCTTCAGAAGTAATTATTATTAGTTGTGACCCTTGAGAACAATGGAGGAGGAGTTAGGAAAGAGTTGTGAGGGAGCTGTTCATTGAAATGTTAAATACATTTTTAGGAAAACAGAAAGGACTAGATATCAGATTGAAGTGGGCCAGCAGAATTTTGGCCAGTCTGGTGAAGGTTATTAGCTACCTACCATTCAGCTAGCTGTGGCTCTCTACAAGCAGAGATTCAAGCCATTTCTTTGGAGATTTGATTTTGTAGATACAACAATGTGTTTTATATGTTTCAGTAAAAGATGTCATACCTGACAGGAGCTTTTTCCTTTATCAGTTCAGAGAAAAAGAAAAAGAGAAAATAACTTAAACATTTCATCTGCTTCTGTTTCAGAGGAGTAATCCATTGCATTTCTCAGCCTGCAAAATGAGCTCTGATGTGCTTTCTCTATTTGTACCCTCTGGCTCTAGAAGGGTTATGTTACAATAAGGGCCCAATTCTGTGTTCAGTGAATAGAATAAGAAACACTGGTTTTAAATGAGCTTCCTTTTTTTTTTAAGGATGCAGTCATTATTTATACACTTTTTAGTCTCAGAAACAATGACTGAAAATATACTGTGACTTCTAAGAAATGGAGAATTAGAATGAGAAAAATAATTTTATATACCCATAGGATTTTTATTATTATTTCATAGATACTTAGTTGTCTTTAAATTAGAGCATTTTGTTAAATAAGAACAGTAGAAATTTGGTGCAAATCCCCAACTTTTTTCTATCATGACTTCTAATGGAGGATGAACATTTCTGCAGCAGAATAAAAATAACCACTCCAGTATTCAGAGTCCCTGGAATTCCATAGTCATTCTTGGAACTTAGCAGTTTTGTCATAGTTATGTGCTACCTGTCATTGCTGTATAATGACATACAGCAGTCCTCATAGCTAGTTGGCTTTTGGGCTATGAAAATGTGTTCACAGTACACCTCTTTAAATATCTTCTTAGTTCNCTTTGGAACAGGAGTGTAAAAACTGCTGCTTTATCTTGTTGTTTATGATGCTTGTATAGAAACCTTTGAATTCAGAACAGGTCAATTGTGGATCAGGGGTTATTTCAGTAAAGAAAGGAAGGAATGTAATTGTTGATCTTGACAGTGATAGGATAAAAAGGACTGCAATCAGCACAACTACACTATATTTTTACTTCAAGATGTGTGGATCAGTTCAATACAGTACACTGTCATTTTTTCCCTGATATTGTTGTCATTGGCATTTTGTCAAGATCAATAAGTTTTACTTTCTGGTGTTGCCATACACCTCAATGGGCACAGTCTCAGTGCAAAGCCAGGGGGATAAATTTCTGTGATCCAAGTTGTGCTCTGATGAAGACTTGAGGAGAGGTGGAAACGTGGTTGAGCTGCTTTTCTACAATATAACTTCAGAGCGATCTTGGAAGCATAAAGGAGCATATGCTGGGTTCCATCAGGAGCAATATTCCTGTAGGAACCAGCTAAAGTGCATAAATCCAACCTAAATTTAGCCCCCTAGTTGAAGAGCTGAGATAGGAGCTTGTCAAAGTCGTCTCCCTCCCATCAGCTAGTGGAGAGGAAAGCCTTCAGCCCAAGGGCTATCTGAGTAATCTTCTAAAGGTGAACTTTTCTCTCCACTGACAGTTATGACACCTGGGACAAACCCCTTTCTGGCATCAACTCCTCAGACTGACTTTGAGCAGAGGAACCTAGACATGAGTGGCTGCCCTTTTTCAAGAACAACATGGCACACTGTGACACCCCTGCCTCAGGATTAAGGCAGGAGCCTCACTGTAGTAAGTGTATAGTTAAAACACTGTTGTGTTACCAGGTGTTTCATTAGAGTGAGTTTACCCTTGATGGAAGCAATCTGAGTGACAGGTTTACAAAATGAAGTTGTCTGCTTCCACCAGCCTTTCCTGAAATGACATTTCAATTTCCAGCTATCTGAAACTGTAGTTTCTCTTTCAAGGCCAAGTATGGCTTGTTATTGACAAAACAAAGGAAGTTTTTTCCTCAGCCAATCACTTCTAATGATGCTAGCTGCTGACTAATATTGAATTCAACTTGAGTGTAAAATAAGGCAACTTGGAAAGCTACTGCACATTTGTATGTCTTTACCATCCCACAAGAAAGCAAAATCTATTCAGCAGCTAAAAGTCTAATATGCATCTGTAACTAAGGGGATGAAATCATACCATTAAACTAGTGAAAATAAACCTTGAAAATCCAGAAAATGTAAAAGATAAAAAAAAAAAATCCATGGGAAGCACTGAACTGCACAGTCACAGTCATTACACAGCCACAAAGTCCATTCCTCCAATGACTCCTGAAAACATTTCCACCCATAAAATATGCTTTTTGTCATTTGTATCTCCCCCAAATCCAAAAAGGTGGTGTTTTTCTGAATTTGTACAGAGCCTAGAATAAAGGTAAGGCAATTCCTTCATTATTCTACTAGACAGGGACAATAAAAAATTCACTTTCTGAAAGCCCAGGATCCAGAAAACAGTAAAATCATTTAAGAGAACATCTCCCTTACAAATATCAAGCACAAAATGATGCAGTTTTGTACATCATGGAGAAAGGCCTTTCCAGTAAAGCTGTCACTGCCAGAGGATATTTAGAGTGGTGCAATGGAGCACTGTGCATAATGTGGTTCATTTGTTTGGCATAAATATATATTTTTCAGAGTTAATATTCTAAATAATGTCACTAATATGGAGAGTTCCAACATGAGTGTAGAGAGGAAGTATCACAATCATTGTCAGAAATATTGGATAATTTATGGTGTCAGATATGAATGCAGCATTCAGGCTTGAAGTTCTCTTTGCAGTTACTGTCAGACTGGATGAGAAATGCAGACAATTTATCGACAGAAACCCTGAAGAACTTAGAACAGTCTTGATCCAAAGTTGCAGCAAATCCTTATAGTTGAGGCAAATTTGTGAAATTGGGGTTGTGACATGTCAAGGGCCAATAGTTCACAATAACTTCAGTAAAATGAAGTGGAGTCTTTCACTCTTTCTCATCTTGAATTATGTTTCTCTCTTTTTTGTCTGAATCATTCCCCATTATGCTTTTTGACACATGAACATTCAGTTTAGGATCTGATCCAGAGGTGGTTGGCTAAGCCTGTCTTTTTGTTTCCATAGCACAGAATCACAGAATTATTAAGGTTGAGACCTCCAAGATCACCAAGTCCAACCATCAACCTATCACCACCATGCCACTAAATCATATCCCAAGTACCACATCTACATGTTTTTTTAAACCCCTCCAGGGATGGTGACTCCACCCCTGCTCTGGGCAGCCTGTGTCAATGTCTAACAACTCTTTCAGTGAATACATTTTTCCTAATATCCAATCTAAACCTCCCCTGGTGCAACTTGAGGCCATTTCCTCTTGTCCTATCACTGGTAACTCAGGAGAAGAGACCAACTCCCATCGTGCTATGACTTCCTTTCAGGTAGTTGGAGAGAGAGAGAAGGTCTCCTCTGAGCATTCTCTTCCTCAGCCTAAACAACCCTAGTTCCCCTCAGCAGCTCCTCATAAAACTTATTCTCCAGACTCCTCACCAGCCTCATTTCCCTTCTCTGCACACAGAGAAGTACAACCCATAAACAGAGCTCATTGCAGATTTGCAACTTTATAAACCTTTTGCTACATTTGTGGTGAGAAAAGCTGGTGCATTATTTATTCAGCTTTAGTGTGTGTAAATTAGGTTCTTTGTTAAGCAGTGGTTTATGGTTAGTGGTGGTTGTAGGATATTTTTACCAGTACTCCTTTGGCTGTTTACCCAGTTGAGCTGCAGAGTTGAATACCTAAACCATATTGTCTCTTTTCTGTTCTCTTCTTGAATGATTCAAGATCCATACCCACCTACAAGTACACTGATTTCTCTGTATGTACATCTATACTTGTATATACACATACATTGACATACACCTTTATACATACAGATGCAGGTACACATACATGTATACACATTTGTAAATGCACACAGCCAGTTCTGCCAGGTCTGTTAAATCAGTCATTACTTCTTATAAAGAAAATTATTTCTCCATGCAATTAAATTCTCTACCAGTCCCTTGCTTTACTTTGCATTAACATGCTCACAAAAAGGGGCTAACTTTTGTGGGAGTTCAGGAAAAAAGTGGAAATCAAGCTACTCAAAAATCAACACATGAATAAAGTTCACCCAAAGTACTATGGGTCTTCTTCCCTGGTTATTGACTGTCTCACTATCCTATGTTGTAAGGATTCCTCTTGCTGTCCAAACTGGGGGGGCATGCAATCATCCCTCTCCAGCTGAAATGTACACAAGCATGAGAAGTTCAAGGTGAACTGGCTTGCTTCTGCTATACAGTACATGTATTACATGAGAAAACTACTTACCTTGTGCTTCTGCTTCTTTGAAAATGCCTTGCATGAGTCTGTTTTCCTGGCTTATGTCCCATCCTAAACCCAAGGCATTTTCATCTTTTAAAGACATCACCATCAGGCAGGAACACCCCAAGAGAATCAATAACCCCCCATGGTAAAGGTACACTTCTCTGGCCTGACATATTCAGCCCATCAAATGTTCCTCTGCCTAAAAGGAACACAGAGCTCCCCTTCCCTGTCATTAAAACTATTCCTTAAATCAATGGACACCTATTAACTACATGCACAATTAATGAAATAAAGCAAACCCAGTACCCAGGCATAAGGGACAGGTGAAATAGGCAGTGTCCTCTCTAGGACGACTAGAGCAGGGGATGTGCAGCATGCTATATTCAGGGGAAGAAAAGATACCTGCCTATTGTCTTATCACTTTTCATTTCTACCTGACTGCTAGGTGATCTGAGGGAAGCAACAAGAAGAAATGCCTGTAGACAAGACAAGCAACTAGCCAGGCTAATGGTGTGGGCAGGCTTCAAATTTTAATCAAAAAACCTCAAAAAAGAAAAGTTTAGTCCAGGGATGGAAAACTGCAGTTTAAAAGTCTGAAAACATGAGAATTAACCAGATATAAGATCAATGTCCTAAGAGAGTTCTATAGAACATAAGGTTTGTTATTAAATATTAAGACAAAGTGACTATTTACTATTATCATATGCTAGCTTAGCTTTCAGATATACACTCCCTGCCTCCCTTTTGTACTGCCCAGTTCCCAGAAATCTACCTGACAATACACATTAAAATTACATCTGTATTAAGACCACAGACAGCAAGTCACAGCTCCATCTAAGCAAAATCATACAACAGATGACTCTTCAAAACCAAAATTTTTAATGGAAATGTTTTTCTGAAAACCTCTTGACCCCTTGAACACTGGAAGCACAGCAGCTCTCACAGTGTGCCCCAACTGAAAGCCTGCTGAAGTCAGTGCAAAAGCATCCATTGACCCAGATGGCCTTTGTACTGTGGCCCTGGGGTTATCTGGGTACCTCTTCATACACAGAGGGGAAGGAAAAGTGTGTATAGCAAGTCCCTCTAAAGCAGAGGGAGAGCTTATGAACCAGCTAGTCAAGATTTGTCCAGCTTGATTGGTAGCACTTTCTCTTTATGAATTTTCCTCTTGCAGAGGGTGTTCATACTGTATATGGAACACAAATAAATAACAACTCTCTGGATAACTTTTTTTTGCATGCATCTTACATAACACACACTCTAACTCTGTGGGGTCAGCTTTATGTGTAGGACCTCCCCTCATTTTGGGTGGAAATAAACAGTTATGTTAAAAGTGGATTCTTAAGAATATCTGAATAATATGCAGTCATTCCACCCCAGTTTATGCAATGTGCATACAACAACATGGCCTAATACTTGTTTGTCAATAGCAAATGAAGTGTATGATTATGTTAGAGTTGTATCTGAAGTAAAACCTCCAGTTTAAATATCCCCTGGCAGCTTAAACTGGAAAATGGCAGGCTGGCATCCAATGTTACCTATACTGGTTTTTTGGCCAGAAGAGGATTAATCAGGTTGGATGTCAACACAGATGCAATTTGTATGTAAGCCTCACTTCTTCTCATCCTTCCATTTCACAGGTGCTTCCCACATGCACATTATCTGCAGGATTTCAGAGCAATTTGCAAACTGAAATCCCAATTCTGCAATTACATCCACAGTTCTGGAGACAAAGTGAAGATCTCGTGGGACTGGAAGGGCCACTTGGTGTCCACACAAGATCAGCATTTCTGCAGGAATGATGCACACTCAAGGCTTACCATCTAAAATCTGACAGAAGGTAGCAGCAAACATCAAACTACAACAATAGTTGGTAAAAAAGAGAAAAACAAGAGAAAAATGGCACAAAGTAACCCTGGGAAAAGTGAAACTCCCCCATCTATGTTCTTAGACACACAGTGTGACTTTGGGGTTGTCAGGTGCATAAGCAGGAGTTGGACTCAATGATTCTTGTGGGTCTCTTGTGACTCAGGACAGTCTGTGATCTACCCTTAAGTTGTGCCTGCCATGGCTTCAGTGTTTACTGATCAGTTGAAACAAGGACACCAAGCAAATAAATTACTTTTTCTTTCTCAGAAGGATTAAATGCTCTTCATGTCTGTCAGGATTTGAGGTAGTTAATTACCTCAGAAATTTAACAAGAAGCCAGAACCTGAAGTCTGTGGAAATTCCACCTTGGAGGCAACGGACGCTTTCAAGTTTTTCCCAAAGATGTTCTTAAATGCTCACTGCTGACATGACTTTTCTCACAGTATTATATTCCAGTGATTTGTAAAGAAAGAAAAAGAACATATAAAACCCCAATGTATTCTCTTCTCCCATCTCTGCCCATTAAACCAGTGATTCCAATTGAAAGCATTGATGTTGAAGGTCTCTGAAATTTTAAAGTATATTTCTCTTCCTATCCCTAATGGGATAATAACACACACTAATGCAGATGCATTTGTTCTTTCAGTCACAATTTCATAACAATTGCAACTTGCAGCACTATCACTTTATGATTACTGTGAAATTAGACAAAAGAAGACACATATAGAGTCAGGCAAATCCAAAGGACAGAAGACAATAACATCCAATAATATGACCTTTGCTTTTATAGACTACACAAAGTTTCAATTAGAGTTTGCATATTTAGAAAAAAAAAAAGCAATTTAAAAAACAACACTAAATTCACCCTTTCAAAGAACTCAAAAAACAAATGCCTACAATCTGGCAGGACTTACATTGCTCATTTGTCCCCTCCTTAAATCCTTCACCTGATACACAGCAAAACCACGATGATCTAGTACAGCCACATGAAAGGTATAATAAATTATTTTTAAAAGGAAGCACTTTAATGTCAGCAAGCACCAGTGGCCTGCTTCAAAGCTGTCACCAAAGGACACTTTAAACATTAGAGTGCATTACTGGGTAGTAATAGTAAATGGCTGTATAGAATCTCACTGATGGTTATTGCCATTTAATCATTTTCTTTCCTGTTTGCAAAATGAACAAATGAGCATTTTCATGTTGTGGGAACAAATGGTATAAATCCAAGTTGATCAAATAGTTCTAAGTATTTTCCACTTTAAAATAAAGTCCTGTTTTGACCCACAACAACACTCCAGCTACGTGTAGCCCCAGCATATCTTCCTGTGTTCTAGTGAATTTTGCTCACTGCAAATTAAAACTAGAATTATGTTCCTCACAGTTTCAGACTCATTGCCAACAAGGACTACCCTCAGAATGGAGAAAAACCATGGAGGTGAGAGATGGAAATCTGCTTTGATTACCATCCCTGAGTGAAAGAAGCACAGAGCCCTGGTTTAGTATGCACTCAAATGGCCCTACACTAGTTTGGCAGGAATCTGCTGTGGCTGAGAGATGCAGAAGCCTGGCATGTCCTTCTTAATTTTCCCTCACACACACAGTAGCTTCCAAAAAATCCCTTATCAGAGAAACTGAGACAGTCTTCACTTAAATAGTAAAATTCTGTCCCCAAGGAAATCAAGAGGAAGGTCTGACTTTCCTGAGACCTCTTGGCCACCCAGTCCATGGTTGAGACACTAGCATTAGTCACCACACACAGAAGAAAAATCCCCCTCAAAAAGGAGGAAAAGACAGGAAAACCTTAATGAAACATTGTTCTTTACCCCCAGTGTCAGAGATTGGAGTTCCCAAGAGTTCATTGCCATCAGGGATGTGCAGAGTGCTAGCACTGCTGCAGACGGGAGCAGCTTCTGTCAGAAGGAAGTGCAGCTGATTAATCAACTCGATATTACCCCAACTGATTAAACAATGAGACGTCCTGGGGTTTTGCTGTCTGTCCTGATGAGTGCTTATCATAACTATTAGTACAAAACCCCAGCACATCTCCCTTGGGAGTAAACTACCTTCTCATGTTTTTCCTCTAAAGATTAATTCCATTGTTATGGAACCTGTGTATTAAAGGAACTATAAACTAATCATTAGTCATTTTCAAACAATTTGACCTTTCTAGCTTTGACTGGTGGAGTGTTTTTGGAAGAGGTCTTGTTCAGTTTCCCTTATTCACACAAGCTGGTTTACTTAGACAAATGGAAAAGGGACTGATGTGTCTGCAGTATTGTGTTCATTTCTAAAGCAGAGGGGAAAAAAAGAATATTTTTAACGATTTTTTTTTTAATCAAGAAATATTCAAAGGATTAGCAGCTGTGGAAACCATGAAAACCTTTGCTTTGTTCCAGCAAATGACCCAAACCTCTGCCTAACCTCCAATAAAATAAGCTCTCTCTCTCTGAAAGACCCCATGAAACTTTGTGTTACCTGCAAAAGGAGACAGTTTTTTAAACATGCACTTAACCAAAGGTTAAAGAGGGTATTTCTCATATGTCAATGTATAATTTCTAAACTTAGAATTTAAAAGTCATGCTTGAAATACATGGTCTTTCTATGACTCTAATGAGTTTCTTTTGTCTATCAATATACTTTTTAACATGATTACTGGTGTGTTTATGGCAATCATTCAGGTGCAGAGAGAAAGCATGAATAGATTGCCTTGATATTCCTCTCTTAGGAGGTTAGAAAAGGCCTCACCTTTCTACATTCCAGTACATCCTCATAGGTGTTATGAGTATCAACTTTTCACCTTCCAACAGGACAATTTACAACTTCCCTACATCACTGCTTGTGAGAAAGATTCAATCTGACTGAGACCAAAGGCAGTAAAAGACAATTACTTCTAACTACATGTTCAGGGCTTTTTTTTCCTGATTTCCAGTGATAGCAGCTTTTAAACACTTAACTTTGTTAGCTTAAAACAAATTTATCTCAATTTTAATTGAGATGTCTAGTTTCAAGAGTGGGAAATATTTTCCTTTATTAAACATTTTAGCCTCCAAGGAAATTCTCAAGTCATTTTAACTGGATTCATTAATGAGCATTCTACCATGCACACCCTCTGGATTTGTTCTAGGTAACTTCTTTTCTCTAGGTTTTCCTCATATGTGTGCAGGTCAGAGTAAACAAACCCATAAAAAGCTATGAGTCCAAGTCCTTGAGCACAAAGGACACAAAATGCAGCTGTGCAGCTTTAACCCTGCAGGAATAATAGCAGTCCACTGGGGATTCTCAGCACTGCAGTTCCTCACAGGAGCATAGATCTCCCACAAAATCTGGCAAGGTTTAAAGGTTTATTCTTTTCTTTTTTCTCTCCTTTACAAGTGTGCTCTACCTTAGAAAAATGATATACAAGTGCCCACTTATATTCCTTGCTCACAAAATACCAGTGCTCAGACACAATCTATAAATCTAGAGGCAAGTGCAAAAAATTGTTTAAGTTCCAAATACTGTTGGTATCTTTCTGGGTTATTTATAAGCCTTAAATATTCCTAAAGCTTTGGAAGTATCCATTTGTTACCCTTCCTGGTAAGCACCTAAAAATCAAATATTTCATGTTGGCTACATAAAAGGGATAGAAGTTCATCACACTTATTTGTGTAATTACTGTTCATTAGATGCTTATGCTCATCCTCATTTTACACAGTTGTGTCTAAACACCTACATGTGTTTAGGGTGGTGAATTTCACACAGTTACAAAATTTGGCATGACACATGCCCCTGCAGAAAATAGTCTCATAGACCTGACAACATACCCATGGTAGCTAACAGGAGGCTTGGTTCGTGGTTCCATAGAGGCAGGGTTCGAGACCCTAAAATCAAAACCTTTATTCCTTTGGTTCACAGCTACATTGTAATCTTTTAGAAAAACCTGTAGCAAAACCTTCTTAATTTCCACTAGAGTCAATGGAAGTTTTGTTCAAAGAGTAAGAATTACCTGTGCTTTTCAAACTGTGCTTATAAAGCTCAGTGGTCTGCACTGTACTTCTGAAGTGCATCTGAAATCTAACTCAGAAAAGCCAGATTATTACCATAGACATTAATTGTACATAAGCCCACTGAAAAGAGCTATGAGGTCCTCAGTCTAAGAAAGTTTGACAGTTTTTTTGACTATAGAAGTAGATTTGCAGTTTGTGGACAAATCAGATGAGCTGAAGTGATCCCAGTTACAATATCTTTTCTGTTCCCTCAAAATAAGAAACATTTCTAGATATTTTCTTCCATTAACAAAAAAATAGTTTTTTAGAAGTGGAACCTTTATTTCAAACCTCCATCCTGTGAAACAATTTCCTTTGATTGTGTTGCTGGCAATTTAAAAGACCATTTATGATTAATGTTTTAATATGTTATTTTATAAGATTTCTTTCAACTGCAATTGCAGATTTTTAATGTCATGAATAAGACCTGTAAGAAATCAGCTCCTATACAAGCATCTTTAAAAGCTAGCAATTTCAGTTACCTATGCAGCAGCTGACTCACAGTCAGCTTAAAAACATAAACTACAAAGTCCAACCCTGTTCCCTCCCCTGCCCTGCACAAAGCATCACCAGCAAGATTTCATTATGTGTTTTGTAATCAATAAAATCTATTAGCAGCCAGAGGTATTGCCATTGCCAGAGCATCAATACAACCAGTTGAACTTCAGATGCTGGTTGACTGGAGCATGTCAAAGCTCCCGCAGTTGTTTGGAGCCTGGCATTAAAAGAACTGATACAATCCTAAGCCTAAGTGTTAACAAAGCCTGTTGGCATCCCAGAGGAGATTAGGTTGCTGATCTTCTAAGGATCAGCTACTTACTTAGTGATGTTTACACTGACATTGATGTAGTGACATCCTGATCTAATTACATGTCAATAAACCACAGCCCTGATGCCCTGAGAAGATCAGGAGAGGATTACAAGAACTCCACTGCCAATCCTTAAAGCCTAAGGAAGCAACCCTGTGATTTAATTACCATGAATTCTGTAATTCTAAAGCTATTGTTTTAAATGGGCCAATTCTTTTCATAATTAGACTGCACCCCTACAACCCCATCACCTCCAAATTTTGCAAACATTCTGTATACAATTGACTGCTTTTGCAAACACTGCAGAAAGTTGTTCAGATGCCTCCAGGCCATTTATGTCTAAGATTCTTACTTTTTTGTGTGTGTCTAAGCATTTTTAAAAGGGTTGGTTTAAATGTATGTCATTGTTTTCACATTCTCTGGCATGGTACCAGAGACTAACTTCAGCACTGCGTTAATTCTGGCAATCAGTGGGTGTCTTTATCTCCTTAATGCCACCAGGGCTGGATGGCCTGGGCTGCAGTTTTGGGGATGAAGAGATGACTGCTCCTGCCCAGGGGAAGGTGGAGCATCATCCTCAAGTCACAAAAAAATCATTTTGCCTCAGCAGCTGGGAAACCTCACAGTAGCTTTGCTGTACACATAAGGTTCAGGTCTGTAGAATAAGGATACGTATCTCTGTGCATTACGCTACAGATGAGGCTGGTACCCACTTTTAAGCACTTAGCTAAGAAAAGCACAATTTAAGCAGTCTAGAACTGCTTTCTTAGGCCAATTGTTATTGAGCTTGGAAAGTTTTCCTAGACAAGATTTAACACATGAAAATGGATGTAGAGCTTCCCTTACCTTTGGCTTACAAGCAACTGGAATTGTTAGTGTCACTGAGTCATAAATTCCTTCCCTTCCCTTCCTAGAAGCTCAGAAGATTTATAAAGGTTTGACTCATTCTGAGCACTGTGTCTGCCTCAGACTGGAGTAGGATTTTGCTTCTGGTCTTACTAGAAAAGGCAAACTTCTGAAGTCTTGGTGAGGTGCAGGCAGCAACCTGCAGCACAGAATCCTCTCACAGCACAAAGGAACCACAAGTGTTCTCCACGACAGCAAGCAAGATGTTTTCCCTGCTTCATTTCTTAAGCCCTGGGAAGGCAGAAGGGCTTGTTGGAGTTGGTGGCAAGAAACCTAGCTGGTTTTGCAAACTTAATTTTCCTAGAGCTTTAAAAGATATTTTTTGTTTCAAAAGGAATGCATTTTATTCTCTCTGCTCTGCAGGGAGGGTTGAACAAGATTCCTTCCAACTTAAATGGTTCTATGATTTTGTGTCAAGTGGTGAAATCTATATAAAAATAGACATTAGGGTTTTTTTCTGCTCCTCCAGCCTTCCCTCTTACTTTCCCCAGTCTCTTATTTCATCATTTTATTCACCCTTGAAGTAAACCACCAGATAGTTGCTGTATAAAGCTTTCATTATAAAATCCAAAGGTGCAGAGGCATTTCATATTACTGGAAAGGACACAGTCTTCAAGTGCAGTTGAGTAACTTACAAGTCTAAGGCCCACTTTTAAAAATTACTCATGCTCTTTGAAAGTCAATGTTGTAGTGCTTTTTCCATGGGAGATGACAGCTGTCAAACAGTTCCTCCAATGGAACAAATTGAAAATAAAGGAGTTTTTCTTTAATGGCAAGCTTTTGAATGATGAAAGCACTTGGGGGATACAGATGGCATTGAAAACTGACTCTCAGGGTGTTTCAGTGGTTTTGCAGACAAACATGTTTTTATGGAAATAGGTCCTACTGTGACCTTGATTTGATATAAATTGTGTTACAGATAAAACCAAAAAGGACCAGGTTCAACCCTGATGGATTTTTTTTCTGGCCTCATAGAATTTACAGGAGGGATAAACATGGCCCAAGTTATTTCAGTGTGAGTATGTGAAATAACTACTTTCCATGAATACTTCCATTCTGCATACCTACAGTATGCTCTATAATAGTAGTAATAACATCAGGCACTTAATGTTTTCATCTTCAAAGCACTTTGCAAACATTAGCCAATAGGAGAAACACTTATGAAAGGACAGATGATGAAGAAACAGAAATTTCTAGGAGGAATAGATAGATTTTGTTGTACACCAAATGAGCTTTTATAAACTCAGTATTTTCCAACTCTCAAAAAACTGCAAAAAGAAAATCTTTTACTGTTAAGTGTCTCTAGATTTCGTCACTGCAATATGCTGCAAGGACAAAATACCTGTAGCAAAGAGTGCTCTATATCTTCCTGACCCCAAAGCTGTTTGATGTTGTAGGACACTAAGTGATGTGCCCTTGTGTATGCAACACATATAAGCTTTTATTCACCTGCTTTCTTACCTGAGACACTCACCTAGTTTCACTTCAGTCAATCACTGTGGCTTAACTCATTACCCTCAGAGGGCTCCTGGCTCTCTCAAGCATCTAAGGGAACTTAGCTCCTAAAAACAACAGTTCCAGATCTAATCCTAATTAGGGACCCCAACTAGATGATGTGGATGTCTGCTCTCCTCTGATAGTGTTTGCTCCTCTCTTTGAAGTCAATTACCTTCTTCTGGACTTTCCTGAGACCTTTGTGGATAAAACTCAAGTGCATTGGGACTAAGAGTTCGTCTAGACATTCTGCAAAGACACAGTAGAGTTGGTGGAAAGCCTGTCATGTCCAGTCAGAAGATATCAGCATGGAAAAAGGATAATGCAATAGTAATCACTCAGTATTTAGTTCACTAGATGAATGGCAACAAACCCTATAAAACCTGTTTTCAACTTCTCTGATTAAAATGGGAAATGTGAGAAAAAAATACCTGTTTAATTAAAGGAAGAAGAAAAAAATCAGCCTGAGGAAAGTATTATGTTGAACTTGAAGTAAAACATTTAATTTTTAAAGTTTTTCAGTATCATAACATTTGGCTTTGACAAATATCAAAGTGTAATTGTTCTGTACCCACAAAAATATCTGGAGGGAAAAGACTGTCTTTAGGAGCTGGGGGAGAAGCTGCAAGACCCTTCCTATGCTGCAGCATGCACAAATAGTAGCTCTCTGTAACCATATAAATCTTGTTCAATGTCAGAGAATACTCTCTAACACAACTTAGCACATCCCAGTGGAGGGCTGGTAACATGGGGCTGTAGATTTGCCATTTCTTCCTCTCTCTACAACATTATCAATCCCTGCAGCTAACATTTACCTTTGAGGAGTTTTCCCCTGAGGAAAGGGAGCTAAGTTACCAATCTACCTTTTCCCAGACAACAGAAAAATGTTGCAATGGATATGTTTTATTATCATCAACATCAATCTAATTAGCTTCACCCTCCCTCACAGCTAAGTGAGAACTTGTAACAGATACATGATAAAGAACATCAATGAGAAGGGAGTGTAATGGTGATAGAGACTACATCAAAAAAGGAACATCATTTGAAAGGCTAATATACTGCATTAAGCTCAGAAGCTGAACCCTGATCTGAATTCTGGGCTCAATATATCCATTTGTCTAATTTCCTTGCTTCTGAAATTAAGCATTATATAAATGTGTCATAGTGCTCCAGTTGTTCATCTCTTAAGAAATGAAAATCCCTGAGTCTCATTCTGCATATTTAAAGAAAAATAAATTGCAATGGAGAGATTCAGAGCTGGCTGAAATTGGATTCAGTGTTTATTTAAAGTGAGCCTCCTCTCACTGCAACATGGGCAGCATTAGGATACAGTCTATGATGTGATCCCCACCTTCAGCACACAAAATGAGAACAGTGAAAATAGGGCATTTGCTTAGGTCATTTTTTGACAGTATACCTTTAGTTTGCTCTGTAAGATTATACATTTTGGGAGGGCATCTTTTTTTCCTTTGTGTGTTAGAGGCTATTACAATAAACTACTACCCAAGTCAAAAAAATTAAGTTACACTTTTCTGTAACTGCATGAGCCACTGCTATCACAGAAACAGCTTCTCAGATCTTATGCACCCAATCTTACAGGGTCTTCTAGAAAGTGAGAGAGCTTTACAATATGTGGGAAAAAAACCAGCATGGATTTTAACTATTACTGTCAAGATTTACCACACTCATGCTACTAAACTGCTTTCCATCCACACAAATCATAATACTTGTTAGCCAAGTCCTCCTAGCCTATGCAGTGAGTTCTGCAGTGAGGATGCTTAGGAAGTTAAGAGAGTCACAATCTCTCCAAAGAAGCTTCAAAGCAGCTCTTTCACTGATGTTGCAGTTTTTGGATTGCAGGGAGAGCAACAAATTGGACCCATGAGGTAGCAAATGCTCTTTGCATCTTTATTCCTTGTTTCTGCCTCACTCCCTCTGTTCCCTGGATGCTCTTCTTGTCTCTAAGGCATGCAGTGCACACTCCCTGTTTCCACCCATCTCACTGTATTGTACACAGGCAGGAGGCTCTCTCTTTTCAAGAACTTTTAGAGGCCTTTATTGAAATGCATCAAGTCAAAATTTATTGTTTTTAAATCAGTATACTGCTTTATCACCTCACACCCTGCCACTAGTAATCACAGCTCTGTAGAAATTAAATTCTATTTACTCATGTAATCTGTGTTGAACAGATCCTGTCTGAATATAAAAGTAGAGAGGTGCTGTTGCTGGCATTAGTGTCCATATCTCAAGACTTTTGGCCAGATCATATAGTTGCAAGGGAATCTCTGGGCTTTTCAGGCTGCCTTTGGCTCTTCTGACAGTGTTGCACTTGCCTACAGCAACATTTGGAAACCCTGGTCTCCAGCAAAGGCATTTAATTGTAGAGTTGCTGTGCAGAGGGAATTACACATGGTCAAAATAGAAAAGCTGCTGGGTGAGGGTAAGTAAATCATTCCAGCTAGTACACAGCTCCTTAGGGATGTTTAAAATTGAATAAAAGAAGACCAAGAAGCCAGGTCAGAACCTGCTTCTTCACTGCTCAATTGTTAGGTCTCACCATAGCCTTTTTTTCCTTTCATGATTTCAGCAAATTTCCAAGACAAATTTGAACATATTATAGGGCTAACTTACTCTAGAAACTACTGCCAATACAACTGCACTAGACTTGGCTCCTATTACTCTGTTCTATCCCCCAATATTATTTTAGCTCCCTCACACCCCTCTACATCCCAAGGTATAAAACTCATACACCCTGTTTCATAGTGCAAGGAAAACTTGGTGGTCACAGAGAACTCAAATATTTCAGATATTTTGAGGTATTAGAAGTATCAAAAGAAAAACAGGGGTTCCTAAATGTCAAGGGTTTTGGAGTAGCTGAGCACTAGAATGAAATAGAGGCCAACTGAGAAGTTAGACAGTGAAGATGGCAAGATGCTAATAGAGGAAAGCCAGGAAGCCACCACTTTCCATTGCACTGGATGTATTGCACTGCACAACCAAAAGTATGAAGATAGTTCACTTACACAAGCCAGCAGGATTCTCAGTCAGTGCATGACCATCACACATTTGTGCAAGTCCTTCCAAGTTTGCCTAAGAACTGAAGCCTTTTCTGTGGCCACATGTCTCTCTTACTATTTGCAGGTCACCCAAGCAGGTATCTAAGAGGTGTCTCAGTTCTCCTTTACAGAGACCTGGAGATACAGTAGCAGCATCCCCTTCTTTTGAGCCCATATTTCATTACCTCCCATCTAAGACTTAATCTGTTACCCATTGTTGTTTCATCAACAGTAATTCTTATAAAATATCCTCTTAAAATTCTTAAAGAAGTCTTTAATAAAAGGGGGAAGTTGTAGGAATTTTGTGGCCCCTATCACTATTTTTAAGCCCTGGGTCTATCTTCTCTGTCATATAATTAGACTTCCCTTTGGTTTATCTTTCAAAACAAGTAAGGAACAACTTAGGATTAGATGCTCTTTTTGCTTGTGGTTATTTGTGGAATGGTAGATCCTAACCTTGCCAGAGAACTCTGAGCAAACAGGAGACAGCCTGCAGGAGCAGAGAAGGCAGCACTCTGGAAAAACTCTGCTTCCTCCTGCATTGCCTGTCCCAGGAGCCACCACAACGTGTTGGACACAAGATAACACTCACTGATAGACAGGTGAAAGTTTACCCCAATTAAATGTAGGCATCAAGTGAAGGTGTCTTAATTGGGTTTGTGATTGTTTCTACAGTCCATGGAAATAAGAAAGGATGCTTCAAGAGGATGTTTCAGTTCATCTAAGATTTGTCTTTAACTGTACATTTTTCTCCCCTGCTTAGGAAGGAGCAATGCCCTAAAAAAGGTATGTCAGCTGATTACTAAATTTAAATGAGATGAATATGGGCCAACCCCCTCATCTGCATTAAGTAGCCCCATCAATATTTTAGCTTCTTCACAGTTAAAGTTTTCCCTAAGTAAATAATTCTCTGCAGAAAGCAGAGGCAGAGAACATCAGAGGCAATAGTTTTGTATTTACAACAAAATGCCACAGAACTATGTGAATGAAAGCTAATCTACACCAAAAAAAACCCCCAAAACAACAAAAAAACCACAAGAAACCCAACCCAAAAACCTCTACAGAAAATTCCTGTAGGAAATAAAAACTGATGAACATTTTCTTCTCTATGTACAACCTTCACCTCAATTTGACAGAACTGCAAACCCTCCTTGAGTTCACTGTGCATTCAACTGAGCAACAGGAACTTTTCCCCATCAAATCTCCTTTTCCAGAGAAGGAGGAGGTTGGGGAGAGGAAGCATCCACAGTGATTACTTTAAAAAAAAAAAAAAACAAAGAAAAACATTCTGGGAAAATAGATTTTTTGCAAGTTAAGGACAAACTGCACTGTGACCAGTTACTAACTTATAATTAAGGTATTGTCTCTGCAGCAAGAAGCAAAAGGGGAATCCCCCTGAGAAAGAAGAGACCTGTTTACACCTTTTCTTACTCACAGTCAGCTTTTGCCTGTGATTGTATATTTTTTTGTGTGTGGTTCAATATTTACAAAAAGACTGCAAAATTAAAAGACATCCCACAGTTACAGAAGACAACATAATTATAAGGGTCAACTTGATAAGACATATAATCTTCAGAAACCTGCAGCTTTGCCTAATAAAATATTTATATCAGTCACTGTTGGGCACCAAGTGAGAGCAATGGAAATGAATTCCTCAGGAGCAACTTTTCAGCACATGTGGAAATGTCAAAGAAATATTGTATTTGGGAAGATTTTCAGAGGGAGAGAGTATTTTTCTCTTTCTTTTTTTCCCTTGATGTAATTGCAGTCAAGTTAGCACTCTTTGAGGCATACTGATTTATGTCTTCTTTTACTGTCAAAGGATTTTTGTTTGCATATTCCACTTGTTTGCAGTTGAGCATAAATTTGTGTAAAAAAAAAAAGTCAATCTTTACCAATTTAGGATCCATAATCTCAGCTACAATGTACACCTGAATGTGCACAGTGGAAAACATTTTTGTGCAACCATGGGACAGTCACAACAGAAACAGAATAAGGGAATAGTACATTTAAGCTTCAGTGAAGTAATCAGGATCTACTTTCAATTTCAGATTTTGAATGTAACCATATCTGCATATCTTCTAAATATCTTGACACCAACCCATCTAAACTGGAAATGCTAATAAAGAAATGAAAGAAAAGAAAGACAAAAAATTGGAAGCCTAATCAAACATCATGGGAGGAGATAAATAACAGACAGTTCCTAGGGTTCTGGTTCTGCTATCAAGCATGGACCTGAGAATAGATCAGTCTTAGGAGAGATCAAGGAGGAAATAATCTACTTTCTGTGGATCTGGTCAGAAGCTATTTTTATTTTTTATTTTCAGGGGAACCAAACAGCCAGTTGTAAAATTGCACTGAAAACACTTGCTGCAATATCTAACAGAGCAACATCTGCTGTATGGCAGTATTTCTATGGCACCCAAGGAAAACAGGAGCTTCTGGTTCCTCTGTTCATTTCAAGTGTGCTAGTAGATACCCAATTTTGGGGCATCCTTTTGAAGAGACAGACTTCCAGGTACATGAGATATACTGGAACCAAGTATGGAGAGGTTGCTGAGGGGAATTTTTGGTAGAGAGTTTATTGCAAGTGAAGCAATAAAACATGAGTAATTTTAAAATAACAGGCTTATTTTTAAATAAGAGAGCAGGGCCTTGGTTTTCATAGCTAATAACACCAGATGCAGAGGAGGGTAGAGTGATGAATGATAAAAAGAAATCTCTTAGTAGATGTTTCTGAGTGGTCTAAAGGAAATGTTTGGATGAAAAAGAGAAGGATTTCACAGGTGGGAGGTGAAGAATGGGGATCACAAACTTTCTTTCTGAGGTGGAGCACTGGGAATGATGTGTCATGGCAAGGGAAGTCAGAGATAAAATCATACAGATCTTCACACTGCCTCTTTCATATATATGTGGGGGTGTGTGTGTGTTTTTAAGACATGCTCTTCTCAAGTAACTCAGACCCATTAGGATACTGGCACAAATCATTACAGAAATCTCCTCTGTAACCTTCTGGTTTGTGCTGAGACAAAAAGGAAAAAGCAATCAGTGATGAGAAAAGAGAATCAGCCAGCTAGGAGTCTAACAAGTGTCACTGCTGAGCCTCTTTCTGGGTGGTAGGAATTATAGTGCACTTCTCTTCTGGTATGTTTTGAAATATAATTGCAAATTAATTAGCATGTGACAATAAACAAACAGCTCCAGTACACAGCATATTTCCTGTACAGAGCTTTATTCCATCTCTCTAGTACTCCAAACAGGTGTTCAGTGTTACCTACAGCTAGAATTGGGGCTACAAATCAGCATGAGATTCATCAAAACGGATCCCTGCCACTTCACACTATTACTCCAGCAGATATAATTCATACTGCTCAGCAGTGGAAGCATTATGTGCACCTTCCCCCAGCCTCTTTCTCCTTCCTTGCAAAAATGTCAAGAGAGACAGAGAGAGAATATTGAAGGAGATCCTGAGTGTCAATGAAATATCCCAGGGTGCTGAAGGCAGAGAAAACATTGGCAAGCTGCTTTAATAAGGGAACTCTACCATGCCATAGGCAGGCCCTAAAAAAGGGAGCAAATCTGAGGGAGGAGGATGGAGAAGGGGATGGGAGAGAGGAGAGAAAAAAAGGGAAATTTTCTACACTGCCTACAAGACTTAGGTATGAATACTTGGGAATTGTGTCATGGTCTGTAAGCTGTTTATCTGGAGCTGGGACTGCACCAGCATTTCAAGATTCCTCATTAAGAAGTGATAGGAGATGCCAAAGAGCTCTTTAAGGACATGTTATGTTTGAGGCTAAACTGTGACCACAGCATCATATATAAGCACAAGACAGAGACACAGGTTGTGCTAGTCTAGATCCATGTCTGTAGATTGCTATTCCACCCAGATTTGCAGGTGCTGACTGTTGTGTAGGTAAGTTCCACCTGCAGGAGGTCTAGATATAGATCCAAAATGGAAACATGAATAAAGATGCCCTGGAGTACTAGAGGAATTTGATTGGGCCAGTGGATTTTCTTCTTGCTGTAAGGAACTTCTGCATATCTTTGCAGATTCTGCCAGTCAGATGCCACCTGAAACACCTGACCTACTAGGACAGACTAGTTTCTCTTTTGTGCTTGATTTTTGGTCCCTGGCAATCTCAGCTGTATGACTGAGATGGCTGGAAAGTCTCATGCCCTTAAAAAAGATGCCAAGAGAGATTGTTTAGCTTTAAAAATGCTGTGGATAGGGACTAACTCAAGTGAGACTCTCCTGCTATCCTTTTCCACCTCCTGAAGCAGAGTTTGAGAGGGATGTGGGATGGCATCCACCTCTAAAAGTATGGTCTCCTACAAACACTGGGAATCTCACCAGTCTGATGCCAACCAGAGACATGTCACAGAGACCATTTTGCTTCTGGCATTTTTTTCTCAGAGAAGAAGAGTGATAATGGTCCAGTTTGTACTGGTCTCATTGCTACTGTAGAATAGCCCCTTCTTCACATCAATTTTAAAGGCCACTCTTATCCCAGTTTAATATTCCTTTGAATCTTTTAATCCTTTAAATGACATAGCAGGTTCAAGTCATTCATGCTGATCTCTGCAGCCCTTTGTTACTGGTATCATATGCATGCACCTAAGACAAGGGTAGTGGAGCCCTGTTCCTTTTCTAGGTTGTCCAGAAAGTAGGTGGGTGATTTTCATTTGACCAAACTATCCTCCATAATCCAATTTTGGCATCATTGCTGTTCAGCATGGGGATGTGACACAACAACAAGGGAGCAGCCTTCCAGCTCCTTTCAAAAACACCAAGAGAGACAGTGTGAAGGGAGACCTGGAGTGGCAGTAAAAGACTAAGGGGAGCTGAAAACAGGGAAACAGTGGCAAGCTGTTTCATTACAGGGCCCTTATGTACATCTTGACAAAGTAAGGTGGCATTTGTTTTACCAACAATATTTTAGTGCCTACACAGAAGCTGTGATTGGGACAAATAAGTATTTTAAAATCTGCAGGTAGCAAAGAGAGTAATGCTTCTCTTTTAGATGTAACCCATTGCCATTAGCCAGGGGTTTGCCAATTTAAGTTTAGTAAAATATGTTGTATATGGTTACACTCTAAGACTTGTATTTTAAAGTGAGCTTAATGCTGTTGTGTTATGTTACAGGCTTCTTTGTACAAATAATTCTGACCTGATTGTATCTTATTCTGCAATATCATCTCTACATAGCACTGTTGATTGCAGGCTGCTGGAGAGGTTTGATGCAAAACATTCAAACCTTCATACCTAAATTTAAGACCCTTAATCTATATTTAAAGTACCTAGAATTAAATGGCCTGATTTTCAGGTGTGCTGAGCACTCACAGATGTTTCAAATACCAGTGGGAGCAAACATTAACATGCATACAATAAACTGGTCATAGTCACAGTGTTGATGTGGAGACTGCTGCATCCCTGCCTCATCTCACAGGGATGGTATCAGGCTTGGAGAGATTAACAGCAGCTAGGGCAATAAGAGAGGATGCCTTTCTGCCTCCTGCTCTCTCCCAATAATCCATCCCTTCACAAAGACAAAAGCAAATTTATAGCATTTCCTGTTTATGCTGAGGTATTCATGTTTTACACAGTGCATTTGCTTCTACCCATTTCAGTACTGCTCTGTTAGTAGCTTACATTTGACTTTCTGCATGCAGCAAAGCAGGATTGTGCCAGGTGAGTCACAGTTCCTGAGACATGCTCTAGCCTCCAAGAAACTTTGTCTCTGTTCTCAAATACAGGGAGGTCAAATCCCCATTTTAATATCAATACTCTTAACAATCCTGAAGTAACATATGAATCATTCCTCTCTCTTTCCTTATCTATGAAGAAAGAGTCATATTTTTGTGCCTAACAAACATGCTTCAATGGTTCATTAGCTTCCTGGTTAGGCTCTCAGCTGGTGTACATCATCATCAGTGATATAGTACTGGGAAAAACAAAAACTCCCTATTTTTCTGCAGCTTTATCATCTACCAAACAGCATAAAAGTAATGGTAACTAGAAGTGCATTTCTTTCTTTAAGAGGGACTTTAAAGGAGATTTGTGTCTTAAACTAGTTGCAGATGAAGGATGAAATCCTTTCAGCCCTCTAAGAACTTGTGCATCCTTGCCCATCCTTGCCCAGTTTAAAAATGATTGACTATTTGATGTGCATGAGTATCAAAATGAAACTTGTGAATTTCAGCAAAACAGCTGTTGCAGACTCTGTTTTCTTTGGAGAAGGCAAACAAATGTACATATTATCATAGAATTTTTTCCTTCCCATGTGGCTATGCCCTTGGCTATGTGAATCTAAAAGATTAGGCACAAAAAGTTCAACCAGCTCCTGTAGAAAATTAATTTTAAAAGAGATTAAAAGTTCAAAAATTGAGTGCAATATTATGATTTGAACAGAAAATAAGTTTTCCCCTTTTCTGTTTTCTCATTTTATCTGTTAAGTAAAAAAAAAAAAAGGTCTCTTTCCTACACAAGAACATGATCCTCATCTTCTTCAAATGTATTCCAGCCATGAAAACAATTTTAACTATTCATTTCAATTAGATTCTACAGCACAGCATAAACACTACAGTGTCTGGAGTTATGCAGACTTCAGGTTCTTGAGTGGGAAGCAGAAATAAATGAAGTTTCAGAAGAAAACCTTCATCCCAACTCTCTGAAGCTTGACACAAGAAAAGCAGCAACTCCTCTTACTCCAAGTCAATACATAGCAGTACAATATAAGTGTCTTCCATTTCCCCCTATTTCATGCTAGATTTGTCTGATAGATGAGTGTACTTAAGTAAATAGCACATGCAATTTTAATAGCACAGGTGCTCTGAAGGGACAGGGAAGGTCATTCCTATTATTTCAATTAACAGCATAAGCTACAAAAACACATGAGGGTGAATTAATTTATAGCTTCAATTTAATGCTACTAGTAAGGACATCCTTAGGCCTCTTGGTTGTCTTGACAACTCCTGCATCCCCAGCCTGCAGAAGCCAATCTCTGCTGTTCCCCTTCTCAGCATACAAACAGTTCAGATAGTACATTAGCAAAGAATATGATGCCCATGTAAATGTTGAAATATTTTTGTTGCCATAGAGATAAGAAGAATGGCAAAAATACAGGAGCACTTGACATGCTCCAAGGCAGACTTTTAATTAAAAAAGCCTCAAATGACAATGCCAAGATGGCTGAACATACCATAGTGCTTTTATGCTAACCTACTGCTTACAAAATCTGAGTCCAAATAATATACTTGCTGTTGAGAGGTCTAATAATCACAGATAAATGGTAAATGAAGAGACCTAGGACTTAAATTAAAAAAAATCATGATTTTTTAAATTAACCATTATAAAAGAGCATGTTTAAAAGTGGTAGGACGAGGTTGCTAAGCCACTCTCTATTGTGTTTCAAAAGTCATGGCAGTCTGGTGAAGTCACCACTGACTGGAAAAGAGGAAACATAACCCCCATGGTTCAAAAGGAGAAGAAGGATGATCCTGACTATAGGCCAGTCAGTCTCACCTCTGTGCCTGGTAAGATCCTGGAGCAGATCCTCCTGGGGGAACTGCTGAGGCAGAAGAATAATGAAGAGGTGATTGGGTATAATCAACATGGCTTCACCAAGGGTAAATCGTGCCTAACAAATCTGGTTGTGTTCTATGAAGAGGTTATGACATCAGGAGACAGTGGAAGAGCAACTGACGTCATTTACCTGGAGGTGAGCAAAGCCTTTGACATTGTCCCACTTGACATCCTGGCCTCCAAGCTAGTGGAATGTGGTTTTGATGGATGGACCACTCGATGGATATGGAATTGGCTTGACGGCCGCACCCAAAGAGTGGCTGTCAATGGATCCATGTCCAAGTGGAAGCCAGTGACAAGTGGAGTCCCTCAAGGATCAGTACTGGGACCAGTCTTGTTCAACATCTCTGTCAGAGACATGGACAGTGGCATTGAGTGCTCCCGCAGCAAGTTTGTCGATGACACCAAGCTGTGTGGTATGGTTGATATGCTGGAGGGGAGGGATGCCACCCAGAGGGACCTGGGCAGGCTGGAGAGGTGGGCACATGCCAACCTCATGAAGTCCAACAAGAACAAGTGCAAGGTCCTGCACCTGGGTCGGGACAATCCCAAGCACCGATACAGGCTGGGCGAGGACTGGCTTGAGAGCAGCCCTGAGGAAAGAGACTTGGGNAAGCTGGGGAGGCACTTTTTAGGAGGTCAGATAGTGATAGAAACAGGGGAAATGGGTGTAAGCTACAGGAGGGGAGATTTAGGCTGGATATTAAGAGGAAGTTCTTCACTATGAGGATGGTTAGACAGTGGAACAGGTTGCCCAGAGAGGTTGTGGAAGCCTCATCCCTGGAAGCTTTTAAGACAAGGCTTGATGGGGCCCTGGGTAACCTCATCTAGTGGAAGGTGTCCCTGCCAGGCAGGGGGGTTGGAACTGGATGATCTTTAAGGTCCCTGCCAACTCTGACAATCCTATGATCCTATGAACACTGTTATTTTAAACATGTTCAGAGAAACAAATGTCACCAATATTCAGGAAACAGAAATCCAAGGTGGAAAACAGCAGTAATTGAAGTGTATTGTAAATGTTATAACTAGGCAAAATGTTATAACTAGGCAAAACAACCTTGTCCCCAGTGAGGATCAGTATTTCTGCTCTACATCTATTTTAAATACATGTTCAGATCCACACCTACACTTGCAAACTTGCATGTGAGCAGAAGTCACACCAAAGTCAGGTGAGTTATGGCAAGCAGTTCAGCATCTACACTTAGAACATGCCAGGAATGACTTAAACTCAAGGTGTTTTTACCTGATGAGACAAAAAGAACTAGGCCTCAAAGTGTGCTAAATTATCATCCTATTCAGTGACTTCTTGTGCTCCTCTTCAGCTCCCCTAACACCTAAATATTTGACTTTCCAGCCAAAGTAAAAGTGGGGAACAGGACTGCTCTGATGAATCCCCAACAAAACAGGAATCATTTTGACATGTGATTAACAGACACAGAATCCCCAAGGATTAGAAAAGTATATGCTTAATTAATTCTGCTGGCATTTTGTATAGAGCCATTTGACTTCAAACTTGCCATGGAGATGTCTTATTTACACTAAAGACATGGGAAGGTTGGCCTGAATCCAAGGAAATATTTCATGCACTCAGTGTAAGACTGATAAGTGGAATTTGGTTCTAGGTGAAACACAAAGTTTTAACTTGCAGCATATTTTAGCTGCCCTTATTGATGGTGTTTGGAATTTTTCTCTCTCAAAGTTTGCAGATGGGCTTCTGTCCTAAATTCTGATCTGCCTTACTTGTGAAGAGCACATTACAAAATGCATTCATGAACAGGTCTATTGCTGCTAAGATTAAGGCTGAATTTGTGTTCTTTCCCTATACTATTGCAAAGCAACTGTCTAAAATTTCACCAAGGTAGCTCTCCTAAAACATCTCTGCTCAAGAACAGACCTTACAGGTATCTAACAAAAATCTGCTTCACAAATTTTTATTCAGTGTGCCCCAGAAACTTGGATGGACCACAGATTTCTGTAAGAATCACATGTCCAGACTGATTTTACCATCTCAGAAAATGGTGGTTTATGTCATGATAGCTCTGCATTATGTACATACATTTCAATATGCCTAAAAATCTGTGCAGTCTTCACATATATATGAAAAATTGTAGATCAAAGGGATTTTACACCTAAAAATTCCTTTTTTTCCCTAATGATTTTGACAGAGTAGCTGAAAGAATTCAAAAAGTAAAGGAAATCTGTTTATGGACACATTTCTGTCAGGCAAAAGAAAAGTAAAGCCCAAACCAGAAACCACAGGCAGGCTGGGATGCAGATAGAGTCACAGATATCTGGGGAGCTGAAGGTCTCTTGCTGAGGTTTCCAGGCAGATGAGGCTGCATTTCTTGCTGCCCCAAGCTGTCTACCCTTTTCCCTACCAAACTCAGCCCCAGATGGCAGTCAGCTCCAGTACAGTTTTTGCTAGAAGGTGTCCCCTGGTTCTACTCCCAGAAAATGCAAGGAGAAGCAGATACTCTGCGAATGCCAGAGCAGAGTGGCACAAGGGCTCACAGTCTCTTCCCAGACACAAGCACTAGACTGTGTTGCCAGTGACTCATACTTTACTGTGTGAAACTGCAGTCAAGAGGTGAACATCAAGAGATGTTTTTGCCTTTGAAATCAGTAAACATCCTCTCCTCTTGAGTGTAAGCATTGTCAATTAGCTATGTCTGCTCTCACACACTACACTAAGGTAGCTTCCAGTTAATACTTGTGAGTAATGTAGTGTCTTCATTTTAACTTAGATTACCTTTAGTGTTCTGGGGTCTAGGGTGAACTTCTGGCTGCCATTCTTCTCACTGTCTGAGGCTGTCAAAATCATATCAGGTGACCAGCTTAACAGAGTCCAACCCCACGGGTCCCTGGACCTCTCTGCAAGGTGTTCCCTGTAAGGCTCACAGATCTCAGCTTCTCTGTTGTCCTCATGGAGACTGAGGTCTTCAGTATTCAGGGTGCCCTGAAAGCCTAAGTGGTCCCTAGGACTTTTGCCCAGGGATGGCATCAAGAGAAGAACATGTTTTCCTAAACAGGATTCCTGAAACCTGCAGAAAGTCTTAGTAATGGCTAAATAGTCACTACATAAAAGGGTTTTCCCTTGAGATCTTCTGTGTGCCTTCACAGGAGACAACCAAGTGCCTAACATACAACAGAAGCAGGTTCATTTATTTCTGTAACCTCTGGCTCAGCTGATTAGCTTAATTTATAATGATCTTTTTATTTATCTTCACTGCAACAAAGAGACTGGCTCTTCATGGAGGGAAAGAGCTCGTTGAGCAAATCATTTCTGAGTAAGTCAAGGGTCAAGGGAATGCATTTTATGCCCCAAGGGAGAGAAGAAAAACACACTAGTGACAATGTCAAATTGCCTCTGAACTTTCTAAAAGTAGCAAAACTGGGCTTCTGTTGCTGCCAGTGTGTCTGATATTCAACATCACCATGTGACCTGAACCAAGATGGCACAGAGAAGTATGATCTGTGGGTTATTAAGGGAAATTATGCAAGTACTCTTATCTTTCAATATAATTTCATTTTTAAAAGAACAACAAAAGCAGACTAGCACAGGAATACATTATTCCAATTGTTTGACAGGGGTTTTTTTTTTAGGGGAATGTGGTTTTATTTGGATTCAGAATAAGACTACACAGTTTAGTGATTCTTAATGAAAGTAAATGGATACCACAAGCTGTGGGACAGACCTTCTAGAAACACTAGGTGATCTTTCAAGGTCCCTTCCAACTCCTAACATTCTGTGATTCTGTGCAATTTGTCTCCCAGCCTCACATCTAGGAAGCTCAGGCCAGAGAGGTGGCAGGGCTCTGCCATAGCAACCTTTCCAGGATCCTGCCCTCTGTTTACACCTACCTCAAAGGACAGATTTGATCTCAAAAGAAACAAACAAACAAAAAAAAAGAAACAAATTTTTCTCAGAAGTTTTCAGCCATCTCTGTGAATTCCTTTACTGAAGAATTTCAAGTTGATACCTAAGTATCAACACTCTATTGACTAGATTACACCATGAAGTAAAAGAGAGCTACTCTTTTCTAGACAGCATGTTTGCTGTTCATCTCCAGCTCCATTCCCAAGGGTAATTCACGTGGTTATCTTTCACTGACTGCCATTTGTCTGAAAGCCTGGCTGCTTGGATAAGCCATTTTCTGAAATAAAGCTTCAGCATGAGAAATGCTCTCTTGCTCTTTTTACAAATTCCCTCTCTTCAGTGCTTTCAGATATTACTCCCAACCAACTCTTTTTACCTGTGACTGTTGCAGTCAAATCCTTAGGTCAGTCTTACAACACCTGACAGATGTATCACTAAGTGTTATATCCAACTAATATTGTACTCCTAGTCCTTGCTTACACCATTTGGCCCACAATTTTACTATTCAACACTTAGACCTGTACAAATACTGGAAAGAGGATGCACAGAAGTTTGAGCCACATTTACATTCCACTTCTACAAATGAACATGTAGATCTTTAAATGAAGGATGCAGTGTTGAGGAAAAATGCTTAATGCATCTCTGAATATCCATTTTAGCTTGGCATTCACATGAAAAGCCACTTAGAATTGTTATGCTTCAATAATTCCCAATCAACTTACTGACAAAAAGGTAGGTTAACAGGTCTAATTGGTCTTTCCATTTCAAATACCAGCAATGCAATGAACAGATTGTTCACAGTAGTAATAATCAGCACAGTATTTATGACAAATCTCTCAATATGTTTGTTAAGAGAGCCTAAAAACTGGTTTGAAAGGATGTGAGGAAAGGTAGGAGTGTGTTAAAGGTATTAAGAAGTTAATTCCAAACTAGTTAGGTTGCTTCTTCCTTGTGTTTGGGTAGGAATTTAAATGAGACATTCTGGGGCTAAATTAAAGACAAGTTTGCAGTCCCCATGTGTGACAGCTTCAACATACTTCCCCAAGAGTCTTTCAGTAAACAGTTCCTGCAGTGGAACTCTGTCAGAATTTAACACACTGTTTAATAAATAGTTTTCCTTCTTTCTTTTAATAAAGAAAGTGGATTTTAGATCCTTTGAAAATATAGAATGATAGATTCAAGCTAAGGGGTTAAGGGCAGATCATCTCCTTACATGGACACTATTCTCTTCACACTCAAAAACTTTACTGAAAAAACCTTCAAACACATTGGAAACAAGTAAAGGACACAGTAACCAGTGAAATGGTGCTTCAGAAGATGAAGCCAAAATGTCTAATAGCTTATACATTGCAGGATATGATGGGCAATTTCTTTAGCATGTTACAGAAATCAGAAAATCAAAAAGCAAACCTATAGCACTGCCTCACTTATTTTTCTTAAGGCAGAATTTGATGTGGTAAGAAGCAGATCCAAGGTGCTCCCTGTTTTTATCAGGGTGTAGATGGCAAAGCCATAGAATTCAATCCTTTGTTACTGATGTTTTGCTGTAAATACAGTTACCTCTGAGTGCTCCCTCCCCAGTTTCAAATATCCAATAGCAGTTTTCCTTTCTGACTCTTCTCCAGCTTTTGTGGTTATGTTTGGAGGATCATGTTCAATTTTCTCTGCCTTCATTGCCTGTGTTCTCACCATCACTATTTTTCAAAGCTGTTTTATATCTTGCCAGCATACAAAGTAATTATCTGTCTCAGCAGGTTGCAGTTATGGCTAGGATGCCTTCATTACTTCATAATACCTTTGGTGCTTCTTACTTGTTTCTAACTCTTACTGTAAGAACTTCAAATAGCAGGGTTTGTAGAGAGAAGAAATATCATTTATTAGGCTGAGGTAGCAGTGAAAAAAATGTTTTCAAGCCCATAAGCCATTTCTCAGGTCATTTTGGTATATTAATACTCCTAATCTCTTTTCTTCCCAGAACTACACTTTCTGCTTTAATTTATATGCTGAAAGAAAGGAGGAAACTTTGAGCTAAGCCATAACCTTGTGTTTCCTCAGTTCCCACACATGATAAAATAGCTGATACCTTGCTGGAAACTTAATCATCAAATGAAAGAGTCTCATAGAAACAAAGAAAATATTCCAGAAAATAGATTCCAGGCAGCACCTAAGGAAGTGTCTGGTGGGGAATGGATGTGCAAACATACTGACAACTTGTAAATAAAGTCCTAAAAGCAGGGACCCTGCTGCCTGGAACTGGGGAACACAGGTTATAGGTTTATTCAGAAGAGTAGAAAAAAAATGCCAGGGAAAATGCTAGGGAAGAGATAAATTTCAGGGAAAGATAGAAGAGAAGCAATGTTCATGTTTGTGCACTCCAGAAGCCCACTAGCAAACTTTAGGAGCATTCCTGAGGAGAAATTCTCATTTCTCTACTGACACTCAACATTCCCTATGCCTGCAAAGTACCAGGACCTGACAGTTGTATACCATGGCATGTTTATACTGAGACAACATCAATTAAAATGGCCCTTCTGATGACTTGAGGTCAGAGTAAATAAGCTTTGCATTCAGAGATATAATCCCTTTTCTCCTCCTTCTTCCCACAATAAAGCAGTTCTAACAGCATTTAATAAATGTCTCTGGTGTATCTCTACATTTGTTTTGTCTGTAATCTCTGATGACACAGGAAAAATGCACATGGACCAAATCTTAACCTCCATTTCTGTTGACCTGGATAATTCACAGGTGACTTGGTTGCTGATCCCAAATGATACACAAACACACTGTTGTGTCACCTCATTCTACGGATGATTAGGTGAGAAAGAGAGAGCTGGAGACAATATATGATGTCATGGTACTGCAAGTCTATTTGGGATGACCAGATTGCTCCCAAGAGGCACAGCCAATTCCTTATGCTGAACTTCTGTCACTCAGGCAGGCTCTCAAGCAAACTCCTATTATCTCCTGGGCCATGTGGCTAGGAGATGGCACACTGGTCTCAGAAAGGGATTGTGCATATGCATAGCAAAATGGGTTTACAGAGTATCTCTAGAGATAGAGTCCTCTGGAGATGATGTGCCACAAGCTACTTCTAAGAGGAATAAAAGACTCACAGCTGATACAATAGCTTGAGAAACGACTACATTCAAGATCAAAAGAAGCTGAACTGCATAATGCCAAGGAAAGGAAAGCAGAGCAGAACTAAGTTACTGAGGAGAGGAAAAATAAATGCTTAATCATCCAGGAAGACTGAAAATGGTATCATGAGCTGTCTCATGAGTGCCTCAAGCGTGCATCACCTTGCAAGCAACACTACTCCTGTCCACAGTGCAGCCACAGGAGGCAAAGTTTCACGTCATCAATGTACACATTGCAACTTCCAAGGACATTCACCAGATGTTTGGGTATGCACAGTGGGGAGAGGCTTGAAAATGTCTTTCCAAACACCACCTCTATAAGAGGCAGGTGTGCTTGCATCTCATCATCTTTGCCCCAAGCTACCCTTTATTGTCTAAACATACAGGCAACTGTGGAAACAAGAATCTGAGCCTGACAGCTTCAGCATCTCCCAGAGCCCAGGCTGGGGCAAGGCACTTCCATTCTCCCTTCTGCTTCAAAACTGACATCTTTTGGCCTAATTTTCAGAGGTGACTAGTGGTTTTGATGACTGCACTGCTCTAGCAAAGGATGAATGCCCTGCAATTTCTGAAGAATAGGCTGGTTTAAATCATCTAATGTCGTTTGAATTTTCAGGCCACATGACTCTCCTAAATTGACACTTATGCAGGTGTGTGTACAGGGATGAGGGAGGAGGAATTAATGTACTTATAGAAGGATACATCAGTCCACTCCTGAAATGGAACATGAAAACTGTCTGATTAAAAATAGAAGACTATTCATCCACCCCTAAAAATAACATTATACTAACTCTTTTTCCTGCAGCCACACAGGGGAAAGGGTAAGCAGAGCTAAGGCAAACTAAACTACAAATAACAAAATTAAGCTAAAAAAGAAAAATGTCCTGACAGAAGGAAGGTCACAAAGAAGAAAGTTCCTCAGGTGTTTATGAAGAAATGTTGGAAGCAAGATAAAGAGAGCAAGGGACCTCTTGTAACTGCACATAAAGGCATTTTACTTTATGGGTGAATGAAGCAGAATGATTTCAAACCTTGGAGGAGAAGGACACATAAGAAGAGAACACAATATTGAAGCAGCAATTGTTGAATGTCTAAGGTTTCTGACCCACTGTCAATTGCCAAGAAACAGAAGAATAATAAAGGGGGGGGAAATAAAACCCCCACAAAACCCAAAACAAAAAAAGTTTAATTGAACCATACATTTAACCCAACAGGAAAAATACCACTGCTATTCCCAGGTTAGATACTGGCTGAAAGACATTCAAACAAAGCTCATCTCAGGAATAGTAATTTGACAGTTCCTAGGCAAAATAAAACAAATATCTTTATACTTTCCATACGATCTTCACCTTCCTTTTTATGAAGTGTAGGAAGAAATAAAAGATATCTGAAGAAAGACAAACACTTCATCTCATTTTGTTTGGAAAAGTAAAGAAGAAACTTTCCCTCATATTCTGTCTGGGTTTTTTGGGGTGTAGGGGTTTCTTCTACCCCAAATAGACAAGTTAAAATAATCTCAACTTTCCTTTTTGATACCTTCCCTATCACTCCTTTTTGAAATGTGGGATAATAAAAAGGCTAACAGTCTAGTATGTCTCTTCACAGGTTGGCCAAATGTTCCCATTTGATGTTTTAGAGGAGGAAACTTTGTTTTCCTCAGCAATAATCTTTTAATATTTATATTCTTCTCATAAAGAAGAAGATTTGCTAAGAAGCTGCAGATCAGAAGGACTGCCATAGGTTTAGGGCACTATAATAAATAGGCTTTTGATTACTTGCAGTGCCCAGGGCTTTGAATGAAATAGATTCATACATCTCAAAGATTCTTGGTCATACGCACACAGAAAAAGGCAGCAGAAAGGTATGTGACTTAGGGAACATACTAACACTCTTTGCATCCTAAGCTGTCTGAAGTCAGACAGACTCATTGCAGAAGGAGCAAGAGAAGACTGAAAAACAGCTTGCTCTCCCTGCAACATCCCATATCACAGAAACAGAAGTTGGTATCCTCCTAGACTACACACAGTGCAAGAACCCTGGGACAAAGGAGAACATTCCATGACAAAGTTCAAATAGCCTGGAGATTCCAAGACTGGTATTTGCAAAAGTTAGAGCCTTTTTTCCCATTCATCTGTACATTTAGTACATAAAAAAGACAGTATATGAGGAGGAATAACCTCCTGAGGAGACTGAACAAAGCTTTCTGTCTATTTTGCCAAACTTTCAGAACTGAAAGGAAAAAGCAAGATGTTTTTCTCAATTCATCAATTTTTGTTATTACACCAACATTTTGGAAACCTTACAACTTTTTTACATTTTCTAATATGTATTTGGATATAAATTCAAGCACCCATTTTGCATTTCAAATTGTAATTTTGATCTAAAACAAAATCAGAGGAAACATAGGAGGGAATGTAGTAGGCACCAATATTTCCAACAGATGAAACAGTACCTGAGCCTAAAATAGAGTTTAGAACTGTAACTCAGTAACACTGCAAAAAAATATCTCAGTCTAAGAACAAACACCCAAATCCCTGTATCATTTTACATATGCACCTGTATGAAAATACAAACAGAGAAAAACATAAATTTACCTATATTTCAGATTAACTGTTGTTAAAACAATTAAATTTGTATTAAATTTGCCCTGGGAGTGGTTTCTTAGAGAGGCTGAGGAACATCCATCTGTGGAGACATTCAAAACCCATTTGGACATGGTCCTGGGCAACCTGTTGTAGCTGTTCCTGCTATAGCAGAGCTGTTGGCCTGGATGACCTCCAGAATTGCCCTCCAACCTCAGCCCTTCAGTGATTCTGTAAAACCCCTGTGTTTCATCTATTATCATCATGTCCAGTGTTAACTCATCATCTGAAATTCTAAAGCCAAGGGATTCAAATTATCATCAAAACTTAAAGGCATCTTTTAATTCTCTGAATAGGTCACTTCTGGAAGCATCAAGCAGCTCTGCTGGAAATTGTAATCACTCTAGGAAAGGATTTTAAAAGGTGTCTGAACTGAGAATAAACTGAAAATTGAATTGGTTCACAGTACATTCAACTGAGTGCTAAAGCTTAGATTTTTATTTGTTACCTCCAGTATGTTATCAGTAGAATGCTTGGCAGACAAACAGTGTGCCTCAGAGCTAGATTTTATGCTGGATTTCTACAGGACTGTGCAGAAATCAGCATGTAAAATAATTTTCCTCCCTGTGAAAACTTTCCATGCAAGCAATAATTAATAACAATAATAATATAAAATGCTATCACTCATGACAAGAAAGCTAGGGAGGGACTTTTTAGGAGGTCAGACAGTGATAGAACCAGGGCAAATGGGTGTAAGCTACAGGAGGGGAGATTTAGGCTGGATATTAGGAAGAAGTTCTTCACTATGAGGGTGGTTAGGCAGTGGAACAGGTTGCCCAGAGAGGTTGTGGAAGCCTCATCCCTGGAAGCTTCTAAGACAAGGCTTGATGGGGCCCTGGGCAAACTTATCTAGTGAAAGGTGTCCCTGCCAGGCAGGGGGGTTGGAACTGGATGATCTTTAAGGTCCCTTCCAACTCTGGTGATTCTATGATGCTTTTCCTCTTCGGCCTGAATGTTAACAGGCTTTGAAGGTCATAGCAAATACAACTTCAGCCACACGTGACAAGGCATCTTGCCTGTGAAAAACACATTAGAGCTGATGTCAACCCATTTTAGTGTGCTTTTGTAACTTGACATTTAGAAAGCCTATCAGTATTTAACAGGCACATTTCCATAACTAGTACTACCAGAAGAAACCCTTGAAGAGAATCACTTTACATTTATGAAACATAACCATCTTCCAGTTTCCACTAGAGGCTTAAGTTCATCACTAATATATTCAAACTAAGCACAAACACAAATACTGCCCTACCTCAACTAGATAAAGATTAACATGTCAGCATTCATTAACTCTGCCCTCAAAGGAGCAAGTCCATTTTTACTGGCACACAGAGCAGCTAGGATGACAAACAAAATATCCCATGAATACCATCAGGAGTTCACCACACCATATCAAGTAATGTGATGATCCAGTCCATGGATTAAAAAGCAAGATACTGCTTGTAAGAATAATTTTTAGCTCATTCTGTATAACATTGTATTTCCCAATCTGGCACCGTGAACCATAAATAATCCTATCATTTATTAATTACATTTTCTAACCTAGTCAAGAAGAATTCTGCAGTGTGAAGCAGCAGATCATGAATAAATGGTTCATTGAGAAGCAGCTCTTGCCAAGTAGTTGTAAATTAGGGTTGTGATAATTACCCACTTTAACCTTTATAAACAGGTTCCCCTAAAAAGCTTCAAGATGGATGTTTTTTATTGTAACAACTTTGACCTCTAGTCCATGACAACACAATTACTTCTGCATTATGGCAAAGGGATGCTGTGATTAAAAGTCTAGTACACAACCCTATGTTATAAAACATCCAAACAGTAGGTTTGTGTATGTTTGTATGCATATACACACACATATATCCATAAAATGGCCACCTATTGCACATGAGGAAACAGGATGGGCAGCTGAGCTGCAAACGGTGCTGGTGCAGCCAGGGTAGTACTTTGCTAGATAAACTGTGAAAGCAACACCTTTAGAGGTAACCCATGTGTTGCCCCTTGCCCTGCAGATCATATAAGCTATGATTATTTAGCAAATGGTGGCCTAGTGGGTGAAGATTTGTAAAGGGAAGCAGGGAACTTGTAGTCTGCACTCTTCAGGTGCTTTGATTTCAGACTGGCTCTGCTCTGTTCCCAGAGGCAACATTGCTACTAGTGTTCAGAGTGCATCAGGTGACCTCTTATAATATGTCTTCCAGCTTAATTTCATCCCAGAAGAATCAAATTCACATGCTAGGAGGCTGCTCTGTGATAGAAACCATAATGCATTACATGGAGTCAAAAGGGTGACAGTTTCAAACAGAATCAGAGTTATTAAGGTTGGAAGAGACCTAAAATCTTCAAGTCCAACCATGAACCTATCACCACCATGTCACTAAACCCTGTCCCTAAGTACCACATCTAGGTGTTTTTTAAATGCCTCAGGGATGGTGACTCCACCACTGCCCTGGGCAGCCTGTGCCAATGCCTAACAACTCCTTCAGTGAAGATGTTTTTCCTAATATCCAATCTAAACCTCCCCTGGAGGCCATTTCCTCTTGTCCTCTCACTGGTAGCCTGAGAGAAGACACCAACTCCCATCTTGCTACAGTCTCCTTTCAGGTAGTTGTAGAGAGAGACAAGGTCCTCCCCTGAGCCTCCTCTTCCTCAGGCTAAACAATCCCAGTTCCCTCAGCCACTCCTCATTCTCCAGACCTTTCATCAGCCTTGTTGCCCTTCTCTGGACACCCTCCAACAGCTCAATGTTCTTGTCATGAGGGGCCCAAAACTGAGCACAGTATTCAAGGTGTGGCTTCATCAGTGCCGAGTATAGGGGGACAATCACCTCCCTGCTCCTGCTGGCCACCCCATTCCAGACACAGGCCAGGATGCTGTTGGCCTTCTTGGCCACACTGCTGGCTCATGTTCAGCTAGGCTGTCAAGCAGCATCCCTGGGTCTTTCTCTGCCAGGCAGTATTCCAGCCACTCTTCCCCAAGCCTACAGCACTGCACAGGGTTGTTGTGACTGAAATATAGGACCTGTCACTTGGCCTTCTTGAATCTTATCCCATTGGCCTCCACCCACTCATCCAGCCTAACCAGATCCCTCTGAAGAGCCTTCCTACTCTCAAGCAGATCAACACTCCTGAGACAAACTGAAATATGATTCTTCTGTGTCAGCAAAATTAGTTCACACCCCAGTTCAGAGGCAGCATGGCTGTGCTACTGCAGGCAAAGCTACTAAAATGCCTGCACCACTTTGAAGCTGCAGTTGGTTCAGGTACACCAGCATGTGGCTGTCTGTACCTGCCCCCATATTGCTCTGACAGTATTGGGACAGTGCACTGTCACAAGCCAGCCAAGCCAGCAGTGGAGCTTTAGAAGACTACAGAAGGACAGTGGCAAGAGAATATTTAGCTCTTAATGTGCTTTACTTGGTGGTAGTAAGACTTGCTACTTTTTCCCCTTCTGTTTCACCCTGGCTTTAAGGAAAATAAAACCAGAGACCAATTACCCTAGCCAGAAAGTAGCTAACAATTGCATACATGACATTTGTTATTGGTGGCAACAATTGTTTCTCAGTTAAACAGTGGAATTCAGAAGAGTATCAAGTAGTCCTTTTAGGATTCAGTGAAGAACTTAGGAGGTAACTTGGGGTTATCAGCAAGCAGTGCTAGTTACCCCAGCATGTAGGCTACGAACAGCATACCAAAGCAAGGTTTCTACCACTGAAAACCAAACAAAGATGAACCAGAAATTCATAAAAGTGTAAACATCAAATACTGCACACTCCCCCACAGGAGTCATTCCAAAACTGTCACTCAAAAGTCTCCTCAAACCTCATCTCTGTCCATAGTATCACTAGCCTTTCTGCCACATGGAGTCTTCATTTCAGACTCACCCATTGCTTTTCCACTTCCCATGTCATATTAGATTCAAAAACTCATTCATGGACACCACCACAGAGCTCTCCTCCAAGTCTCTTACTGATGTTTACTAATCTCTCTTTCCTACTTTTTTTCCTGGCATCTGCTAGAATGATGGGTTTAGCCTGCAACTATGATGCCATCACCCATTTGGAAACTCTGCTGACTCCCCTCTTCCAGCCCTTTTATAGCTATGGATCATCTCCTTCTTCCAATCTGATGTTTAGCCAACTGATCACTGCCAAGGTATAATCCATGGTTTTACAGTTAGAGTATTTTAGCACTTCTTTAACATACAGGAACAGAAAGGTTATAATCTGTAGGTATCATTTCTTCACAGAAATCATAGGATCAAACTCCATGGAAAGCAGTGAGGCTGCTGTCAGCAATAGAAGTGTTGAGATGTTTGTTATTGTTAGCAAGAGAAACTTCACAGTCCTGTGCTTAAGCATCCTCCTTCTGTCCACTTAAAATGTATTGAAAGTAGAACATCTTAGGACCCTGGCTGGAAGAATTGCCCACTCTAGGAGGAAAAGAATTCCCATGGACAGCTTTGTATAAGCAGGGCAGATACTTCAAAGCATATTTTGCAGTCAGTGAGGACTTTCTGAACTAGAGTTAAGATGATATGCCCTAAGCAAACATAACTTCTGTACATCCAGTGCAGTTCTACCAGGCCTTGTGTTCAAACAAAGCATCTTAGACCATATCTTGCACTTTGAATGTGGGCAGAGGCACCAGATGGCTCCACAGGGCTGCACATGTGCCCCTCATTCATTGCTACCTACAGCTGCTGTTGAATTCCCACTGATATTTGCACTTAAGCCAAGATTTGCTGAAATGTGATAGCAAACTCTGGATTTCCTAAGGACATGGCTCTTCTTGGCTGGGCTGCAGCATGAAAGCTTGAGGTACAAACTGCCTCTAGTTATAGGCAAAGGTGGATATTTACTGTAAGGGCCTAAAGTACCATAGTGCACAAAAAAATATATTAAAAATAATTTAAAGAGCACAAAAGGGGCTGACTGCTTCAAAACTCCTTACTGACACAGAAACAATTTTCAAGGGGTAGAGTCCAAGGCAGATATTAGGACAACATGAAAGTGTTTGAAAGTTCTACTGTTTCATTATCTTTCAGGGGGGGAAAAAAAAAGATATTTAAAGACTATTTGTCCATGTAGAGTAGTGAAAGTAACCCTCAGCTTTAAGACTATGTTTAGGATCAACATTTGTTTGTTGCTATGGCTCAAAGATTAACACACTGGAAAATGAGTGAATGTGGGTTTAATGTGTTTTATTTCTTCCCTGTCCCTCCCCCTTAGGGATTTTTTTCAACAAAGATGTGAGTGACAGAATTAGATTTAATGATGCCATTCCAGCTTTCACTTCTTTGGTAGTAATTATAAATGGTTTAATGATATGAAACAGGTGTTCCAGCATGGTCCATTGGGCAGCATGAGGAACATTTTGCTCCCTGATGTCATTGTACATGATGTATCCAATAATTGCTATTTTCTGATGGAGAATATATTTAGATGTGTGCTAGGTAGAAATTCAGCTGTTTTGTATGTTTCGGGTGGTCCATTGACCAGGAACTTCTTTATGTTCTGCACTTTGTCAGGTTTGCTAAACTCTTGCTAAGTGACAACAAAAATATCATAGAGGAAGAACTTTTAATTCAGTCACAGTGAGACTAAAATATCCCATGCATTCACCATGAGAAACAGATGATTTTCAGGATGTTTTCATTTTTTTGAAAACCAAAACTTTGACACCAAAATAACTGCAATAACTTATCCAAGGATGTCCTGAATGACTCTGGATGGCTGTCCTTAAATATGGATTGAGGGATGCAAGAGTTTACAGGCCTAAATGCATTCCAGTGCTGAGCAGGTGTCCTTGCTGAAACAGGCTTTGTTCAAGTCAAAGTCAACTTCAAACATAATTATTGAGGGAAAATTCAACTCAAGAGGTTTGTTGGGGTTTTGGGTTTTTGTTTTGTTTTTTTAAACAATAGTCATCCTGAAATCTAACTTGAACAGTTTTAAAAAGGAAAAAAAATGATACTCTGTTAAAATCAGCAAGGTGCACTAAAAGTTTCTTGTCACCAGAGAGGTCTCCACTTCTTCCAGAAAGTCTGGCAGGTTTTTTTTCTGTACTAACTTAAAATGTGACTTCCTTCCCCAGATTTTTTTTTAAATAGGCCACCCAATCACTATAACCCATAGTTTACACAACTTTCTCTACAGTCATGTCACACTGTAAACAACACTTAAGGCCCTTTTAGCATGTCCTTCTCCTTGATTTAAAGAATGGTCCACAGGCAGCATTCATAATATTTCTCAGTTCAACTAGCTTAAAAATCAATATTATTTAAGAGATAGCCATAAGGTGGTTTCATGTTATTTCTTCTTGTAACAATTAGGCATTTTGTAGCAGGCTTTTTCTTGCTACATAAACGTTGCTAGTACTGTCAACTTTGCAAGACAGAAAACACCCCCAACATCCTTGATGGTTTTGTAAGCAACAGGCAAAATATACTGAAATTGTTTCATTAAAGATCACATACACTCAACATGTATTTATATCACAAACTATGCTGTAAGGGAATAAAATAATTACTACACTTTACAGCCCAGATAAATGGTGGAATAGAAATAAATCATTTCTTCAGTGTGGAACCAATTACTCTCCACACATAAGTAACTGTTCCCTGTAAGTAACTAGCCTCTATTGTTTAACACAGCTATCAGCAAATAAGCAATTTTCAAGGATACATAAAGAACAGGGAATAACCAAAGCTGGCCTCAAACAGTAAACTATCAGACACCATCAGGATCTGAGTTTCCCTCAAAAATAACTGCTAAACCCTTCTCAACCAAAGTCAGTCACAAAATTCCCAGTCACTGAAGTTAGGCCTGGCTATGCTTTTGGATCTCCTGGTTGCAGAATTTGGCCCAGTCACACTGAGGAGAGGATGAAGTGCCTGAACTAGGAGACTCCCTGCAGCAAGGACTGTGGGTGCTGACAACCTCCAAGTTCATCTTGGCTGAAGAGTATCCCTGACACCCTCTGCTCAGCTTTTGCATTCCCATACATTAGCTGTCCCATATAGAAAATGACAACCTGCAGAAACTGATCTTTCTTTTTGTAGTGGCTCCTAAAAAGAGGTTTATTGATTGTACATTGAATGATATGCAAATCCATGCACCTGGCTCTAATGTGCAACATGTACAGAACATCAGCATATCAGTCAGAGAGGCTGAATGCAATTAAACCAAGCACACAGACCATGTCCCATCATAATTAAAAGGTAAACCAAGACCAACCCAACAGGACAGAAAAAGAAATCCATAACTCAGGACTTTTACAACTTATAATGGAAAAAACAATCTGAGAACTGTTTGTGCTGAGTGAGTGGTGGAAGGTAAGTGCTGGGGATGAGCTGTGATAATTCCAATAAGCAATGCTGACAAAGGTTAGGGCTGTACAAGTGTCTGTGCACTGCCAGAACAACAACCTTGTCAAGCCTGCTGGCAGAAGGCAGGCAGCTCCTGCTCTTCCATCCCTTCTGTCATTAACTATTGATCATTTCCTATTTTTAAGCTTCATACTAAGGGTAAATGAATAAATTGACAGCTTCATTATTTGGCTGTCCTAAGGACATTCCCAAAGCTTATCTTTCAGGGGAAGAGCTAGCTACAGATGTATCTATAAAACCAAATGGGACAAGCAGAGATTCTGAACAGAATATCCCAAAACTTTGAGCCATTTCTGAAACTACCTTATCTGTCTTTGTTCTGGAGTCAGTGTGAATATATTCAGCTTCCAGTCTGTTCTGGACATGAAGAAGCCAAGTCTACTATGTCTGTAGAACCAAATTCAACACTGGAGGAATTGCAGCTGCCCAGGCACTGAAGGATCAGTCCAGACAGCTTTTGTTTGAAATGGGAGACTCATGTTCATAGTGAATGTGGACCTGTAGCCTTTTGGGGGTGGATTGATCATCCCCAGATGGACTGGAATCAGGAGGACAGAAATCTCTAGGTGATGCCATTCCAGAGCTTCCAAGAGCACTCTGCCAGTGGCCCCTGCCACTATGTGTGCCTCAAGGCTGAGGACTCTCAGGATGAATCTGCCCCAAAGCATCCAGCTGCCCATACAGTACCCACCCTTCACCCAAGGGCTGGGAACTCAATGCTAGCAAAGCAGGGTGCTCCAAAAGCTGCCATGGGCATCCTGGGGAGCTTTGGAGAAAAGGTAATTCAGCTTCTTTGTAATGTCTGTGGAGCCACAGAGGGACTCATGCTGCACTTCCATCTGTTTCCATCTTCCACAAGCTTCCTGAAGTCCTTACTCCCTTTTCTTCCATGAGTTGGAAGTTTTACTCTCTGTTATTTAACTACATCATTTTTGTCCTTTTCTTTTTTTTTTGGAAGACACAGGAAAGGGGAGTCTAGGTAACAGCTCTCCTGTCCTAGGTAACAGCTTTCAGAGGCACTTGGAAGCTCATGTAGGCAATACTGTCCCCTTCTGCTGCCACAGACATTGGCATCACCCTCAGTCAAGGAAGCTCAATGGTTAAAATTGGCTCTAACACACTCTTTGTGGGCCTTTTTCCCTTCTAGTCCCACAGAAAGCAACTGCTCAGAGCCACAATTTCCCACCTGGTGCACCAAAGCCTTAGGAACTTGCTGATATGGACTAAGAGCAAGAAAATTGCTCTATTTGTTGAACTCCCTGACAGCTGGTAATTGTGATAAAAAAAAAAATCCACCTCTTAATGTTAAGGGCTGTTCTGTGGAGTTAAAAAGTAGCAGGGTTTAAAATCTTATTACTACAGAGGCATGGCAGAGCAGAGAGAAAGCTGGCTGCATAGTTGTATGGGACATATCCCCCTCATTGAAAAACCTAATTAATTACCATTTGGTAGCCCTCTTGAGCTTCAGGATCTGTCAGATTAAAACCAAAACAACAATAATCTTGGTAAGTAGCAACAATTTTGTTTGTATGCCTGTATTGCACATAGGCAAACAGGACTTCTGGGCTTGTACTTCTGATTTTGATAGGATTTTTCCCTGAACATTTTGCTTAGGTGGAGGAACTTCTCTAGGACTGAATAGAAGACAATGTCTAGAATATCACTGTAAATGTAATGGACAGAGTAAATTGACAGCAGCTCCAACTAAATTACAGTTTAAAAGACAAGGGAAGGCTCAAGGGACATCAAACAAAGGAAACTCTAGCTGACCAGCGCTCAGGTAAAATTGAATTGGAAATGTTCCCTAACTTATTAACATAACAAAAGTCCTAGTGTTTAAAAAGAAAGTCATTCTGCAGAAATAAGAGGGAGGGTAAAAAAAAAAGGAAATGATCTTGCTCCAAACATACAGTAGTTATCTATCTTTAAAAATATACATTCAGAGAAAGGTCTAAAATACTACTGTGAATAAGGATTTTCTGAAGAGTTGTTTTAATGATGTCACTTAGAAACTTCTATAATTTTAACAGGAGAATATGAATGGAAAATTTATCTGGTTTCATTTCCCCAATTTAATCACATAAGAGACATTCTATTCAAAGATTTTGGATTAGAATTTGGAATATATACACACACATGCATTTTAAAAAGAAAGTCTAAAGGTCTGTGCCCTCATACACCACAAAAAAGGATTTTTTGAAGAGTTGTTTTAATGATGTCACTTTAAAACCTATATATTTAGCCCATAAGATTTTGTCTTTCCCACTTGTATGGCTGTGCTGCTGTACTTGTTCTCTCCAGCTTCTTCTAACTCTCTGGAGAATGTCAACCAGCTTTCCAATCTGATACACAGTAGGTCCCCACAAGTTCCATGACCTGGGTGTCAGCAGTGGGAGACTCCTTACTAACCCTGAGTCAGAAGAGAGAGAGGATGGAAAGGACAACTGCAGTGGCTTTTGGGGGCAAGGCAGGGGACACAAATCACAGAATCATTAGGGTTGGAATGGACCCTCAAGATCATCTAGTCCAACTGATAGCCCTACACTACTCTTACCCCTAAATCATCCCCTGAAGAAACACATCTATCCTCTTCTTAAAAACCTCCAGGGACGGTGACTCCACCATCTCCCTGGGCAGCCTATTCCAATATCTCACCACTCTTTCAGTAAACAAATTCTCCCTAATATCTAATCTAAACCTACCCTGGCACAACTTAAGCCCATTCCCTCTAGTCCTGTCACTAATCACAAGAGAGAAGAGGCCAACACCCGCCTCCCTAGAATGACCTTTCAAGTAGCTGAAGAGAGCGATAAGGTCTCCCCTCAGCCTCCTCTTCTCCAGGCTAAACAAGCACAGCTCCCTGAGCCTCTCCCCATAAGGCCTGTTTTCCAGACCCCTGACTAGCTTAGTTGCCCTTCTCTGCACCCTCTCCAGTACCTCAATGTCCTTCCTACACTGCGGTGCCCAAAACTGCACACAGTAGAAGAATGAGCTTTGGTAGTTGATACTCACAGGAATGCAGGTTTAATTCAACTAAATTACTCTTTAATTCTTCTGTTTAACTGGTGGATAACATTAAGAGTGAGAAGCATTTTCTGGAATAAGAGTGACTGGCATAACTCTAAATCCTCAAATTTCTCACTACCAGCCTCCTGCTGCTGTTCCAGGCAGGCAGAACCTCCCACCAGGTCCAGCTAACATCTGTCAGCTCAAGGTGGGTATCTCACATACCTTTGGGTATGTAAAATGTCTCCCAATGCATGCATTTTCACACATCCCAGATGTCCCTCAGACCTGTTTAGTAAACAGCTACTTCAGAAGTTACAGGACAATGTTCAAACTACAGATTCTTTAGTTCTCCTGTTTCATAAAGTGGTCATTCCTTCACACAAGCTGCACACACACACTCACTCAGAGAGGCTTAATTCTCACTGCACAACAGAGACTAAACTGTAGCCACATACTAGAAAAAGGCATCAGACACAGCCCAGAGGGTCATTAACTCTCCAAAACCTGCAGCACTAAACAATCAAACTGCATGATAAGCTTTAAAACACAAAATCTTCCTTTTCTTTGAGAATATAGTTGCAGAATAAAAAGCAAGTTATATACTAAAAGGGGCAGAGTTAACAAAAATGTACTTTGCCATTAAACTGCTAGTCAAGAGAAAAATGTGTTAAATAGTATGCCTGGTAGGACAAGTTCAAAGAGGTATCTGCTGGGAAGAAGCTGATGGGATGGAAGACATGATTTTGCAGAACCAACACAAGACACTGAAGGGAGGATCAGAAGCCACACATTGTCCTTAAGACCTGCCTGAGCAGAGGACAAGACAGCAACATCAAGAGTTTTAAGCAGGTTTGCTGTGTGTGTGTTAGCCAGGACATTTTGACCATGTGGCACAGCTGTAAACTTGGGAGCTCCTGGAAATGTCTTTCACAACAAAGCTTTAAATAAAATGTTTACTTCATATGCAGCTTTGATTTGGTCCTTACATGACGTACTGGAATAAGAGGAAACCTTCAACTTAAATATAGAGAGAGAAAGAGTCATGAAATACCATTTTGAAACGAGTTCTCTCTGACTTTTTACTCAGCATTTAGATGGAAATATCCAGCTGTGTTTGATCTCTGCCTACCTCTTCTGTTTGCCAGAATTATTTTCCTCAGTCTGCAAAGATGTCCCTGTTTGGTGTCCACAGGAATTCTTTCAACTCTTTTCATGGAGCCAAATTCTTCCAAGTGCCTGGTTTGGTGACTTTGCTCAAAACAGTTCCATGTCACATTTATTCTGGCTTTCACATCACTGTTTTCCATTCCTGTTCCTACTTTTAGCAAAGCTGGAAAGCAAAGAGCATCTGAATTGTCACCATTTTATTAGGGATTGTGTCTTTGATGGAGGGGAATACCGTGGGTGCTTCTGCTGACATTTTGTCCTTTGGACTCTTCCAAATATATACTCTGAGACTGCACAGCCATGCAATATGCCTGTAAACACTTGCACAGCAGAGCTAAACAATGAAATAGTTCAGACATCAATCACCCTCCTTAATTATGCATTTCCTTCCCAAATGCACATTCTTGTCTGTTGTTCGCAGAGGATGGCACGTGGGAAATAGAGGGAAGACACTGAGATAGCTGTGCTGAGATGAAATCTGTTTGCCACCACTGCCTGGCTCATCACATCTCTGTTGGAGGTATCATTTACCTTGAACAGCATTGTATTTTAGGAAGTCTTAATTCACTTCTGTCAGGCAATCAGATTGTTGCAAAATATATAAATTCAATATACAAATGGCATCAGATGCTGCAGCAGGCAATCACTGTGGTAATTAATCCCACATTTTTGTAGTTGAAGTAACAATTCTCATTTCAGGATACAGTTTGAGTAAGAAGAGCCTATCTATATCTGTAAATGAATGATATCATTATTTTGGGAAATGAAAGTTTAAGCTCTGTAAAACATACAATCCCATGGAGATCTCAGCAGGGGAACTTGTACGTGCAGGTGTTGAATGTGATAAGGTACGTTACCATTTATCTGTGTACTTGCAGACAAATATTAACATAGTCATGAATTAAGCTTTTAATCCCTTTTATTATAAATTGAATATCTTTATTTTAACAAACATCAACAATGCACATTATTGTGCTCCAAACTATTCATTACTATTCCCCACAGTGTACCATTACATGATACGCCATAATACATGTGTTAATATAATGCCAAGCATCTGCTTGAGTATTCCATAGTATATTTCATTCTCTCCCTCTCTCTCTTTTTGTTTAAACAAAGAGGCAATCTCACAAAAGACACTTTTTATATAGGAAACCACAGAGTCATTCAGCTTCACGCTGGAGAAGGACTGTAACACAGTATGTGCCATTTTCTGATGATTCAGGCCCTAGTTCCAAGTCTTCAGATTCCTTGACAGCAAGATATAGACTTGGGAACAAAGAGAAGAGAGAGGTAGACGTGAGGAGGTGGATTTAACTGATAGTGCTCAGATAGAGTCCCCAAAGCTACATGCAAGTAATTCGTCGGTGATCTCCAGGTGGCTTTCCTCAGAGCTGCAGCACCAGGACCTGCCAGTGCTAGCACCTGGATGGAGCAGCATCTACTCCAGTGAGTAACACCACTAACTTCAGAACTAATTCCTCAGGAAAGTTAGCTTTGGGATATCTAGGTGAGGTCTGCTTCCTAAGAACTATGACCACAGAACCCTTGCACGTACAACCTCAGATCAGAATTTGTACTGAAGAAATGCAAGCAGCCCTAGCTCTACAGAGTAACTGGAGCAGAGGAGCTTTATCTAAACCCCATAGAGAATGGAAGGAAAAGACCAATTTTGTCAAAACATATACACAATTCCCTCCCCCAACCAACCCCAAACCCAACTAGATGGAAAAAACAGCATCACCAGAAGGAGGATGCTGAAGACAATGAAGCAGCAGGACCACCATGTTTCTGTTCTATATCCCACTACACCTGGCAATCCTTTCCTAAGGCAGCTGACAAAGACTAGAATGACATGGACTTGGTATGTGACCCTCTTTAAATAAGCCAGATGATAGTTTAATGGAGCTTCACAGAGCAAAAAACTGGGAGAGGGGGGTGGGGAATACTTGCTTTATTCACACACATAACTCCAAGGAAGTCAATGGAATCAAAGGAATTAATTAGAGTTTGATGGGAGGGGAGAGGGGAAAAAGGAGAGGAGGTAAAAAAAGGGGGGAGACAAGGGAGGATAAAAAGGGGGTAAAGAGGGGGAGGAAAAAAAAGGAAAGCAGTCATATTCAAAGTATAGTGTGAAACAAGCATAAGAAAAAAATAAATCCTCCTTTTTGATCAAAGGTTGGACTTGTGTTTCTGTCAACACAAAGTCTTATACCGAAAATATTATATTAGTAATCACACTTGATGGCTGCAATTCAAACTACCAACAGCAGTCTTGCAGCTATTTTGCTTGCAAAGGGATAAAAAAAACCCACAAAACAAAACAAAAACCCACTTGAAGTCAACCAGAACATTCAAACACCATCACTGCTGTCACAGAAATACTGGTGCATTGCTGTCTGAAGCAGCTAGCTAGCTTGCTTGTTTTCATTTCTGTAATAACTGTTTTTCTTCTAGTCAAGACTGCTACGAAAAATGGCTAATGATTGTTACATTAAATGAAAGGTTGTTGTTTCAGAGACATTATCCCTGAGATCTCACCAATTACTGTACAGGAATTCTGCTGGAAACATATTCCAATAGTTCAAATAAATTGTAGGTAAGCAAGAAGAAAAGGGAAATGGATGATGGTATATGGGTTATGTTTTAAAAGCCATACATTGAGTTTAAACAATTCAGTGTAATTTTCATTATCCCCCAAAAAGCCTTTTGATTGTTTTATTCCTTCAAATGTGCCCCATTTAAATATTTTTCAAGCTTTACATATGGTATCTACATTATTAGCTCTGTAAAGTGTTTACATGAAGACTCAAAATGCAATCCTCAAGGCACTGTAATTTACAGAGAAGCTAACACTGTCATAATAACATCTTTATCCTACAACAGATCAGAGCTTAAAGTAATATTGCAAAGTAAAACAAATCCCATTAAAGAAAACAGAACTGTGCCAGCCATAAAATTACAGTGTGCTGAGTCACCCTTCTGAGAGCACTGTGGAAGGGGCTGAAGCAGAATGACAAAGCAAACCATGGGGAGTGAATAGGCTACAGTCCCTGTCCAAAGTGAAATGCAGCTCCTTTCACCTCTAGGTCACAGAGGAGAATGGAGCCAGCCTTCTCTGTGGAGTAATTTAAGGGTTTTTTGTGGCTTCTGTGGAGCAAGTCAATGGCCACACTAAATCCAGGGCTGAAGCAGTAGCTGTGATTTTTCTGCAGTGCAAGAAACAAATCACCACCACCATAAACAGCAACACTGAGCAGGTACAGAACCTCCTGAAGCTGCTAATGGGCCATGCTCAGACCACAGCATTGTAAAGACTTATTGAATTTCTTCAGCAAATAAACTACCTGTCCCTGCACATGTAAGCAACTAGCAAAAAGCCATGACTAAGAGTGCAGGGGGATCACCAGGTTAGTATCCTTGCCAAAAAATACCTAGTACAAATCTATGGCTGTAGTGGTAGGGTACTATCAGGCTTTTGGGGAATAAATGGAATTTCCAGTCTATTTTCTGCCATGTAGTTGGCAGAAACTACACTTCTAAAGGCAACTATCAGTGCTACCTTCTCCCTCCATCAATCTGTGAATTACTGGCTGGCAACCCCAGGCTGGCTCACCACATTATTCACTGCACCCTCTGTAAGATATTAAAAAGGATTACTTCAAGACAATTACTGCAGCAGAAAGTTTGACATGTTTTCTCAAACCTTACTGACAGAGAAAAGTCTTAGTTACAATGAAACATTTTGCCATGGAGTTCACAGAGCCTACAGTTTTCCTCTCTTGCTATTTATGTGCATGTTAAATGGCTGATACAACTCTCTTTGTAGGTGAAAATAATTTCATCTTGTTCTGAAGCCCTGAGATAGAGCAAATTCTGACTTTTTAGGATCATTTTGGTGTATCTCAATTTGCCTGATCTACATCTCTACTGAAATTTCTTTCAAATGTAAAATATCCATCACTGTACTGATTGCAATATGGAAAAAAAAATGATATTGTGGAATAAATAATTCTTTTTCAGTGAATTGGGAAGAATTTGGGAAGAAAGAGATGCTTTTAAGTTATAACAACCTCTGCCATGTATTTAGGACTGCAGACCAGCTTTTTAATGTGTTCATAATGTGTTCTGCTAGTCATTCCTTTCTCAAAGGTATTTTTTCAGATTTGAGAAGTCAAGGCAAATTCCAACTCTCTTGAAAAACTACAGCTTCCTGCTTTTTAAAGAGTTACATTCTCCTTCTTGAAGTGTTGAATCTTTTGATGAACATGCCCTATGAAAATTAGAAATAGACTATGGAAAACTAAAAACCAAAAAAACCCAAACAAAAAAACCCCAAACCAAACCAAAACAAACACCAGACACCAAACTATACTAAGGTGGTTCCTAGGAGCAAGAAATGCCATTTACTGCTTTGCACACCCCCAAGCACTTGCTCAATGCACTATAAACAACATACTTATAATCATTCTCAACTACTCTTATATACAGAGCAAACTGAAGACCCCTCTCTGAGTCTTGTGACATTAAATTTTCTCCCTTTTCCATATTAAAGAGAGTCCTCAGGCACAGATATTACTGCAGTCAAACAGCCTCTAAGGTGAGAAAAACAATGGTGTGCCTCAAAGAAACCAAACCCAAAACCAAACCATACCAGAAAACCAACTGCAAAAAATCCCTTCTCTACCCATTTCTCTACACATAAAGATAAGAAACAGACAAATAAATCCCAACATACTGCTTTTGATGTTAGAAACAGGATGAGATCATGTTTTTGGGATAATCATAAGGTTGGAAGCTATAGATACTCCCTCCTTCTGTATTTCCAACCCATTATTTCATTATTTCCCCCCACCAGCAATATAAGAACAAGCTAATTTATGACACCTTCATGATTCAAGCATCCTTTTTAAGAAGTCATTCTTAAAAAGAGACAAAACCCTAGCCAATGGATAATAAATGAAAAGGCTGGAAATCTTTTGTCTACCTGAACCCCAAAACATGGAGTATGTTAGACCAGGACCATGGAAGGACTAAATGTAAAATGAACAAAACCATTTTACACTGAAAGAAAAGTTTCCTGAAGTTATATTGTCCTAAATAAAACTGAATATTCTAGTGCAGCAGTATTACATTTTTGTAGGGAGGAATATTTTGACCCTATGGGTACATATTCTAAAAGCTGTGGCAACCCTGCAATTAGTCAGTGGCAAAGAAGATTCTACTGTGTCACAAAAGCATCTTGTAAAGTCCTTGGTGTGATTTCTAACACAGCAAAAATTTCCCTGTCCTGTGAAATGCTGTGGACACTCCAGGGGCATTGCTGTCCTGAGGCACCCCCCAGAGCACCTTCTAACCAGGAGGGCACAGAGAAGACCCAAGCTCTCTATTTTTGAGGGATCAGACACAAACCTGTTGAATTTTAAAGCAAAAAAATCACCATGAATTCACTGGATGAGCAGTTTCAATTTTTTTTTCCCCCTTCATGGACCTTCAAAACTGCTTTATCAGAGGCAAACTCCTTCACATATGTAGGCTGTTATATTATATAATATGAGATTAATTTACCAAGGAATCACAAACCTGAAGTTAAAAGCAAACTGAAAACCAGTATACTTGTTCTAGCTTCAGCACACAGGATTTCTTCATCTGGGCTTTCATTAGTGAACCCAAGCAAAAACATGAGATCCTAGTTTTAGTGTAAAGTCTTCCAATCCACTAAGGCCCAGTAAACCTTTCACTTGTAGATAATTATCACAATGAATAAAAATACTTTATCTCTAGACTGAATCTACTTAAGCTGAGCTTCCAGCTGCCTAAACTATTTATGCTTTCTCCTGCTAATTTAAATTGCCTTTTTTAAATTGCCTTTTTGGAGAGGTATTTTCTCCATCTCATATAGGCACCATACATCCATAACATAAAGAAGATCTAGACCACTAATTCAAAAGGACAATAACTGTGCTACAGGCATGTCAAGAGGGGGTTAGGTTATCTTGACATTACTATAATAAAATTATCATTATTCCCTCTTTCTAGTACTACAGTGTCAAGAGGAACCAACCAATACTAGAGCAGCAAGGTGAAAACTGCTGTGATAGCACATGGCAAAAGACAGTAACCCATGCCCAGTTTAAAGACACTAAAGAAAGCAGGTGGAGCAGCTAATATTATCATCATTTTACAGAGTGAGAACTGAAGAACACAGACATTTGGTGAAATCTTTACAGGCAGTCTAAGAGTCCTGGGACATACCAAGCCTCTTGAAGTTACTCTCTGATTTATTTTCTCAAACCTATCTGTGCCACTTGTTCCATCTTAACTAGAAGTATTCTGATATTTCCATGTGCAAAATGACATTCCAAAGTGAACTAGCTAATCCTGAACTGGCTCCCTGATGTGAAAAAGTAGTGTGGGAAGTTGTTCTACTCCATTTGTTGATGGAGGAAACTTAGAAGTTCGGACCTAACTCAATGCCTAGCATAACAGAGCAGTTTGAGCTTAGGCAGCATAACTCCTAATGCTAAATACAGAGAGGTTTACAGCACTGTGTTTCCTTCACTGTGAATTTCTGAATGACACCCCAACAGACTTAGGCCCATCTTTAACAGAAGAAGTTGTATTTTTTTTCTTTTAGAGCACTTTTTAGAATTGAAAAAACACACAATCAACCAAAATGGAATAGAATGAGTACAATATATCTTGCTGGAGGAAGGTGTGTGCTGTATTTAACTTTAAAAACCTCATAGGTCTCCTAAAGCCAAAGTCTATTTGTAAATAGTAAGCATCTAAACTGACTTATACATTAACACACAAAAAGTCTTTAGGCCATGTTCCTATTAAACTGCAACTGTGCCATCAGTAAATGAAAATCAATTGAAATCAATTTAGCTGGGATAAAAAGTCCCCTTCCCCTGCTGCAACTCATCTGGTGTGCTAACAGCTCCCAGTGATGAAACAGGTGCTTGTAAATTAATTAGCCTACTGAAACACACCTTAAAATGAATTTCCCAGAACACCCTGGCAGGGAGCCATCCTGGTCCCACAAGCTGATCAGCGCTCTGTAAATATTGAGATTTGATAAAGTAAACGTTACTCTGGGAGCAGATGGTTTGGAATGCTCTGTTGACATTGCCTGCCATTACTTGGATATGAAGACTTTGCTTCTCAGAGACCTCCTCTGGGAGCCACTGGAGGACTTGATCCCCTCTCCAGCTATTTGCCTTCTAATTGAAAATCCTTATTCCCAGATGGAGCATAATGCTGCTGCTTCAGGCGTCTAGCTCTGCACTGCTTGACTGTTGATACATGGGTAATTGCTTTCAGTAATGCAGGTTAAATGTGACATTTAGTGCTTAATAAAAATTATCAGGGCCAAAGCCGTTTATCATTCTTACACTTGGGCTGTCACTTCTAAAGGAATTTTCAATTCATTTGAATTCCTGCTGAAGAGGCCAGCAGCTCGGCCCAGGGAGAGGGGGAGAGCCTGGAACCAAACTTGGGCATTTTCCCCTCCCCTTTTTTTTTTTTTCCCCTGAGATTTGTTTGCTAACAAAACCCCTTTAAAATTAACCTATCAAACATGGCCCCTTCTCTGCCTTTGTACTAACTATGTTTGTGAATAATATATAACCAGCAGCCACTGCGTACACAAAGCACAGAAACGAGATGCACTACACTGCACCCCTTCTGGGGGTGGCTGGAAGTTATTCCTCTTGTAATATCATAAAGAAATGAACCTGAAAGGCAATGAACTCTGCTGAATTGAGTCATTTCAACCTCAAAGTCTTTAAAAAAAATAAGGAGGACAAAAGCTTCCATGTCATGGTATGCACAGCCTCTCTGCTTCACTGAGAGCATCTAGGATAGTTGCTGCAGTGCTTTGTTTTCTTGGGTTGTTTTTTGTTGGTTTTCTTTTTAAAGATGATTATTCCCATGGGGGCAAAACAACTAATATTCTCATTATGGACTAGTGATTTGATAAAAGACCAATGCTGCAGCTCACAAAGCTTAGAAAGAACAGATATAAAATGCAGGTAGGCTGAGATCTGCTGATGAAGCAGTAATAGGGCAGTCACATCCCCCTGTTTTCCAGTCTCACCATCAGAAGTTTACAGACATGATCTCTGCAGAGGCTTTACAAATCTGAGTTTTGGCCATCATTATGTGGGTAGGCAGACCAACATTTAGATCATTCCTTCCCCCAAAATTTTCTTTTCTAGTTTAGAGATGGAATCTTGCTGCTTCTAACTCACAGAATCACAGAATGTTAGGAGTTGGAAGGGACCTTGAAAGGATCATCTAGTCCCTGACATGTTTTTCCAGAGAACTGAAATAAGTAGCTAGCTAACTGACCAAAACCCTTTCCTGTCATATTTGGAGGGATTTTTAAGACATCTCTTGCTAGACTTTGTAGCAGTCTAAAGGCAGGCAAAAGCACTCACCTTTGTATTATAGGAAAGCTTAAAAGGAGACCGTTGGTCAGACTGGCATGCCCAGCTGCATCCTTCAGCTGCCATGAACACTCATTAATACCTTTCTATAAATCCCTTTTGTCCTTCATGTCCTGAAGAGTCTCCAGAGAAACTCTTACCTACCTACCACATGGTAGAGTGATCACGGGGTTCCCTTCCAATATCTGTTCCCAGAAACTTTGCCTTAGTGCACTGCACAACTAAATCTGATCCAGGTTTGAATAAAAAGATACATGCATTATTACTCACAACAAGACAGTCCAGCAACCCTTTTATTCATACTTGGAAATTTTGCTGCAGAAATAATGGTTTTTTACCAGTAACAACAATAAGCCCCAGAAAATTAATCCCTATTGTGGTGGTCTGTAACTTGATCTCTGCACTTCATGTAATTTGGAGGGTGCTTTCAAACACAGTATCTGTGTATCTGCTGTAATACATTATCACCTTAATGACTAAAGCAAATCTAGGCTTACTGGTGAGTTGAACAGCTGAAAGCCCACAGACTTAAGAAAGTGATAATAATAATTCAGGAAACTGAAAGAAAAAGCCAAACCTCCAGGTGCTGTCACTGATGGTATTAACATTAAGTCTATAACCTGTCCCTGAGCATGCAGTTTTCATAAGTTACAGCTGCATCTTTTGGAAGTTTTATTTTCCTTCTTGCTTAATTCATTTTTCTAAAGCTCAGGTTTTCTTCTCTGTATCTCCATTAAAATCAGTAATTCTCAGTTTCCAGAATTTATTGTCCTTCACATTTTGTTCTTCATGTTAGATTGTTTGTCTCATTCCAGAAAATGTAAGGATTTTGAGCTCCCTTTTGCCTTAAAACAAACCCTGGAAAACTGAATTCCTCCCTTTCTGAGAAACCTGACCTGGGTGCCTATCAGATAGCCCATGCAGAAAGCCTGTCAAGTCAGCACAGAAGACTCATTTCAGCTAAATATGACATCTAAAGCAAGTAACTCTTTCTGGTAGACATCTGAAGAATCACAGAATCATTAGGGTTGGAAAGGACCCTCAAGATCATCTAGTCCAACCGATAGCCCTACACTACTCTTACCCCTAAATCATCCCCTGAAGAAACACATCTATCCTCTTCTTAAAAACCTCCAGGGATGGTGACTCCACCACCTCCCTGGGCAGCCTATTCCAATATCTAACCACTCTTTCAGTAAAGAAATTCTTCCTAATATCTAATCTAAACCTACCCTGGCTCAGCTTAAGCCCATTCCCTCTAGTCCTGTCACTAGTCACAAGGGAGAAGAGGCCAACACCCGCCTCCCTAGAATGGCCTTTCAAGTAGCTGAAGAGAGCGATAAGGTCTCCCCTCAGCCTCCTCTTCTCCAGGCTAAACAACCCCAGCTCCCTAAGCCTCTCCTCATAAGGCCTGTTTTCCAGACCCCTGACTAGCTTAGTTGCCCTTCTCTGCACCCTCTCTAGTAGCTCAATGTCCTTCCTAAACTGCGGTGCCCAAAACTGCACACAGTACTCGAGGTGTGGCCTCACCAGTGCCGTGTACAGTGGCAAGATCACCTCCCTGCTCCTGCTGGTCACACTATTCCTGATGCAAGCCAGGATGCCATTGGCCTTCTTAGCCACCTGGGCACACTGCTGACTCATGTTCAGCCGGCCCTCAGTCAGCACCCTCAGGTCCTTCTCTGCTGGGGAGCTCTCCAGCCACACTTTCCCGAGCCTGTAGCGCAGCTGGGGGTTGTTACGCCCAAAACGCAGGACTTCGCATTTAGCCTTATTAAAACTCATGTCATTCGTCTCTGCCCATCTATCCAGCCTATCTAGGTCCCTCTGCAGAGCCTGCCTACCCTCAAGCAGATCGACACTCCCACCCAGCTTAGTGTCATCTGCAAACTTACTAAGGGTGCACTCCATCCCCTCACCCAAGTCATCAATAAAGATGTTGAACAGGAGAGGCCCCAAAGCTGACCCCTGAGTGACTAATCCCTCTTCCACTCCCTCTTTTTTTCCAGAGTAACCAGAAGGAGGTTCATTTGGTTTTAAGGTCCACAATATGCTGCCAACTTCCTTCACTTGTAGTAAATTTCTAGTGTAAGCTTCTCCACATAGGTTCTGCACAGCTCAAGTATGTATCCTGCCTCCAGTCTACCTTCTCCTGTTCTCCAGGAATACCTGCCCACTGAGCCCCCTCACATACACACCTACATCTAGAGTTGCCCACTATAAACCAACACAGAAGAACACTGTCTATAGAAGCATTCAGGAAAAACATAGAAATAAGTACTTCCCCTTCATAAAAAAGCAGCTCTGCCATGTTGCCCATACAGAGGTCCAGGACAGATCCTAAATTTAGAGAGGTATCATATGGCCTCTCAGCATTCCTACTGCTATCTACTACACCTCCTAAATTAAAAGGATTGAATTTACCAGAAGATTATTTGCTGTAGATACTCTGCTCTTTCTTCTGTGCTGGAATACCATGTATTAGGAACTCCTCTGGGGAAAATAACTTTAAAAAAAACATAGTGGATGCTAAGTAACTTAATGGATAATAAAATGCCTTGAGCTTCTGGGACTGCTATTTAAAGACCATCATGATGTTTTATGTAAAATCAGTATTGCAGTCTTGGGACCTCACCCCACATTTCTGCAGGGCTGACTGTAGGTAAAGCACTTTTTCCCCCAATAGCAGCACACATTTCTAGGAGTCATTAACAAGCTCCCACAGGACAAGTAGCCTTTCTTGCTGTTACCCCTGGCCCCCAAAAAGTGGGAGTTACTAAGTAAAGAATTATAAAAAGAAAACCAGTAATGAAGTATCAGTACAGGCTGGGGGATGAAGTGTTTGAGAGCAGCCCTGCTGAGAAGAACTTGGGGGTACTGGTGGATGAAAAGCTGGACACCAGCTGATAATGTGCTCTTGCAGTCCAAAAAGCCAATTGTGTCCTGGGCTGTATCAAAAGAAGCATGGCTAGGAGGTCAAGGGAGGTGATCCTGCCCCTCCACTCTGCTCTGGTGGGACCTCACCTGGAGCACTGAGTCAGTTCTGGACTCCTTAGCACAGAAAAGATGTGGACCTTTTGGAGCAAGTCCAGGTGGCCACAAAAATGATCAAGGGGGTGGAGCACCTCTCCTGTGAAGATAAGCTGAGAGAGTTGGGTTTGTTCAGCCTGGAGAAGAGAAGGCTTCAGAAAGACCTTGGTGTGACCTGTCAGTACTTAAAGGAGCTTACAAGAAAGACAGGGACAAAGATTTTAGCAGGGCTTGTTGTCATAGGACATGGGATAATGATTTAAAACTATAAGAGAGTAGATTTAGACTAGGTATAAGACATTTTTTGGGTTTTAATTTTTTTTACAATGAGGGTGGTAAAACTCTGGCACAGGTTGCTCAGAGAGGTGGGAGAAGCCCCATCCCTGGAAACATTCAAGGTCGAGTTGGATGGAGCTCTGAGCAACCTGATTTAGTTAAAAATGTCCCTGGTGACTGCAGGGGGTTTGGACTAGATGACCTTTAAAGATCCATTCCAACCTAAAGCATTGTGTGATTCCATGAATGCCTCTTCACAACATAGGCAGTGGTGCTAGAGTACAGACTCAATTAGTTGGATATAGTAAAATCAGCAATTTTGTATTAAAAAATACTTTTGTCCACTCACCTGAAATATGAAAATTTACTAATTAACCAGTTCCAGTGCATATATTTTATTGCATATCATCTAATTTCTGACTTAAGTAGGCTGTTCCTCTACTGTATTCTGCCTTGGAATAAGACACTATCAATTCCTTCAGCACTGATGTCAGAGTGTTTTTATGGGGACTTCAACTATCTTCAGAAACAATGGGAAGAAACTTGCACAGAAACTGAAGCAGCAAGCTACACAGTGCATATCATTCACCTCTCTGAGAAATACCATGATACTAATTAGTTTATTAGAAATCAAGGGTATGCATTGCACTAGTATAATATACATACACTTGTTATACCTAATAATGTATGTAAAGTGCCTGTGTCACTGCTTCATACACGATGTGATAAGAATGTAGATTGCCCTCAGTACTTGAGCATTGTTCAAATATCAACACAAAAGCACATCACTGAGATCTCAAGTAAAAATGATTGAGATAGGATTGTTGCTCAGTCCCTGAAATCCCTGTTGCACTTTTGGTTTCCACTGCTGAGACTCCATGACCCAGTCCCCGGCAGTACTATTAACCTTATCTACCCTGGAGCAGATCCAGCTTAGACAGTGTAAGTGAAAAAAGTATTTTAAAGTTGATGATGACTTGATCTTTTTAAAAGGGACATAAAGAACTGATTCTGAAACTAGGAGAAATTTCAGAGCCCTCTTTGATCACAAAATCCATGTTCACAAGTGTTTCATTCAGTGTGGCCTGAACAACTGTGTTTTCAAGATTATCTCCCAATGTTACATTTATGAGAGGATTTTTATGTCCATGCATTGAGCTGGTAGAAGAATGCTTGCCCACTAGTTCTGATTCTTCTGCATGAAAAGCAAAAGAAAATACAGTTTTACCCCAGACTGGCTGCCATTGACACAGGGCCACTGCTGACAGCACCCTCCTCCAGAATTGTTTGCAAACCAGTTTTCCAAGGTGCAGACTTTTTTGTGGTAAAAGACAAAGTACTGAGTTTCCTTCTGCAGCAAAGTCATTGTGAGGACAAAAAAAATACCATTCTTCATAACTGAAATCTATTTAGCTGGTATTTATTTAGGCATTCTGACAGTCAATTATTACAAATATAATGACACAGAATATGGTTACTCAGACCATCTGTGAAATACTTTCTCCAGTTATTTCACTGTGAAATAAAACAATTGTGTTTGAGGGCTTCTTAATTTATGCTAGTGACAATTTTAAAAGTTTTTAAACCTGTTTTGAAATGAATACTTCCAAGAAACAAAATAAAATAAAATGGAGGTTTTGTATTGTGCCTGAAAGCAGGAGTTTGGTCTATTATCATCTTTAGTTTCTGACTGGTTTTCATTGTGCTTCAACATGTTTTATTTGAGTTCTTAATGGCTATAAAAAGTCTTGAAAATTTAAATTCTTTTAAGAAGTTATTAATCAAAAAAAGGCACGATACAAGTTAGTTAATGGTTAGTTAATGATAAGAGCATTTTTTTTTTCAAATCTAGAAATGATTGTCAACAGCAAGTGCTAAATAATAGCTGAAAAGGAAAAAAAATTGAATTCTGAAAGAAAAAATATATAATTATTATTATGGCTTTTAATGAAATAATTCCTATCCTTACAACATTCAAAAATCTGGCTGTATCTAACACATTGCACAGAACTAGAGAGACTAGGAATACATCTCTTCCTTTAAATGACTTATGCAAATTCAGAAGTCTCATTTTAATTACAATCCACTGTCCCTAGCCAAAGATATAACTGATTTCATCTGAAACCCAGTGTAGGCTGAAGTTTCTAATATTGAGATAAGCCAAACCTGGGTAGGCTGTAACAAGCACAGGATGCATTAGATTCCTGCCCTCATCTTCCACATTCATTAATAATTTGCTAAGAGATCAGCTTAAAAATGCTTTTGGGAGTAGATGCTTACCCTTACTCTACAACAAATAACTCCTTCTGGAAGGATGAGAGAAATGAAGTGCTGCTTCAGTAGCGAAGGAGCCTGGCAAGGCCACAAAGGCTTGTACCAAAATAAAGGGCAGAGGGAGAATATTTATAATGTAATGCATGTGTAAAGACAACTCCTTCCTGCCTTTGGGAAGGCTTCAAAACCTCAGAATGATAATTTCAGTGGAAAACCAACCAACACTGTGAAACTAGTAAAATCATGCATCCTTGTGGTAAAATAAGAAGTTATTAATCAAAACCAGACACCATCCACATAGGTTAATTGTATAGGCAGCAGAATGAAACCAAGAAAAGTGTATTTTCTCTCATCTGGAAAGGACTGTCAACATCAAGTTCTAAACAATAGCTGTAAAGGAAAAAAGTATTCTTGGCTTTAGGTTTTCACTGACTTTGGACAGACTGAACTCAATAGGGCAACTGCTATTCCTGTGCTTGCAGTGCATTAACCACTTCCATCCCAAATAAGAACTTCATGTAACAGACTGCCCAGCTTCTAATCTGCATTCTAGTAAGGTAACATTCTTTTTCAGTGTGCTTATCTAAAATCAGAAATGGCTAACTTCAGAGCAGCAGACTGCAAAATGACAAAAGGAAGGAAATAAAGCAGGAGCGAGGGTCACATTTTAAGTCAGCAGGATGGGTACGTGTCATGGTTTAACTCCAGTTGGCAACCAAGCACCACCCAGCTACTCAGTCCCTCTCCACACCCAGGATGGGGGAGAGAATTGGAAGAGTAAAAGTGAGAAAACCCATGGGTGCAGACTGGTGGAGCAAAAGCCACAAATGCAAGCAAAGCAAAAGAAGGAATTCATTCAGTAGTGCCCATCAGCAGGCAGGTGTTCAGCCATCTCCAAGAAAGCAGGGCTCCATCATGTGTAATGGCTACTACTTCTTCCCCCAGCTTTATATGCTGATCAGGATGTTATATGGTATGGAATGTCTTTTGGGGCAGTTGGGGTCAGCTGTCCCAGCTGTGTCCTCTCCAAACTCTTTGTGCCCCCCCAGCCCTGCTCACTGATGGGGTGGTGCGAGAGCAGAAAAGGCCTTGACTCAGTGTAAGCATTGCTCAGCTAGAACTAAAACAGCCCTAAATTATCAACATTGGTTCCAGCACAAATCCAAACCATAGCCCATACCAGCTGCTAAGAAGAAAATTAACTCTCTCCCAGCCAAAAGCAGCACAGTATGGTTATGCAAGACAAAGTCATTGAGCCAGACTCTAAAGGAGGTTAAAAACGGAGAGACTAGAGAACAAGACAACCTTGAAGCTCTTTAGCACAGCTAAGCAAACTCACTCCTACGTTGTCACAAGCAGGGGCTTACTGCCAGCTGTGGCAAGAGAAAAAAAGTACAGAAAGACAAAGAACACAAAATATTTGGAGAAATTATGGTAAGTGCACCTGAAGTGTATGTTTGCCATTTGAAAATGTGAAATAACGATACATCCTAAAAGCCACCTAGAGATAAAAATGTTTGACATTATATCCTGTAAGACCAACACATCTTCTCACCTACCAAAATGGGATCCAAAACCATTGAGTTCTTAGTTCACCTAATAGTCAGGATTTCTTACTCAGCTTTTGCCACTATAAAAATGTAGTTACAAAGTTGAGGACATTTGGCTTTCAATGACTGTACAGACAGGGAAACATCAGCGGCCGCTTTGCTCATTGTCTTACTTCAGCAGATATATGGTTCAAGAGTTTAAAGATAGGACAAGAAGGCACCTCTGTCCAGCAACAGAGAGGAGCTGGAACATCAAAAACATACTAGAAGTTTCATTCTGACATCCTTCAAGGCCTGTGAAAGCACACATCCTTTCTTCAGGTACTCATTGTGTAGAGTCTTATGTCACCCTTAAGTTCACCAAGAACAGCCTCTTAGCCAACCTAGCCATGAAACTTCTGTTCATTTTGTTAACTTTAAATTTATGCCAATTTATACATTTTGAGACCTCATCTCTCTGATTCTGATGATTAGATACTAACATGCACCATAGTACTAAATATTGCTAGCACAACACTGAGAATATCACTGGTGTTCCAGACCTGGACTTAAAGTGATTGGGAACCACTCTGAGTGTTTATTTCTCTGAAATGAGCTGTGAGTTTCAGAGACATATTTTGTTTTTTATATTGCCATACATATGATAATGTCTTAAATGAGCCCACAGTAGCTTATAATGTTTTCAGTGGTTTTCTGTAATGTAGAACTAAAAGAAGTTATTTCATTACATGCTTATTTTTCTGAACACCTCAGTGTTTTGATCTGGGACAAACAGAGGATGTTTATTCTTTTACATCCTATTTGTCAGGTCAAGGATGATTTTTGCAAAGTTTGAGCACTTCTCTTTCAACAGAGTTTGAGTCATCACAGCCAAGAGACTGAGGATTCTGGATCTGTGCCTACACTCAAGGTACAGAGTTAGTAAACACAAGGTGTTGTGGAGAATTTGCTTTCCAATCAGTTCAAAATGACCTTTTTCAACTTTTGGATAGAAAGATTAAAACAGAGCATGTCTTTACCATTTCAGATTTTCAAAGGGTTTAGTCTACTGTGAAGATAAGTGTTTTAGGAATAGCTGGATACATTAGCTTAGAAATTATACTAACTTCCCACGTAACAGAATTGTGCATCTGTTCATTTCCACTATACCTCAGTAGACTTTCAAGCATTATTCCTATGGCATTCTGGCATCATGCATGTGATATTCAATTATTTGAAAACATTCTGTGGAAACAATCAGAATCATGTAGTTGGGTCTGATTCTAATTTATCACACTCAGATAAGCCTAGGCTTTCACTCATAACATCATTCTATTTTGTTTTCTCCAGAATGACTGTATTGAAGGGTTCTCAGCAGACTTCTCTGTTTTCAAAACAGAGTTGGTTTACCAGCACAAATTTCTCTATGTTGCTCCCTCCAAATATTCCCTTTCCATTCTGCAGGACTGAAACTTAAGCGAAAATATTTCTCAATCCCTGTGTGAAATGACTGTTTTCTCTAACAGAATTGCTAAGGAGGATGCTGACTAATGAAATATGATTTTTTTTACTTTGTTCTAAAAGAAAGAATAATAATAAAGTCTTATTACCAAGGGGAAAAAAATGACTTTAAAGAGTTTTCAGGTTAAGAATATGAACAATCAATCAGTCTAGGAATTTGTGTATAGGACACTCAAAGAACATTTAATATACTATTTGGTAGAAAAGCAGTCTATAAGCATGTTAAGATTTACAGGCACAACCCAGGTAACAAACACAATTTTAGGTAGGTCACAGAAAGCCTGGGGCTTAATTTAGCACAGCTTGTTAAAGTGTTGGTGCCATCAGACCAGAAGTCTGGGCAAGTGTGAGTGTGACAGATGTCCTGTGGACAACACTCTTCCCCCCTGCCCACCTAGCTACCAGGTGGTAGCCACAGGACCCAAGAAAATCCCTTTTACACCAAGTAACTAGCTTCATGAGATCACATTTTTTCACCACAGAATCAATTGGGTTGGAAGAGACCTCTGAGATCATCAAATCCAGCCCTGGATCCAACACCACTATGATTACCATCCCTCAGCTTACTAGAATACAAACCCACTGCTAATTAAAGCACTGCGAGGGCCAGGTTCAAACTCTGGACTACAAAATCCTCATCCTTATAATGTATCTCCTACCTTTTGTTTTTTTGAGGAACTGCAACCAAATGCCTTGTAATTCATCCCTTGGTACATAAAAAATACAAGCTTTAGTTATCCTATTGCTAACTGCTGCACTGTAACCTTGGGCCACAGCTACAGAGTGAACTCAGGATTCCTGAATGTAACCTACCAGCCAAGAGTGCTTCAAGCACCTCTGTAGGGGTTGGTGCCCAAAGAGAGGTTAATAGTTGCTTTGTCAGTTGAGTGGTAAATGTCTGCAGTTGGGGAATCTGAAGGTTCAGAACCCACATTAGACTAAGGACCCACATGGGAGGAGCCTAATGGAAGGATATGATGGATTATAGTGGTCTATTTTCCATTTTTTATGTCATGAGTTAATTGTAACCAGTGAAAGAAATCAACCTTGAAAAGGAGATTCCTGCTTCATCATTATGAACCCCACATTATGGTGAAGCTTGCAGCAAAACAAAAGTCAGCCTTTTGGTTATTTCTTATCTCAATTTCCTTATTAGTGTTCATCACCTGGTTTAAAATACATGAAATCAGTTTAAGGCTCTCATCTGAAGCTTGTAATTCATTTCACCATTTTGCTGAAAGGCTATACCATGGAGGATCCAACCAGCATAAAAGCTCAATGGAAAACATGTTAAAAAGTTTCCAGTCAGCTTAAAAGCATCTAATATCTAAGCAAAAGTTTAGTGTTTACAAATGTTTAATGTTTAAAATTCAAATAGGTCTAGCTGAAATAGTCAAGTACTAGCAAATCTCATGATAGCTCATTGATTAAAGAGTTAACTGCACTAAATTACTGCCCACTAATTTAAATACCCTTCTCCCAAGCTAAATTTGTCTCACATTTTACTGTGAAAGGTACTTCCATGGCCACACTCAGAATTACTCAGTTTCACTAAAGGTGTATCTTTGATACACAGTTTCACCTCAGAGACAAATATTTCCTAATGTGCAAATATTACCCCATACAGTTAAGAATAAAAAGAAATCAGTCTTCCTTTAAGAAATGAAACATATATAATGCTAAAACATAAATAAAGCTGAGTTCCTGTTGCTGTGGGAACCATAACTTTGCATATCCTCACTATTGTATATTTAAATTCTCTCCCATAATGTTGCATTAACTTTTTTTTTCCTTTTTTTTTTTTTTTTGCATTACATTTCTATCTAATGTGATTCCATTTCCCACTCTTTACAGATGCAGATTAGCCACTGTAATGTTCCTGATGCAAAAACTGTTTTTGGTAAATCATATCAAAATGTTTCATGGAACTCACTGAGAAGTGTTGATATATGGAAATTGGCCTTTTTAAAAATTGTTCTTAAAACCCAAATTGCATATTTTGAACAGCATACCCCCAGCCTCCCCCCCACCACCACCTTTTCTATCATCACTTCCCATGTTTCTGGAGAATATAGGGAATGGCACATCTGTGACTTTTCAAAAGGAAAGTTCCTACTATTGCTGGCCTAATGCTTGGTATAAATACACTGTACAGCATGTCACAGTAATCTAAACAAACAAATGTTAGCAAGAAATGTTAACATCTTGCCAAATTTATCAGGCTTGCATTGATCAGAAATCTTTGCCAGTGAACTGCATAGATTCTAATCCATGCAAAAGCTGCAGCATTTTGGAGCTTATTCAGGAGGAAGTAATTTCTGATGATAATTCATGACCTATGAACCAAGGACTGACTGTAAACTTATTCCACTAGTGAATGCATGCATTTAAAACCTCCTCTGTGGTACAACTTTCACTGCAGACAGTTTCTCCTTTGTTAGATAAACCCTTTGGAAATGTTCTCTTCTTTCTCTAGTCATTTCCTGCCTTTTTGGTAGGCTTCTTCCAGGTCAGAACAAGATAATGACAAATTATTTCCAGCTAAAAGTCACATTTTTTAGGTACTGCATGAAGTATTTTTATAATGAATATAATTGTAATTATTGAAATTAATGTACTTAGGGACAAATAGAGCAGGTTCCAGAGACAGTATTATAAGAGTGCCTATTAAAATCAGGGTAGAGCATAGATCAATAGTACTTAAGAGACTGGTTGCTTTCAAACAATTCATATGAGAGAGGTTAAATTATATCAATAAATTATTTCAATGAGCAGTAGTGGTAACAAAAGTTGAGAGCACAGACCTTAATCAGCTACTGCTCAGTTTATACCAAAATATTTTTCCCTTAGGAAAAAAAAGAAATCTTACAAAGTTATGCAGAGGTGGAAATGAGGCATGGCAGCAAAAAAAACAGTGTTTTGTTGTTCACTGTAATCCATCACAAACAGCCCTGCATTTCCCTTCTTGTGGCATTGCATTTACCATTGACTCCCTGTGTAATCATCTGTGGGTTTGGGGTCTGGTGTTCTTATCCAAAAGCCATTTGTGGCAGGTCTTCCCATTGATTTAAATACTCTAATGATATTTAAAGTAATATGAATGCAAAAAAAACAAACCAAAACACACAAAACACAAAAACACATGGCAGACTCCACTTGAAACTGTATCTAAGGAGATGGGGATGTGCAAAAATACCTACATATACAGATACATTTATACATGCATGAGTCTGCATTTGGACACTGAGTAGCTGCAGACAGGCAAAGCTGCACATGTAACTGAAGGCATTCTGAAAGAGACTGTGTAAGGAAGAAATGAGTACATTGCAAACTTCTGCAATTTGAAATTGATCACAAGTCATTCTTAGAAGATCCATCTATTACAGTGTCTTGCTAGCTCTGACTTATATTTATAATCTATCAAGCACTTAATCAAAATGTTACATAGCTTTGACAGAGAACTTTCCCATACTCTACAGGATATGACTGTAAAATGTCTTCCTTTCTTTGACTGCATGATTGAAAAATCAAGCTTTGAAATTTTATTTTAATAACATTGTTAGAGGTCTGTGTATTTCATTTCATTGTCAAAGACTAATAGAATAATAAACCTTGATATTTCATCAGCCTTAAGTGTTTTCTTTTTTGCTCTCGCTTTTTTTTCCCCCCCCCCCCCCATGTAATGGTTTCAGGATTTAAGTTACTTAGTAGATTTAAATTGTACTCTTGGCATCTTTATTATTGATTCAGGTATCCTTAACCTCCTTGAGCATGTAGAGTACTTATGTAAGTAGGAAAGTATATAAGGTGGAAGTCTGCACAAAAGCTCCATCTAATTTATACAGATTCTCTAAAAACAGAACCAAAACTAAAGCACTTTCCTGCAATTTCTTTAATCTCTTCTTTGACTTCTGCTCTGTTTATGACAGATTAATAAGAGAATGAGTGTAATAAATGAGGATAAAGGTTACACTCATGTTCCTCTGAAAACATTCTCCTATTATAAGCAATGCAAAGGTTAAAAAAATAAAATTAAAATCACCTTTCCAATCTAGTCCTTATTTTTTAAAAATCTCCAATTCAAATGCTCTTGTGAGTTTTGTTTTGCATGTGAACTGATAATACTGGTCAATAAATGAAGAAAATAATCAGAATTTCTAGTGAGAGTTTCAGATATTAATAAACTCATTTTTTTTAAATCATAGTCCGATTACCCCTAAAATACAGAACACAGTTTTGGTTGAGTGTTCATTTACTTTGTGGGATTTGGGGAATTTTGTTGTTGTTGTTGTTGTTTTTTTCACCTCTAATTTAGCAATAATTAAAGTTCAATGTCTCAGTGTTACATCTTTTCACCTGGCAATTTGCATCCGAAAAGTCAAAATATCTAGACCATGGGTTCTATACCCGAGGTTTACCCTTGATAACTTTCTTTTCTCTTCCTCAGGTTTTGTTTTGGTTTTTTTTTCTCCCCCTTACTGTCAAAGAGGGGGAGGAATAACGAACTAAACCCAAGGTGAATGATGGGAAATGCAAATGACAACAGGTATAGTTTAGCATTTGGCACAGAACAGATCTTTAAGGAGTGCATTTACATTTCTGCAGGGAAGACTTCCAAATCTCAGCCCACATCCTCTGTCAACTGGAGGAGCAGGAGGTTCAAAAGGACTTTGGCACAATCTTAGGTTGTAAATATTGTGTAATTGCATCACCTCTGCTGTAACCTTTTAGTCCTCACCAATTCCTGACTCGTGGGCTTTTTTGTTTGTGTCCTTTGGCACGGCAAAGCGAAATCTCTGTCCCCGTTTCTAGCCTGCAGCCTGACCTCTGGTCTAGACTGCTCGCTCGAAATTCAGTTCCGAATGACTAGTGTTCTCTCAAGCAAAATCTACATAATCTGCTGTCACAGACTGTCAAACAAATGGTTGACTTCATACACCCCATTTCAGTAAAATGATCAAAACATCAGGGGAAAAAAAATCCTTCCTTGGGCACAAAAAATATGGTACAAAGATTGAGAAAATACCCTGGAAAAGAAAGAAAGCTTTGAAAAGGTAAGAATGAAATTATGCCCAGGAGGATGTAAATAGCTACAAAATGCTGAATGTCTACCTTTAATTTTTACTTCCATGGTAGGAATTCAATAGGAATTTTTCTTATTTTGGATTTGAATTCTGTAAATGTATTTATATCTTTTTTTAAAAAGCTCCCAGAATCAGAGTGTAATGCAACTAAGTTTGGAAAGAGGTAGTAAATAGTAAGCAATTAGATGTGCTCCAACAATTGCAAAGAAATAACTATTTCAAGTCCAAAGCCCTTTGTTTAAAAATGTCATCAAACTGGTTGATTGGCTGTAAGCCACCATTAAAAATAAGCTTACATATTAGTTTGGCTCAGGAGAAAAGGGCAGTTCACACATCCATTTCTACGTGTAATGACATTTCCAGTGCTATGTGTATTTTACAGCATAACTTGTATCTTAGTAAATAATTTTCTTTTGTTCTTGTACCAAAGTTCCTTGGAATGCTGAATGAAGAAGCTGCAGGCATCCTCCATTTAATCCATGTCCATTAGAAATGACATCTCTTAACTTTCTACCAGCTGGGTATCTTTTTGATACCTGAGGTAGTTTTCTTTTTTTCTGACTTTATAAACAATTTCACTGCATTCTCCCTCTACATTTTTTTTTTTTAATTAAACCTCCAGATACACTTTATTCTTGCCCTGGGAAACAGCAATTCGCTCTGCTAAAGGTAATGTGCTATTTCCCCCCCCCTCGTTACAATAAACACCAATGTTTTTACAACTGCAACAGTTCTCCACCAGTATTAGCATATTTGGGCTGAGGTATTGTTTTACTGTGACCTGTATAATAAGTGTCACATTAGCAACACAACAAATCAAACGTTTGTTAATTTCCCTCGCTTTCCCACACAGCTGCTAGTGTTATCGTGTCACCAGATTTTAATTAATATGATAAGTAACACTTGCAAGACAACAGGCTGATTCCACCCCCCCACACCACCCCCCCCGTGTGTGTGTGCGCACACGTGTAGAGCAGACAAGCAGCACAGAAGAGACTTTTGTGGCAATTGCCTCGTTCAGGTTTAAAGCAACTCAGTGTTAAAAGAGAATTCTCTTCCAGCCTGCCCTGAGAATCCAGTCTGAAAATATGTTCCAAATGGACTTGATTTTGCCTATTCTACCATTTAATTTCTATATTTTTAAGCTTTTACTGCCAGAGATATACATTGCAGACTATTTCCATCTGCCTTGTTTCTTCTGCCCCTATATAAGTAATAACAAATATGTGCCTGACTTATGAAAACCCTAGCAAGTGGGGCTTGGGTTGTTGGTTTGGGCTTTTTTTTCAGGTATTGCATCCTACCAACTGAATTGCTCTAGTACAAGTCAAAAGTGCCATCTATTTGTAACAGCTAGAAATGCACCAGAGGCCACAGCTCTGCAATAACCACGCACATCCCCTGCACGCTGCCTTCATGCTTTGCCCACTGTGGGGTCACCAGCAAGAGAAAAAAAAGGCAGTGAAGAGCTTGAGGGAATTGTTGAGGGAGGTTTAAACACTATTTCATCTGGAACCTGTTAACCACTATGATCTATGACTAGAAAGAAACTCCTTGCTTCTGCTGAAGCACCTAATCAGCCTTTTAGCCTTTGCCCTGGGAAGCATAGAGAAGATTACTCCAGCCTAAACTAGGGAGCTTGCCACAGACACACATGCAAGCAGCAATTCATTCAACACATTTTTAATTCAGAAGCAGCACTAGAGATAGGTGGATACACAGAACCCCATCCTTATTAGTGTGCAATAATAGAAGGCTGAAATGCATTCTTATTAGGGATATAGTACAGCTGAAACTGCTTGATAGCAAGTTACCATTTCTAGTAGAATTGTTATGCAGAGCTTGGTGTCCTGAAGATTTCACCTCCACTACTGCCATGGCCCTCCCAGCAAGTGGAAGGATTCTTGTCAACATATATGAAAAGTAGGGCCAGCCCTTGAAGAATTTTCTAGTCAATTGTGTTCTCTATTTTAAGGGCAATATCGAGCTTCCTACAACCTTCAAGTGGGAAGGTTGAAGAATATAACATATATCAAAATGAAAGAAGAAAACCCAGAGCAGCAGGGTTCTGAAAGCAGAAAAGTGAGATGGGAATGGGTCTTGCAGAGAAAATTCCCCTGCTGATATCAAAGGAAATAAAAGTGCACACACACAAAAAAAAAAAGACACAGAGCTGCCTTTTATAAGACCCTGTTATAAACTACTGTTGATATTAGGCTGCTTAATTTTAATTCCCTCCTCCACTAAAATGCCCTTTTTCTTTTAACCTTCTTCTCATTATAGCTTGCAAGCTGACAACTCCCCAGAATCAGACTGCTGGGAGAAAATTAAAAAAAAAAAAATAAGCTCTGATAAACTCCAAGCATCTCTGCACCAGGCAGACCCCAAGAGAAACCACGTGTGCCAGAGGAAAGGAATGGCACTCTACATTTTTTACTAGAGAAAAGGCAAATGTTTTTGAGCATTTCACAAAATATGAACTAAGCAAAGAGAATATATTGACCATGATTAAAGTATTTGTAGATATTCTAGATGTTATGACCTGAAAGAAGTCCTAAGGACAAGGCATTTCAGAGACACAATTCCAAAAGGAATATTGAAATACACATTCATCCAAGCCTGCCAGACTGAGTCTGTTCCCAATGAAGTTAATGTGATATTCCCATTCATAAGAGGAATAAAATTTCAGTAGAGTCCACATACAGTAGCACACCCCCCAGAGCTCCTAGCAGTCCCCCATTTTCCTAGCAGTCTGAACAACACTCTGGTTAAAGAGTGTTGTCTGTAAGACAAATGTAACACCAGAGGGTAAATGGATAGGCAATAGCCATGTCTTAGGTGTTTCAACAGGAACAATAAGGGGTTTTATTCTGTGCTTAAACTGCTGTGAAAAGGCTGTCCCAACGTGATTCTGGTTACTGACATCTAAGCCTTCTGCAAAAGAGATCAGTTAATTTATGGGCACAAAAACATCAATTAAAACATACAAGAAAAAGCATCTGCATGCTTAAAACTTCTGGGGCTACAAAAAAAGTTTATAACTAGGGGGAAGTGTCTAGCATCTTGCAAAAAAATACAAAGGAATAATGACCAATCTACTGTATAAGCAGAGATGAGTTACTCCTGTGACCAAAGGAACTGAAATGTGGCTGTTCAAACTTTGCAGCTCCATAAGCCATACCAGTAACCTACTGAAAGCCAAGTGCCAATTTAATTTCCACAGCTATTTACATAAATCTAAATGCAAATCATACATCCATACCAGCATAATACTGTCTTTGTTTGTGTTTTTATTCCCTTTGAATGACAAACAGCAACTGCTTCTGAGTTCTCTAGCATTAACAAAAACAAACCAACACCACCACCACCAAACACAGAGTGGCCTAGCAGTTGTCCCTTCCGTGGACTTGTGGCAATACAGAAAGTTTAGGGCAGATGCAGCCCCAATTCCAATGAGGATGCCAGCATGCCTTACATCCCCAGACATATTCTGTGTCCAAGAAACATATGGCTTGGCCATCAATGAAGATGGGGGGAGCTAAAGCTGCACTTGGAAAGCTCTGCCTGGGTTGAAAAGACACTGTGAAATAGCCCAAAGAGTAAAGGCTGGAGGCTGCCTCCTTGTAAGAAGCCACCACCCTGCAGAAGTATTCCAGAAGAAAACCTGGCAATGCTTGCAAACCACCCTGAGTCAAGTTGGTAATGAGAAAGTCTTTTCTGCCCCCTTACAGTTAATAATCAACGGTTCTTAAAAGTTCCTGGAGAAAATGGGCTCAGAATGCTATATCAAAGGACAATCTGAAAAGGAGCTACAGCTTTCCTAGGCATAACTCTCCCAGCACACCAATCTTAGGGGCCAGTTAGGTATCAAGTAGGTGACTATATCTCAGTTTAAGACAAAAGTTAATAACCATCAGAGATGGGAACTAGCTCAAGCAGCTTGCTGAATCCTTGCTTTCCTAAGGCTGTTGGCAACAAAGACATCACAAGTGCACCTTCTACAACTCTGTGGCATCCAAGAGCTACTCCAAAACAAGAGCCTCCAACAAGTCAGAAGTTTTCCAAACTTTGGTGTTATTACCTCAATAAAACAGACCTAAAACACATGCCCAGGGTGTTCTATACATGGACATAAGTAAAGACACTCCCAGCTCCAGGAAAACTTTCACACTCACATTTGTGTAGAAGTTAGTGTTTAAACTGGGTTTTCATGTATATATTTGCCATTCACCTGCTAAATGTGTACAAAGACATCTATGGTCTGCATGTGTTCAGTGTTGCTCAAATACAAACTCCCCTGCAGGCAAAAAGAATATAAAAATAAAAATCAGCTTTAAGCTTTTGATACATGGAAGTGTTTATTCATACTCTCCCTCTGTTAATTCATAGATTGGTGTCAGCTGTCAGCACTGAGCTAAGGAAAATCTCTGGAAAATTCTCAGATGCCTCTACTTCCAGATTCTGCCTGAGCTTTGCAGTCAAGCCAGCCTTGCAGGAGGCATTTGGAAGTATTTAGTAGGAGAAATGACCAATTCACATACTGCATCTGTGAGCTCTTTCCTCACCTATTATAACCACAGACATGCTAAGGAACCAAAGCAGAATATTGTAAGATGGAGGGGTTTCTGTTTGGTTGGTTAAAGTGTTTCTGAATTTATTACAAAGTGTTGGGAAATATGTTTACATGAAGAACATGTTTTTCTGCAGAAAAGAGATGCACTGTAGAATCTAGTGTGTTTCTCTAAGAAGGTGACTGGTCTACTTTGAAGACAGTCTAAACACTGTATTATGTGACATTCAAGAGGCCTGAGGAATCATGTGAGGCAGTAAATGATGCAGGAAAATTGTGTTCTTGCACCTTTTTTTTGTTAAATTCCTACAAAATTGTACGTGTAATGCAACAATCACTTTGGCATGAATAGGGCCCTTTGTCATTTGTTAGCTGACCCATCTCTGCTGCTGCAAGAATCAAAAGAGAATTGATTTTGATGAACTAACATGCAGCTTTAGGGTAACACAAGCACCAGATGAACAAAAAGCCAGCTTCACCACCAGTAGGCAGATCGATACTGTACCTATGTCAGGTATATGTGCTTATAACAAAAGAAGAAGAAAAAAAAAAGAATCCAAAGCCACACTCCTCTTGAAACCCAAGACCTTTAGTTGTGCCTTGTGTTCATCTGGGAGTTTGCTGATGTTCTCATCAGGTAATTTTTGTGTTTTAAAAAAAGGAAGGTCCTGATGTACAGCACTGTGTATGTGTATACACACACACACACACGTGTGTGTATTTATATATATACACACACACATATGCATGTCTAGTCAAGAAACCTTGAAGACATAGCCCTTGCTTTTAACCTTGGATGTTTCACTCTCCTGTAAACAACATACAAGAATAAGCAGAGAAAATCATTTCTGTATTTACAGAGGCCTGTGCTCATTAACAGGTGTAATAGTATTCATTACAGAAACCATTCCAGCCAGCACAGAAGAAGATGGGGAAAAGAAAGTCCTTTACATCATATGTGATATCTCCTACTTCTGCTAATTTTAATGGTTGCATTTAGACTGGACATCTCATTAATTCTAACATCCTTTATTTCAAAACAGAGAAAAAAACTATGATTATTCTGTCAATGTAAAGTTCAGGAAGCAATTGGCTCCGTGGCTTGCTTGTAACCTGTCTGCCAGGTTTGCCTCTCATTTTAAATGGAAGTGGCAACCTTAACCTTACTTAAGTTCCCACCCCTTTGTGTATCTGAAATTATTTGTCTACTTCATGTAAAAAAAGAAATTATCTTAATAAAATTATGTAGCAAGCAAATTCTCCCCACATTTTATTAATGAGGTATTCATAGCTTTTATTTCACAAAACCAACACCTGGTTCCTAATGTTCTTAATGATATGTTCCTGTATGAGACATGTTCTTAATGATCCAGTTTAGGGTTTGGGGGGGTTGTTTTTGTTTTGTTTGTTTGTTTTTTTCTTTTCTATAAATCAGTTACCTATCTGTTCTTAAATGCTTTCATTTAGGTCTCATGAATGTTAAATATCTACATGTATTAGTATGCTGACATGTGAAAAACCTTGATATATTGGTGTATAAAAACTTGATAGCAGTCATGAGAATAAGCAGCAGCTAATTTTATTCCTAATTTGTGAGAAATGCTCTCCAACTTCACAAAAGCTCTAACATTTAAACATTATTTCTGGTTTATTATTTAACAGGGGGGAGCATAGGTCTCTCAAGTTATATAGATCTGTCCTTACTCTTTGGGAATGCTCCACATAATTTCCTATGTAAATTAACATAATCCAATGTAAATCATATAATCTAATTGTGTATTTATCTGAAAGACCAGAATTACTCTGAAGCATTTTTGCTATTCTCTCAGAGCTACGTGATATGCCTTTAAAGAATTACCTTGTTATGGAGTATTTGCCAAAGAGACTGGACCTCAATTCCTTTTCTTTTCATACCCAGCACTGAACTTCTTTTATGCTTCTATTAAAAATACTCTTGGGTAAATTAGACACAAAAAGCTGTGATTAAGTAATATTATAATGGTGACAGAAATAGAGAAATCAACAGTTAAAGCTCCCATTATTGTATGCACCTACTTCACAAAGGTATGTTATTTTATATATCAATGGAACACAGGTGACAAAGCAGAGTATGTTTTTCTTGAATTTTAACCTGTTAAAGGAGCTTCCCATTTCTAAACAAAAAGTGGGGGGAGAAATCTCTTTTCTTGAAGTAAGAACTGTAAAATTGCCATTTGCTGCTTTCATGACTCCAGACTGAACAGTTAAAACCAAGAATTGAACTGCAGTCCCCAAGAGCTTTCAGTGTTCCTCTTTAGCACCAAAGCCATTACCTAGTTCTAGTTTTAACTGCATTTTTACATTGTTCTCTATCCTGTATAAACTCCTCCCTGTCTTAAAAGCTGAGCTATTAACTCAGAGGGGCCTGAGGTTCACCTGCATGGCCTATTCTGCCCTAAAGACGGGGTTGTGGAAAACATTTCAATGCTCTTAGATGTTAGTGCTTATCACAGAGGACTGGTAGGCTCTAAGATTATAGACTGACACCCACTTATCTAGATTTTAAACAGAGGAGCATGGCTCCCACTGACTTTCTGGATACTGGATATCAGGCTGTTGCCATTTTGGAGGATATAAAGAGTAGAAAGGGTTGGTCCAAGAGCTTGAAGACAGCTCGCTGCGTGGAGCTGCTGAAAGACTTCCTCCTCCAAATGGTAGAGGAACCAAGTAGAAAAGGTGCTATGCTGGACCTTGTTCTTACCAACAGGGAAGGACTGGTGACCAATGTAAGGCTGAGGGACAACCTTGGAAGACCATCTGAAGAACCTGAAAGTTCACAAGTCCATGGGACCCGATGGGATACACCCACGGGTACTGAGAATCGGCAGACTAGGTTGCTAAGCCACTCTCTGTTGTGTTTCAAAAGTCATGGCAGTCTGGTGAAGTCCCCACTGACTGGAAAAGGGGAAATATAACCCCCATGGTTAAAAAGGGGAAGAAGGATGATCCTGTAAACTGTAGGCCAGTCAGTCTCAGCTCTGTGCCTGGTAAGATCCTGGAGCAGATCCTCCTGGGGGAACTGCTGAGGCAGAAGAATAATTGTAGTGGTTAGAGACTTGTTCCCCCCATGGCAGGAAAGAGAAAGACTAATATTTTTACCCAAACCATAACAATAACAAAGAGGTGATTGGGTATAATCAACATGGCTTCACCAAGGGTAAATCGTGCCTGATGAATCTATGCTCAGGTTGTCCAACACCTTGCATTGGATGGGCAGGCAGCCTTGACTTGGAAAATGGGAGAAGACAAGCCTGATACTGCTCTGCAGCTCTGGAATGAGTAGAAACTGGCACCAAAAGGAATTTCAGCCCAGCTTCCATGCCAAAGCTAACAGTTGCCAAGAAAAAACAAAAGCTTATTGTAAGCAGTAAGCAGTAAGAAAAGTTAATCTCAAGATGAAAAGCCTGAATAAACCAGGAATTTAACTGGTCTGTCCACAACCAAGTTATCTACCTGAATGGAGACCCACACTCATTGGTTTGGAGTGCTTCTCAGAAAAACAGGAGAGGTTGACAGTGCTTTTATATAATGTAGTGGGAGCTTGAGTGGTGTAGACAAACATCACACCTGGTTACTTTTTACAGTTGGTTTATAGAAAGCTGAAGTTTAGAAAGTGACAATTCACAGCTTTGAATTCCATTTGCCTATATTTCCACCTGAAATGCTTATCACTTTGGAATTCATTTGTAGCAAGTACTATTGCCTTAAGTCTATTACATTTTATTAACCATTTGGAAAATATCATTAAATCTTAATATAGTGTGTGTCAACTGTCATTCTCTTTAAGTAAAGTGCAAGTTAAGCTGAGTAACTGAGAACAGTTTCCTCTTTCCTCAACAAAATACTTTTCCAGTCAGCTGAATTTTTTCTTTACTATATTTTGGTCAGAAGCTGGAATCCAAAGTCATCCTGCCTTAATTTTGAGTATTTACCTGAGGCAGCCAGATTAGAGCCTAGTTGTCCTTCACTCTTTAGCGCATGGAGAGAAGTGACAAAGCTTCTCATAGACATGCCACATTGATTCATTATTAATGTTCTTTCATTGTTAAGTTTACAACATTTTGGGGATTGTCTGAGGTCAGGTAAGAATACTCTTCCATGACATTCTGATTTTTAGGGCTGGATTTTCTGAGTATACCAAAATGCACAGGTTTGGGTTGGAGGATAAAAGTTCCATGGGCCTTAGCAGCAGCAGCATCTGCAAGCCATTTTCAGTGTTCACCACAAACTTTATGCTAAAACATACATGTTTTGCTCCAAAGAGTGAAGAGAGCTGCTTTCTTAAACACTTCTGTGTGCACAGAAAAGGGAACCAGTAAGCCACCTGTAAATTCCAGGATAGCAGAGGAAAAAGTTCTTACAATGGTCATTTCAGTAACAAGCTCTTTCTTTAGTTTTCCTTGCAGTTGTATAGAAATCTTCCATTTTGGAAGCCAGAAATTTGGAAGCCAGAACACCATATATTCATTTCTGAGAGTGTAGCCAACTAGAGCTGCCTGTAGTATACCCTGATAAATCTCAAGTAGATGAACTGCTTTAAGCAAGTCTCTTCCAGCCCAAATTACTCTATGATTCAACAATTAAAAGGAGGACAGTAAGGGGAAAAGAGTGCTAGTCCATGCTTCTTTCTTCCCCCACTATGTGTCTCTGCCAAACAGGTGGCCTGAAAGTAATAGACACCAAAGCTGGAAACTGATTGCAAAGAAAAAAAGATGTTATTGGTAGACTACACACAAACTGTCAAGTTCTTTTAAAAGAATACCCTAGTAGAGCCACTGGTCTACAGAGGCAGATTTCACTTAGAAAAAATAATATATACATTTTTTTTTGTTCCTAGAACAAATACATAGAAAGAACCAAAGGATTTACTTGGGTAACTGAGCCTAGCAATATGAAAACCTATGGCCAGACAATTCTGTCTGTTGTCAACAGAGGAGGAAGCTCATGAGACCTAAGATGGACAGGTTACACATGTTAGTGAAAGCAGTAAGGTAAAGGATATATGTAAAAAGGGAAAGGAAAATGCAGACAGAAACATAAGCAGGAAGATGATGAGACTGTCATTTAAAAAGCCACTCCTACTGGTATGGAGTGGGGACAGGGATAAATACTTCTGGGTTTTTCAGTGAACTCTGTGCCTAAGAGCAATATTACTCCCAAGAGCAGAAGGGAATAGTCACAGCTGCACACTGGCACAGCATTGGGGTGCTTCTGCTGTGGAGATGCTTCTGCCCTCAGGAAAAAAGTAAGAGCTGTACATCCCTGCACTTCAGCATACCTTTCTTGCTTCTGTGTGCCCTATGATTTCCTTTCAAGTCCCCAGTGTAGTCCTAAGAGTTACAAAGGGTCATGACTCCTTCAGAGTATAACTACAAATATTGCAGAAGTATTTTGCCCTCATATCACTGTGCTATACATGTTTTTCTACTTAGCTAGACACATTGGATGTCTTCCCCCCCCCTTCCCTGTCTCACTATAGTCACCCAGATACTGAATTTTTCTCCATGCTGAGTGGAACAATGAGAATTTTTTGACCATTATTTCAAATGTTTTTCACCAGCCTGATTTCAAAAAGGATAATTCCCCACTATATTTTCAGTCTGATTATCAGATGATGATGGACAATAGATTGATAAGAGTCACTCAAGAAGATGCAAGCTCTGGTGTATAACAGCCACTGCAATTATCAGACACTACTAAACTATTATTGATCCTGTTCACATTGGGTGATAACTGAGCATTTTCCACTTATTTAAAGTGCTGTTAGCCAGAAACTCCCACCAATGGAAAGCAGTAGATGAATTTCTTCAAACATGGTTCAATAAATAATAGCACATATAGAAGGGCCACAGTTCCTTAATCTCAGTGAAACAACTAACTGGGAGGCACAAATATACTAGCCAGTTGTTGCTAAATGATTGATTACAATAAAACAGGAACCTCCCCAAAGTCATTTAATATGCAACTCAAGTATCAGTGACAGAAGAACTGTAACCTTCCAGAAAATAAAATCTAAAAAAAAAAATAAAACAACCAAAAAAAGGCTGTTGCCTCATATAGCTTCAATAATATCAAGAAGGGGGGAAAAAAAAGATAAATAAAAAGGCCCAGATCAAAAGAGAAGTGGACTTCTCCCTATAACACCATGGAGCAGATCTCATTGTCTTAAATCACTAAAGCATGGTGTCTTATATATAATTTTATTATTTCCAAGATATGTAAATCTGTGCTTAATATTAGACTGGTACATTTTGCTAGAACTATAATCACAGCAAAAGTAGTCCTTATCAGTGAAATACATATTACTTTCATTTTGTTCTCTTTAATACTGGGGACATACAGGATGTGATCTGATATTCAGTGTATTATATTTCTCAAGCAGGGCTGGTGGCAACATTGCAGTGGACTACATGTAAAACTGGCTATTAAGGATATTAACTAGTAATTGCTTAGGATAATCTCTCTAAATAATCAGTAATTAGAAAATAAATAAATAAAAAGGCTGACCATTGTGATTTAAAGTCAGATTAAAATTGACCCAAAAAGTCAATTGAAAGAGTTTTAATTATTTATGGTGCCCTATTTTTCTTCAGCAGAAATGTTTTATATTTTAGTGTGGGCAAACCAGACAATTTGTAGCTGTAATGGCAGTTCTTTAATCAGCTGAACAAGTAATGCATGGGATTTCAGGTCAAAAATATCCTTTCTTGATTCAAATAAACTCCTACCAAGTCAGGTTTCTTTTGATCCTCAACCATCCCACCAGCAAGCCTCATCAGTGATATGTGCAGAGTCCCAATGAACAGATGTGGTGAGACCCAGCTACCTTCTCAGCTACTTTTTGAGATGAGTCTTTGCAGTTCATGCCCAAAGGGAGGGAAATAGTGCACAGATTATGTGTTTGCTAGACTACAGCTGATGATGGTAGTCAGCATGAGATTCAGCTTTGCTTTGCTAGGGTCCAGCACTATGGGAATTAATCTTGAAAGGGTGACTACAATCCTTCAAAGGGTCCAGCTCCTGCTTTTCTTGGTCCACAGAAAAGCAAAGCAAAGCTCCCAGCATTTTTAGCATTGATGGGTGCTGCCTTGCTAAGAGTCAAAAAGGATGGTTGAACCCCCTGGCCCTAGCAAATATTCTTTTGACCTGTTTCAAATGTTATTCAGGGAAAACATTCAGCACACAGTTAAAGCTGTTCAGAGAAAACATTCAGCACTAGGTTAAACTTCTGCAATATCCATTTCTATAACCAGAACAGCAAGTATGGGAGCAGGAAGCATCTGCTAATTACCAAGAAATTTAAAGAATAACAACGAACCCACCCAAACAAACAAAAAATTCAAATCAGGAGAATACAAATGAAACAAAACTGAGTAAAGTTCTTCTGAAAGTGTTGTTAGTGTCCTGCAGCTGTTGTAAGATAGACTAGAAGAGTAAACAACTCCTTTACCTCTATTTGATACAGTATACTGCAATTTGTCAAAACCAACCCACACCTAAGACTCATCCATGCATAGCACACAGCTACAGAAAGCAGCCAGTTACAATATAAGAACATAGAATCATAGAATCGTCAGAGTTGGAAGGGACCTTAAAGATCATCTAGTTCCAACCCCCCTGCCTGGCAGGGACACCAACATCTTAAAGACAAACCCCAGACAAATCAATGATTGCACACACCATCAGCCTCTGGAAACTGTAAAGAAGGTCAGCAAGAAATTGCAAACTTTTCTGCAAGGAGATCCTACATTCAAAGTTATATTCCTGACACAAATTTTTCCTAGCCTTCAAGGAACCTCCTCATTTTATTCCACTCCAAACAGGTGAAAGTTTATACAGTTTCAAAATTACTGTATGGATCTAGGCTATGTCTGGTCTGACACATAAGCTAGAAACTTGCCAACACTACTGTGCAACATCAGAATCGATACAAAACCCTAATTCTGTGGATCCCAATACTTCTTAGCACACACAGAGTTCCCACAGAAACTGAGTAAGCAAAATATAGCAAATGCTACAACCTACAGTGAGCTCACACATCCACACAAATCAACTCAAGACCCAGCTCTTCACCTAATACTCCACCTCTGGTCTCTAATCCAGCTCTTCAGCAGAGACCTGCAAAAATGTCTTCCAAAGGCAACTATAAAATAATGTTCATAGCATCCCTGGATACCAGATTTAACAAATTCCAATAAGATATAGGGGGTTTGTTTAGATTTAAGGTGTGCATCTTTGTTCCACACCCAAAAATGGGTATGTATGCTTAACAGCTTGCCTAGACCTTGCAGTTACACTGGCTGTTCCAACTAAGAGATACTGTTTCTGACTACAAAACTTCTCTTATCTGCTTCCTTAGGCAGCTAGAAGAACAGTAGCAGAAGAAAAGAAGTGTATCTACTTGATTTCAACTCTTTTTAGTCTTGGCTTTGTGCAAATACATTATAAAAGATCATCCACAAAGCTTAAATCATGAAGATAAAAAGAAAATCACAGCTTCACTTGCAGACAGCACGAGGAACAGCAACTGCTTCATTGATTCATTTGTTAAATTGCACTGTCTAAGCCCAGGGGAAATAATACTGCAGAAGTCCTACACAATGCAGAAATGGCACATGCTCCCTGCTGTCTCTCTCCAAATCCTTATGCTTCTAAGCATCTAAAAGGCACCAGCTTTGCATAAGTGTGACCCTAACATTCCTGGTGTTTTACTATATTAGCTGGTAAGTGGTGTTGAAATGCTGCATCTGACAGAAAAGCTAGTGCACCCCACTTTTCACATGTGCTTGTAGGATGAGCAAAGACCTGGAAAAAACACAACTGACATGCTTCTGAATTCCTCTGATGGGAGAATTTATTTGTTAATTCATGACTACTCAAGCTCTTGAATAAACAGCTCTCCTCAAACCAACACAAAATTGCTTGTACACTGAGACAACCTGGATCTGAAAAATAGCCACCTCCCTATCTTCTGTTTAAAAGGCTTCAAGCAGAACAGCAATTTGCAAGTGTGTCAGTACCAGAGCTCGAGTTCTACAGCAGCAGGAGGAGGACATCACTCTGAACTCAGAGACAGGTTAATAATAGGTTTTAGAACAGTGTGACTACTGGCTTGAAAACTAATGCAATAAATACAGTTTGTTACTAAAGAAGACTATTTATGCTGATGTCATTTTAAGAAATATAGCAACCTTGGCATCAGTGAAAGTTCCTTACTACACTGTAGCTGCACATGGTACAGAACCAGAGAACTGAATTATGAGCCTAAAAAGATTGAAGGGTTTTCTAATTAAATCTGAGCATATGAAATTGATTGAGACTTTGACTCTTTCATTTGGGCAGTGTGTGTTTCTGCCACTTTAAATTTGATGGGGGAAGCAGACTACCTCTGCTGCATATCACAGGCACTAATCACAGCTGGACACAGTCATTCTTCTAAAAAACCTGAAAACCACTTTTCAGATGTAAACAAATGTTGTTATTCTTATTATACAGGTAAGAAGGTTTAAAAGCTGCTTTCCAAAGTTATTTTCCAAGATTAATCTGCTCAGACCAGTTAGGGAAGGAGTTTCAAGGACTTGTGCCCGAGGCCCATTATTGTTTGCTCAATGGTGTCACACTAACAAACCAAATCATACAGCAGTAAATCAGACTCTATGACTCTCAACCTGTAAAATCCATCAACACAGCCCACCACAAAAATCCAATTAACATAAACCAGGGGTTTTTTTGTAATAGTGTAAGCTCTAGGTTCTCTCTCCACTACACACACCTTTTGAAATTCAAGCCTTCAAAAATCCTCTGGGGCCTTTTTTGCAGACTTCTCAACCAACCCTGATTAGTTTTCATTTTTCCCATAATTAATACCATTTCTTATTCTGTATTCATCTTTCTATCTTATTTCAGTACAGGCTGAGATCTTCCAAGGTTTTCTTTGTTTTCTGAAGCTAGAGCTTTACCTATGACAACAGATGGCACAGGACTGACATAATGTACCTAAGGGCAGCAGTGCCTGAGCTGGTGCTTCCCCACAGCCCTCACTGCATGAGAACTTGTCCCACTTCAGGCTGCTAGGGAGGTCCACTATTGCACAAGTAAACTAAAAGTCTGACCCAGCTGCTTCCTGATGCCAAGTGGAAAGAAGATAGGTATCTGTACCTCTTTTTCTTCAGTTCCTTCTGGGAGAAGTAATAAAAAGTATTTAATATCTCAAGCTGGAATTGTACATATGAACAATCAAACTCTGCTTGATCAGCTAAAAGACTTAGTCCCCTTTTGCTTTTTTTTTACCTTCCTCCCTGATGCTCATTCTTCACCTGAATAAAATTGATAAAAAATTAGAAAAAGGGAATTTATTAAAAAAAAAAAGAAAACCCAAAATTAACCATAAGGATAAGAATTATTTTTTTTTTACTAATACAATGTGCTAATCTGGTCCAGCTAGATCTCCTTTCACAACCACTTAGTAAAAATAGAGCAGTAGACAAAAAGAAATGCTTCAAACATTGACTCCCAGTTCATCCACCCCAGTTTATCTTCCAAACCCTTTTGGAGGCCCACTTTGTTGGGTGGGCTCTAAGACAAAACACTGAAAAAAAGACTTAAAGGCATCTCAGAATGGCAGCAACTGCAAGATTCTGGAGGACTTTATTCTCTCAAGTGCACTACAGTTGCAGCACGCACACTCACAGCAGAACTGCAAGAGTAGGGAAGTGACAGAATGCAACCAAAAGCACCCTGTAAAAGTAAGGAACACAACAAAACAAATTTAGGCCTATAGAACAAACTGCAACAGCCTTAGCATTAATTACTGTTTCTGATCAGCTAGCAGCAGGGCACAGAAACACAAGAGGAACTAGTGAACAAAGAGTCTTGACATTAACTTCTTCTTAATACAGGCCCAGAAGGCATCGGGGAGAAGCTCCAGTTGGGTATCACACAATTATGTGCCTCATTCATTAGTACCACATCATTGACTGCACCATGAAAGAAATGACAAATGAGCAATTTCACAGGACTAGCATAATACTATCATTTGTATCACAAAGTCAGCAAAATCTACCCTCCAATAACTCAGCTCACCTTTCTAACCCAAGGCTGGCCATCAATACGGTTTTATGTGCCTTGTACTAATCACTAAAGTCAGATAATATGCAAGGTTAATGGTTGCAGACAGTCTGGGGAAATATCCAAAATCTGATAAGGAAACTCTACACTATAGCTGTTCTATGTGTGTATATCCCAATCAAGAATAGGCAAAGGAAGGAAATCAATGCTTAAGGCAGTTATAATACATCTCTTGGTGTAATATATAAATTGGCCCTTCATAGCCCATTCACATTTCAGTTAATAAATAGTCCAGACATAGGACACAAGGATAGTGAAGAAGTGTAACCATTGTATGTTTGTCTCCCTTACTTTAGATTTATGCTGTCTTAGTACAACAGAGCTTATCCAGTGCTTTTCAATTATTTCACTAGCCTTTTAAAGAAAGTAAGAAGTGATTTTTAGTCCTGATTGGTAGTTTGTTATATACAGGGCATCACCTGAAAAGAACTTGATGCATTTTTCCTCATTTAACAAACAGACAATCAGCCAGGATATTCTCATTCTACCTCACCATTGCTTACAGTCACAAATATATATTTCATCTCCTTTGCTGATAATGAAACTTCCTTTTTTCCATACTGGTTATAGCAGACTGGATGTTGATTTTCTTTTCTATTTAGCACTGAGCTACCAAAGGATAAGAAGTCTGACCTCAGTACACTCATGCCCATTCTTTAGGGTAGCATTGCTGATAACATAAAAATTCACATCATTTAATCTGAACCTGTTCAATGTTCCTAAAAATGCCAAAGCTTACACTTTGAAACTTTTTGTAAGCAAGTCCTTTTTCCCCTCTAACACAACTACATCATTTTACCCTCTGCAAACCAAAACCAGGCTGGCAGCATATTTAATTGGTGATTGTACCACTAAATGCAAATGTAAAATTGGCAGCTTTGATGTTGCAGCATTAAATATAGCTTATCTCACCAGTGACAGTGAGAAACAGACAGTCTCTTAGGACTGTGAGTTATGACAGTCTCTCCAATGACTGAAAAATCATCCCTGTACAGCTGTCACTGCTGAGATGTTCCTTTTCTTTTTCTTGTGGCATGTGAGTGCTTCAGCATGGGTGGAGCCACAATGCTGGTGGCAAAGATGGAGACTGCTTTAGTGCACTGAAGTGTGCCCTTTCATTCTGCAGATTTCCCTGCCATGTTAAAAATCATACTTTAAAAAAAAAAATCAATAACCAGCTGATTATTAAACTACTATACTGTTTGAAGAAGGGGTTAGAAAATGCCAAGTACAGAGTCAAGATTGAAGGAGGTTTCCAGTGCTCATACCATGCAGAACATGACTTCTTTGTGGCTAATGTAAACAGGTGCACCTTTACTCACTTCAGCATGAGAAATGCAGTGCTCCTTAAGGACAGCATCATAGTACCAAGGAGCTTCAATAACAACTGAGCACACTTGTTCTGGACACCATGTAAACAAACTCAGAATACAATATCTTTGCAGGAAGTTTACAGTCTGAGAAAAAGAGTTTGCAATTCACACAGTGTTGCCAAGAAGAAAGCAGATCAGTAAGAAGTATTTCTAAACCCTGGGAAGTGAGGCTCTTCATTCTGTAACTGTGAAATGGAAACATCTCAGTCTTTCAAAATATTCTTCAAGTTCCAGTCCTAAAAATGTTTGATAAACACTGGGTGATAAATACTGATGAAGGGAGACTCCTACCATGTCATACATACCTTAATTTGCCTGCTTCTAACTACATGGCATTACATGCCTGTAATCCTTTATCAGTCTGTGTGGGCAACAGATATTGCAGGAGGATGGTTGGCCAAAGGACATGAACAGGATGCCACAGCACAGTCAATTCTTCCACAAGAGGAGGACAAGATCCAGACTTAGTGGGCTGCACCCAGGCTAAAAGGACAGGAGAATGGCTGCTAAGATCTACATAACCAACATTTGTGTTGCTTTTTCTATTTCTCTGGGTATCTTTGAATGAGTTTACTGTGAGTTTACTTAATAAAACTTTTGGGAGGACCTTTAACCAACCAATCCTCACAGATCCACTTATCTTAGAATCACAGAATAGCATCACAGAATGGTTTGGGTTGGAAGGGAACTTAAAGATCTTCTAGTTCCAACCCCCCTGCCTGGGAGGGACACCATCCACTAGATTAGGTTGCCCAGATCTTAGGTTATTGAACTTCTCCTTCCCCCTCCAAAAAAAAGAGCTCCCTGGCAGTGGGGAGGTGAAGTAAGGAAGTGGGGGCAAGGAGTGTATGTGTGGTGTGAATTTTAATTCCAAGGGCTGGAGACCACAACATGGAGAATTACAGTGAATGACCTCAGAAAACATCATCTCATATTAGAACATAACACAACTAAGATATATTGGGAGGTGGAGCAGATCTGGGACTGGGGAAGGGAAATCTTGTACCATTGGAGTTCATGGCAAAACCTCTGTTGATGGCAGAACCAATGTTTGATGCCATCCTCTTCTACAATGCTGCTCAGAGTGGTTGCACATGAGATAAGTTGGAAAGATTATTTCTCCAGTTAAAAAGGAGCTTGTACATGGCAATTCAACATGCTCTCATTTTCCCATCATACCTGTTATGTCTTAACTAGATTTACAGAGTTACTGATGTCAGTACAATGAAAATGGTGTCTAGAAATGATATACTGCTTAGACATATGGTAACAACTTTGAAACTGAAGAAGGTGTTGAGCTTCTTTCCTGTCTTCTTTAATTTGTTATATTGTCAGAGTTATTTCTGGTGGGAAAGAAATGAAATGAATTTAAAAATGCCCTTCCTTTCTCAGAATTCCCTTTCCCTTTCCCTATTTTTCTTATTTTCCTTTTCCCTTTCTTCTCCTTTTCTTCCTTTTCCTTTATTTTTTATTTCCCTTTTGTTTTCTTTTTTTAAATATTTTTATTTTCCTTCTTCATTCTTCCCCTTTTCTTCTTTTCTTCCCATGGACTTCTACAAGTATTAGACAACATTTCCTCTCTTTGCTTGCCAGACACCAGCTTTAGACAGAGGGCTAACTGAGCAAACAGATGGATCTATTGGTCAATAGAGAGTGGTTGGGCCAAATAGTGCTCAGGGGCCTACAGCAAAAAGTGCTACATTCAGAAGGTTTACCATATGCTCTAGGGAACTTTTCTGTGTTATTATCCTTGTTGATTAGGATAATAACCATGAAGTTATTGAGAGTAATCTTGGATGTCTTCAAGTTTCAGCACTGAATGCAAGGAAGAGGACAGTTTATGTTTTGAATGGTCATCCTAGAAAAGCAGTACAAACAAATAACTGTGACATACAAACATCTGGAGCTTTCCAGCTTTCAGGTAATTGTAGTAAGGAAAAAACAGTCCTTTTATCCTCAATGTTAATCAGTAAAACACTGCTGACCATGCTCTGAAGGAGTGAAGTAAGCTTCCTACTTGGGAGTGTGAGATGAGCTAGGTGAGTCTTTGGGAGAGGCTCCTGAAGTTTGCCTCTCATGTTGGTGGCTAGATAATCATTAACCTAAGAACCCTTGGGGGCTTTTTTGGAAGCCCCTCATCAGTACCTCTCCTACTGCAAAGTTTCTATGGAAGGTGTGGGGACCAAAGCCAAGCTGACTGTGAACTTGGAAAAAAAAAAAGCAACCAACCTGTGAAAGGTTTTGATTGTCAATGTCAAGACTGAAAATTACAGCTCCCTGCTCCTGGAAACTGAGTGCTTTGACACACAGGAATAGCTGAGTGAATATACAACCTCAACTATAGCAGCAAACTACAGTACCCTCCCTTCAAGGCAGTATCTTTCCTGAACCTCTTGCCATAAAATATAGAGCTTCCTCCTGGAGGGGAATATTTTGTCTGAAGTTACCCAGTGCATGGAGTTTGTGTTTCAGTCTGACAACCAACTTGAGTCAGAGCCTACATACTCCAGGAGAATTATTCTTGGTGCATTATGTGTGGTCTGTCCATCCCAAATTGCACTCCTAAAAAAAGGAACTCAATTAGTAGTAAGCTTACCTATCACTTATCAGCTGACCATGTAAATAGCCTGCCAAATGGTAAAAAGGCAGGTGGTAATCCAATGGGATAATAGCTCAGAGAAAAAATATGCTATTAGCCCTGCTGGGCTCCACATGGCAAACAGCCCTTTCCACTCCTAAAACCATGAATAGATCCACTGCACAGCAAGAACACAGCCACCTTCAGCAGCATGTGTCAAGGCAGGGAGGGAGAAACCTGCTCTTCTGAGACAAAAGGCTACACTCCCTGAGATAAACAACACCAGGGAAGCATGAGCAAAGTATATTTTAAAATAACCATAAGGAAGAAATGCACAGGGGAAGGAAATGTTCAAACAACTGGAGGGAAATCTCACTGAAAAATAAAATACAATATTCCTCATGCCAAAAGGTTGAACCTACTACCTTGGAGTGCCACTTTGTGTACTTCCTCCTGCTGTTTCAAGGCCCTAAGGAAACCAATTTAGAAAACAAGGGACAGAAATGCAATCTTTGCCAGTTCACCCCATGTGTGGGTAACCACATGAGATTCACCCATTACTAGGTCCAAGGAAGAGGGCAGAGTTTCTAAAGGACTAAAACACATCAGTTGTTTTGCTACATCAAGCCCCTTTCAACAATGAAGCAACAACCTGAACATTTGGAAACAAAACTGTGTTATTGCAAGCCAGTATGAGGCTCCCCATGCCTAGCCCCAGCTCTCTCCTTCACCTGGAGCAGGGGTATGGAACAGGCACCAATGGACTCATCATGAACTTTTGGGGCTGGAGCCAAAAGAACTGTTTGCTGAACCAAAAACTTTCTCTGTGGCCTTCAGCATGTCATTTACCTCACCTTTGTCTCCCTTGCCTGCCTCATCTGTAAAATGGAGATAACACAACTGACTCACTGGCTTCTCCACAGCCACATTAATAGCTGCATGGCAGTTTGGGATCCTCAGGTAGTCTGGCACAGACATCACAGCAAGGATGATTAGAAAGCAATGGGCTGTCTGCTCTTCTTGACACCAGGAAAAATGGTGTAGGCAGACCAAAGCTGCAGGCAGCAGGTCACCAACACAATGATTAAATCAACAGTCAATTTCCAGTAAACCAGAGTATTTACTAAAGTTCCAGTGTTTTGCAAGAAACTGTTTGATGTGTTTCATAGAAGGTTAAGGTATAATAAAGGTCTTCCTGACAGATTTGTTTCACTTATCTAGGTCTTACCTTTACAATTTTTCAAAGCTCACATATGTACTTACTGTAGCAAACATAAAACATTTGAATATTACTTCCTTGGCTGTGGGAATGATCTGTATTTAAATCTATTAATTCCTAGTGTCACTGAAAAATATGCACCTAGTTTGTCTGCTTATGCACAGCTTGAAGCAGCTCAGCAACAAAGCAACAAGAGATTACTTTAAACACCTAAAATAGGATTTTCTGGGTGCTGAGTGCCCAAACACCCAAATGTCCAATACTAGCTGCAGAAGTTCAAAGCTATAGAAAATCTACCTCCTGATTTTTTTACCTTGCCTGAGGTAAACTGACTTAATGAAAGAAGAAAGAAGGAATATGGAGTTATTAGTTTACAGTTCCAGGAGAGGCAGTGCTCTTGGAGAGTGAACAAAGGCAAGGAAACAGTGACTGACAGAAGAATAAGCAAGAGCAAGAGCACTTTCTCTGTCTTCTCCTTCAGGCACAGGGGCACATCTCTCTCCACACATAGACACATTACTATGTTGCAGAATAAGCAGGTTGATGTACCACTGAGGAAGCATCATACACAGCTGAGAAAGAGTCAGAGCTCTGGCACTTCTTTCTTTCTTCAAAGATGAACACCTCTGATTTAACAGACCCTTACTTCAGCCATATCAGGACAAGATTTACAAAGACAATCCTGGGAAACACCCCTGGAGTATTTTTTAAAACTCTTAACTAAAAAAAACAATTGCCAAGAATTAACTGTATAAGCCTATTGCAATTTTTACATGAAGTACTTAACTGAATATGCTCAGACAGGTCCTCAGGGTGGTGCAAGATGCAAACTACCCTGGCCTTGCCTTTGCTTGACCAGCCCTTTCATTAAAATTTCCTAACCTGGTATTCTTGCTTCTTCAGACTGCAGAAGGCAAGCTTACAGACCTAATCCACCTATTTCTTGAAGCATCCTTTCCTACATCAGTCATATTTTCTTATGTTTTTTTCCTACTTTGCCATGTCTTTCCTCTCCCCTTCTGGAAAATTTCCAGGCAAAAGAGCTCTCACAAACAAGACTATCAAGGCTTTTTATGAAAAAATGTCATTATCTTCCTTTAATATCTTTCAGCCATCAGGTTCATCTAAGTTGATGTTTGTTACAGGTAGGAATCTGTATGACATTGAGGGGCTGTACTTCTGTCCAACTACTTCACAATTATGTCTTCTCTCTCATGCCCCAAAACACCATTGCTTTTCTTCCAGAAGAGAATTCTAGTAGACACTTATCTCATTCTTAATGGTTAGCTCCACATTAAAGTATTAGCTTGTGCTGACCCTTCTGAAAAGCTGATGTAAAGGGTGAACAGTCACCACACCTAACTGTTTGCAGTCATTCAAGGTCCAGGTACACAATGAGAAAAACAATTGCTGAAGTCTCTATTCCATCAGATAGCCATATATTATCATAGGTACAAAGCAGAGCCCTTCACAAAAGAAGTGAGCAAAGAAAATGCCCTGTCATTGACTCTGGAAGCAAACAATTATGAAGCAACTGATCCAAAAGGTAAATCACTTTTAATTTTGTGACAGTCAAGACAATAAAGTAAGTTACAACAAGTGCAGCCCTATCAACATCCTTTCAAAATGGGATGATATACCTAGCTGAGGACATCTCCAAAAGCAGGTTTAAGAGCTAGGATGACTCTTAGCCTTTACTGCAGGGTATGAGGTAGCTGCAGGTATGGCCAGTCACCCCCATAATACAGCAGAACAGGTGGCAACTCATACCAGCATAACTCCAGAAAGTTACACCCACAGCTCAACACATAATCACACAGTGCCTCCAGCACCTAAACAGTCATGTTGAAGCTCTCAGACCTAGTTCACAAATCCCACCAGTGCCTAACCATGGCTCCCTGTTTCAGGCAAAAGCAGCTTCTTCAGCCCTCTCCTCCAACAAACTCAAAAGTCTCTCATTTGGTTGTGAATTGATGCCACAACCCCACAGACAGTACCATGACTAACTCATAAACCCAGGAAGGGATTATTAATTGTTCACAGAAAAACAGCATTAAAGCTCTGAGAATCCAGTAAAATACATAATAAGGAAGAGTAAGAACCACTTTAGTAATTAATCCACACATAGAAATTAAGACATTAAATCCAACATACACATTCAAAATGCAGGAAACCAAGACAATAATCTGCTCCCCTCAACTTAGATACAGGCAGAAAAATGAGACTCTGCCATAGGTAAGACCACTGCAAAACATACCAAGTCCCAGAGAGATAAAGAGAATTTTCTTACCTGGTTTCTTCAGTGGGAAGTTTGGGCTGTTGAATCAAATCAAATCGAGCAAGGATGTTACAGTGGCTCCACTATAAACCTAACTGCTCCATAATTAGTTTGCTATGCAGATGCTCTTCACAGCAAACACATTTTACTTTATCAAAACAGGCTTGAACCAACAGTCCTTGCAGCCAGAGACCCTTCTTAACACTAGGCAGGCTGTGTGGGAACCAGGAGTTTTCTGTAGAACAGCCCCAGCCCATGTGATGTGATTTGCTGTGAGGGAGCAGCAAGTCTCACAGCTGTGGTGGATACAAGAGGCATCCTGGCAAGGCTACTGGCCTGGGAAGGTGCATTTCTTTTTCTAGTCCTTCTTAGGGTTTATCTATATTGCTCTCCACCCCAAGGCCCTTGTTCTGAAAGTGGGATGTACAGCCCTCACCAACAACATCCATGGGAGATAGTAGAGAGCAGTGGATTCACTGTAACCTCAAGCTCTTGCATACCCATACAATCCTTCCCAGGTAAAGAAGCATCTGAAATAATCACCTCTGTTACTTCACCAAGGAGTTTAGTGTGGACACAACACTGACAGCATGAAATCAGTGCACTGAAACTTGCATGGTTAGTCTTTTACAAAGTGACAGCCATCAAGCTGTGGAATACTGAGTTCATTTACTAAGTACCTGCACAACATGCTATTTGTAGGTATAAGACTCTTAAAACACCACTGATCTTTTAGAAACCCCTATGCATGGAAGCAAGAAGTCTTTGTATGTTTTATAAAATTAGTCTTTATCATAAGTTTGACTTCATGATGCAGTATTCTAATATTAATGTCTATCATGCAATGAAAAAAAGAAAACAAAGTGGAAAATGAGAGCCAGTATCATTAAATACTGCAGTTAGCATCATTTAAGATGAGCACACAACTACAAATATGAAGCCAGTGTTCAAGGATCAGCCTTTAGTCTATAAAAGAGCAATCTCACATTAAGGAATGTAAACCCCTCCACAGCTGACTGAAGTTTCCTGAGCTCCTCAAAGTGTTTTTTCACCCTGAGAAATACTGCCTTGAAAGCAGTTCTGTTCATTCTTAGTGACAATTGGTCTTATTTTTTTTTGAAGGGTATAACCAACAAAACTTAAGGTACATCCTGAGAATATTAAAAAAGAAAGAGGAAATCAAAGCAGTCATGTTGTCAGCAGAGCATTTACACCCTGGAGCCATCCACTCTGGCCATGGGCACAGTTTGTCATCTCATTGCTGCCCTGTTTACCCCACACCCTCCCACAGGGTAGCAAAAGTGAACTGACCTCATGTAACAACCAGCTCAAACACCTGGTTTAGTCTACTAAGCAAACAGATCTTCTTGCCATGCTCAAGAAGCTGATGTTAAGGAGTCAAGAACTGCAACTCCTCTTGGCTTACAGAGTTACTCAGGTTTTTGGCTGAGTTTCTGGGCAGGTTGTTTTCTTTTGAGGAGAGTGGGGTTTTGCCACTGTTGGGGCTTTTGTTTCTTTTGGGGGTTTTTCTTTGTTTGGTGTTTGTTGGGTTTTTACTTTCAGAAGCTTGATTTCATATTCAAATTTAGGCATCACAGTTGTAATTCAGAATACTCCAACTTTGTGAGTAGCTTGGCTGGTGATTTTTCCAGTCCCTATTATCTTTATCTGTTTAATGGTCCAGATGTCAGAACAATAGAACATGTTAAATATTGACACTGGGGAAGCTTCAAGAAAACTAATATTGTTTTTGTTTATTTTTTCCATACTAATGGCTGCTTATTTTGGGTAGTGTTACCCTAAATGCTCTGCACAGTCATGGAACTTTCTTTTAAAATCAATTTCTGTTCAAGGGTTAAATCACATTCAGATATCCCAGGAATTAACCATTTCACCTTGTAACAGTTTGGTTACCTGATTAATCCCCCAATTTAAGGCTATTCTCACCTCAGCTGCATTGCATTACAGATATTTGCTCAGCTGAGCAGTGTGTATTGCTTCTGTTTACAGCAGTCCTACCTCCATGAGTCCTTTTTATTTACAGATACTTATATCATCACTTGCCTGGCTTTATCCTCATGGCTAACATCCACAGAAATCATCATACAGCATCTTCAACTAGAGCAGCTGCTGCAGAGCAAGACACAACCCAGTAGCTTTGCAAGCAACTTGCCAGTGTCCTAGAGCATATCTGTTTAAATATTTTAAGGGGAAAACTTCTCACACTGTTTAAAACCTGAAAATACATTTGAGATTGTGCTGTCTCATTGGAGAGTGTGATGGACAAAGAATATAAATGTTCTAAACAGAGTTAAAGTTGGGAAATAGCAGTTAATTCCTTTTGAACACACAGTGCAGGAGAGGTGAGGCTATTTTGTGCCCTACTACATTCATCCTGTTTCTGTGGGACAAGCCACCCATCTTTATGGTATGACTTTCTCATAGGAGCATTAGTAGATTTTATACAAGTTATCTGATGCTTTTGGAGTTCCAGAAGACAGACAATGCAAATGGACAATGCACTGTTGTTTGTTTTCCAGTGATGATTTCCTATATTCAAACATGTACAGAGAATGACTATGTGATGCCCTTTTATGAAGGTGGCTGATGACAGATTTGCTATGAGATGTCTTCAGAAAGATATGAAAGTAGCTCTTGGCTCATATGTAAACCATAAACTGATTATGCTTTACATCAGTTTATCATAGGAAGATATCTTTTATAATAGTGTCAATGAATAAGAGAACTTTTGGGACAAATACAGCCATCTTTTCTGGGACTAAAACCTCCTTAACCACAGAATAAATACAATTTGACCCAGCACAGCTGAAGGACTTTGCTAGACTGTATTGCTTGAAGAGCATGGGTACCCTCTGCTCCAGAGATACCACTGGAGGGGTGAGGCTATCATGGAGAGAAGGATAGGTGCTTTGGAGACCATCATTGCTTCAGGTCCCTATTGCAATAAGCACATTTTCAGTTCAGAACTGTAGTCACGTCTCGTTATTGCCTTGAACTTGTTTTACCAACTTGAGCTGAAATCCAGCCCAGCTACACACCTCATCTGAGCTGAGTTAGCCACCATGGATTAAGAAATGAGCTGTGGCAGTAGACATTTCCTTCAGCTGTATGCTCTGCTAAGGATTTGCCTGTAAGGAAACATAATGCCAAACACAGCAAGCCAAGGAGCCCTGAATGTACCCTCTAAAATGTGGATAGTTCAGGACCCTTTCAAAGCAAATATTGCAAGGAATCCTGCACTCTCAGGCTGAAGCAGGAGGCCCAGAAGGTCTGAGAATATTCAAGGCCTGATGGTGGGACTCTGTTTTCCTGCTGTCTCCTGAGAGTGGGCACAGCTGAGCCTGAGAGGCTTCCAGCACCAGAGGTAAGTGACTAGAAATCATGCAGTCCTTGTTTATGGGAGCTCGGCACCTCAGGAAGAACTTCAAATGGTGAAAGCCTAAGATCTGCAGGGTCTTCACACCAGTTTCACTTCTAAACAGCTTTGCTCAAATCAACCTGTCCTGTCAAACATTCTGGCCTTGACAAGTAAGCTGTTTTTCTCCCCCAGAAACCCTTTTTAATCTGTGATCTCTGCAATATTTGGGAGTGAATACATAAGCTCAGCCCCCTCAAGCCCTAAGCATCTCCCTGCCTCACTGAGGTCAAAAGGCATGACTGAACAAGTTTCTGGTTGTGCAACAGAAAGAAGACAAAAGAAGTAGCTATCAGACCAGTTTCTAGATCAATAATGGGTTTTGGCACATTTTGCAAGGCCTGCAAACCACCAAGCACTGTTGTTTGACAGCATGCATTGCCCAATGTAATTATATCTTCTTTCAAACAGAGACAAGTAAACATCCACTGTACACCAGAGTGCAGTGAAACCAAAGGCACAATAGCTGCAGGAGTGTATAATACTCCATTAAGGAAAAAAAACCCCAAACCATGTTAAAATGATGTTTAAACAGCCTATTTAAACATTCATAGATCAGCAAATCCCCAATATAGGGCTGTTTATACAGCCAGCAGGTTGCCTGTGGAATGCTGTCCAGATTCATCATCTCCAGCTGAAGCTCCATAGGTTTCCCCAGCCATTTCTGCTCCCAGGACATGAGCACCCTCAGATGGCCTCAAGCACAGGCAATGCTGTGTGTCCAAGCAGACCAATACCTTTGTATGCATCAAGGACAACATGGACCTGCTGTCAGCATGCTGTGATAGAGGCAGGTGCAGAAGGGGCATAACCTCCTTGTGCTGAATCCAGGTATGGTGAGAAGTTACAGCTGAGCTCCCTCAAACACCTTCAGCCACAGTCTCTCCACCTGGCATAACATGATGTCAACAAGCCCCAAGGCACTCTCTTTTTTTTTCCTTTACTTTGTTTCTTTTGCTTTTTTCCTGAATTACATTTTCATATCAGGGAAATGCCATCAAGAAAATAAAACAGTGAACACCAGTTTTTGAGCAGAAAGGAGAGGCAGGTTCAACAGGCACACAGCTTGGGATGCTGCTTCATATCAGCTGAACATTAGAGCTGTCAAGAAACTCATCCACTGCATTTTTTTTCCTGCTTTTTATGTGACTGAGAGACTCATCATTCCAGCTGGAACTATTTAAACAGAAGTCATATCCTAATGCATCAAGAATGAATCATTTATCTAATTATATGTATTTGTCTCTGTTCACATCCAATTTTGCATATTTAAAAGACACATAGCAAATGTAATCTAATTATTTTCTCATGTACACTTTTAAATATTAGCTTTTGACAGGAATCCATAGAATAAACATATTGCAGCAACTAAAAATGTTGAGCCCAGTGCTTTTTCCTGTTGCACAATTTAAAAGAACATCCTGCTTCTGATTTGATTTTATGTCTCACTGCTTCAGCTTCATTTTTCTTAACATAAAAAGCTAACCCAAAAAACACCTTAATACAAAAGAGGCTCGCTCTGCTAAAGTTACTTGGCCTGCTGTAACACTAGATCTGTGTCTATGTTCAGACCAGAAGAATCAAAAAATTAGGCAGGTAAAGGCAAGTTTCCTGTCTAGAATTCCAGACTAACCCCCAGAAGCAAAACAAAAAAAGTTAAGAATTAGTGATAAAAACAGGATGAAGGGATCAGGTGGGATGAAAGGCTAGCTGAGAAATAAGCACTGAAAAAGAAATAGAAAGCCATGAACTGGAGCTGGAGAATACTGAATTTTATTCCAGAAGAAGAAATAAGCAATTAAAGGAATTCAGGAGATGAACAACATTGATTTAGCCAGAGGACTTGAGGTCTTTAATGTCTATGACCTTCTCCTTTCAGAACAAAAGCAGAGAAAGCAAAAGAACATTCCTTTAAAAATGCATTTTGATGCTCAGGGCCAAGCAGAAGGGCAGTGGAGAATGGAGTGGTTTGACAAAGGACTTGTGCTTAGAGGCTCCTGAGGTACAAAGTACCTCGGATCCAAGACCTTCGCGGCTCTCTGCCCCCCTAACCTTTTGTCACTGCACCACGCGTTCAGCAGCACAGCCCCTGGCTGAGCACAGCACGACCAGACTCAATATTAAGCAGTTGATTACTATTTTATTTAACAACTGCAATTTCTGTACTCGTCTCCCCAGAAAAGTTTGCCGGCGAATCCTGGGTTTCCACCAAGGACGCTTGCTGGGGAACGCAGCCTTCAGCTCATCAGCCCCTGCTTCAGCCTTCACCTCCCTGCAGCTGGCATTTAGGAACCAGCCAGCCCGGAACGCGTTTTCATCTGAGAAGCACGGCTTCAAAAGACACTGAAGCTTCCTTATCCGTTCCGAGATGAGAGGCAGAAAGGGTCTAAACCCGAGTCCTGCCCTCCCCAGCCTGCCCCGCTGTCTGGTCTCCGTGCCGGGCTCCCCCCTCCCTGCCTGGCCTAGAGCTTTTCCGTAGGGATGCTAGCGACATCTGGTGGCGACAGGAGGAAGGGCACCCCTGTGGAACATACAGAGGCCCCCCCCCCAAAAAAACCCCCGAAAATAAATTACCCTGCAATGTATAGAATCACAGGATCGTTATGGTTGGAAAAGCCCTCTGAGATTATCTAGTCCAATCATCCACCTAACACTGCCATGCTCACCACCAAACCATATCCCCAAGTATCATAGCTACACGTTTTTTGAACACTTCCAGGGATGGTGATTCCACCACCTCCACGGGCAGCCTGTCCCAATGGCTGATAATCCTCTCAGTAAAGAAATTATTCCTAATGTCCAGTCTGAACCTTCCCTGGCACTACTGAAAGCTATTTCTGTTTGTCTTATTGCTTGTTACGTGGGAGAAGAAATTGAGCACCGCTTTACTACCACCTCTTTTCAGGTTGCTGTAGAGAGTGAGAAGGTTTCCCCCAGGCCTCCTCTTCTCCAGATTGAACAACTCCAGTATAGACAGCCAGTAGCTCCCAGGGGCAAAGTGTCCATCCTGGATCAGGGAGGCAGCAACCCGACTAGAGGTTCACAAAAGCTCATGTAGTTTAATTGAACCTCATGAAGTTCACACTGGCCCACTTCTCCAGCTTGTCTCATCCTGAGGGACCTAGACAAGGTGGAGAAGTGGGCTCATGTGAATCTCATGAGGTTCAATAGGGCTAAGAAGTGCTAGATCCTGCACATGGGTCAGTGCAATCCCTGAAACCAGTACAGGCTAGGGAGGATGTGACTGAGAGCAGCCCTGCAGAGAAGGACTTGGAGGTACTGGTGGGTAAAAAGCTGGACATGATGAGCTGACAATGTGCACTCGCACTGAAGAAGCCCCACCCCTCACAACATTCAAGGTCAGGTTGGATGGGGCTCTGAGCAACCTGATCCAGCTGCAGATGTCCCTAAAAACTGCAGGGGGTTTGGTCTAGATGACTTTTAAACATCTCTTCCAACCCAAACCATTCTATGATAAGACGATGAGATAGAAAAAAACCCCTTGCTCTGAGTAGTACTAGACAGCTCCAGCCAAGTTCTGTGTTCTAGGGGACTCTGAAGAAAAGACAGAAAGAACAATCCCTTAGCAAGATTTGTGCTGTGCTTGTAATGCAGCCTCAGCAAAGCAGAGGTCTGGACCTAGACCTGAACTCCAAACTCTCTAACAGGCTGTCTTTCCTCAGGGTCAATGTCAACTTAAGAGAAAACACATTCAATGTAGAAAGTACAGTTTCTAAAAACTACTCAGGGTGTTACCAGAAATGTAGATGGCACACAAACCAGATGTTAAAGTGTATTTGAAACATAGCAAGCTGTTAGGAGTTTAAGACTTTTATGGGAGTTTCATCCAGCTTCCAAAAGAAAAGCAAAATACTAAGAGATTTGAGGGCCTGAAGGAACAGCTACTAGTCGGCTTTCTAGTCTGACTTTTCAACCTATTGTTTTACAGTTTAAACATCATGTTTCTGATTTTGCAAAGAAAATTCCAGTCAAAACTGCTGAATTTTACCTCTCCAAACCAATGAAATTGACAGGATTCCTATGCCAAGCTCTATATTACATCTGGTTTGCCTCTGCTACCAGGAAGTCCATACACTGACTGCTTTGAAATCATAAAATCCTTGCCTCCAGAACTGATAACCTTTGGAAGTTGCTAAGAACATCTATGCCTTTCAAACATGACCTAGGTCCAGTGAATCCTTTTTAGTCCTGATCCATTAGTTGGGCCAATTGACCTTCTATGTGGAAGAAAATGGAAATTTTTGGCACACAGCCTTCCCAGTTCTAGTTATGCCTTTTTATTTGTTTTAGGAATGCTGTCAAAAAATCAGTGCAACAGCAGTTAGGAGTCTTTCTATCTTGGAGTCTTTAGAGGAACTTCTGGAAGAGATGCAGCTTCCTTAACAATCAGCCACATACAAACAGGTCTTAGTTTTGAAAATTGGTGGCATTTTGAGGTTATCCTTCCTGGTACATTGTGCACCCCCACTAAAAGATAGGACCATCACATGTGAATACAGAGAAGAAAAAGGACAAGTACAATATCATCAGAGTTTGAATTTGGCTTGGGAAATGGTCTGAGGAAAGGACTACAGCATTTTTAAGATCAAGGACAAATTGACTGATTCATGTAACAATCTTCTAGGCTGGGTTAAAAAAAGATTGAGAGATTGAGCTGCTTACTTCACTGAACTACAGGAGAGAGGGTTCTGCTCCAGTTTAGCTTAGGACTTCTTTAGAATAGGTATTCCTAGATAATCATGATGTTTGTGTTTCCTATATATCAGTGTACCAAATGTGTATCACTTTTCAGGAACTGAAGTACAGTTGGAAGCTTGGGAATGCCAGAGTCAGTGTTTCCACTTTTCAGAGAAGGCAACGAGTCATCCTTAGATCACCACTGCAGCCTTGACTCTGATTTACCAGTGTGTTGTGAAGGATCCACAGTTAGAAAACAAGGAGTAGAGCAGACTTTTCTCTGTAGTGGTTGGTGCATTGCTAAGAGTGGGAAGAAGGAGGGAATGTGACAAGGACTCTCTTGCATCTCAGTGAGTCTTGACTGCTGGAGTGGCCTATTGACACTGCTGGCAGCTGATACAGATTGAAGTACTTTGTGAGCCACTCTGTCTTGTCTTACAGGGACTTCAGCTCTACTCAGCGTTGGTAAGGCAGCAGCAAGAATGTGATGTCTAGTTTTGGGCACAGCGCTTCAAAATAGATGTGAGCCAAGTGGAAAGAGTCCAGAGAGATAATAAAAGTGAAGTGTCAAATACATAACCTGGGGTAACAACTAAAGGAAGTATTTTAGAAAGAGAAAACAGAAAAGACAGTCCATGAAATACCTTCACAACTGTAACCAGTTACTGCAAAGAGACAGAGAATATATCCTTGGGGACAGGAAAAGCAGTAAGAGGTTTAAACTGCACCAATTTTTCTTAGGGTGCAATAAAGGCTTCTGGTTTTAGTAGGACATGAGTCACTGCATTGCTTAAAAGTCTTCTCAATCATGTTATTACTAATCTTCTTACATGCATTTTTCTCTGCTGCTCTGGAAATGTAATATATACATTCAAAATACTGATAGCAGAATCACTTCCTAAACTGTGTTTACCAGTGTAAGCACAACTTTCACTCCTGTACATCTCAGTTTACAGCATTTCTACTCACTTCTTGCAGTTGTTGTGAGATGTACTCATACATCTGCTATGCTATTTGAAAAGTGCAAGTGTGAACAGTGATATGTAACTAATACATAAAGATATTGTGTATATTTACTTAAAGTATATATTAATATATGTTTAATGGTGGTTTGACATATTAGTAACAGAACTGATACAGAATGAGGAAAATTAGGTCGAAAGCTGTGACCTTGCTTTCATCAGAAATATTTCATTCTGACATCATCTATAGCTACACAAAGTTGAAAAAAAAAAAGGTAATTGGGATGTATTTGAACAGCTGGGGAAAGCACCAGGGTCAGCACAGAGTTAGCATGCAAGCTTTGCAACAGACCAACATCAATAAATCATTTTTTCCAAAAGAGAAATGTAGTCAATAAAACATTAAAGAAAAACATTGAAAAAAAAATCTAAAAGCTCTTTCTAACACAGAAAGTCCATATTATGACAGCAACTAGCCACTCCAGGATGCACATTACCAAAGCATGAAAGCTCTGCTGAGGTGATTGAAGTCACTCTGCCTTTAACCTCATGTCTCTCAACACACTCAAGGCACTCATTAATGGCTTAATGTGTTATTGCTTAATTAAATGATTAAATGTTTTGTATGTGAAAGGCAATCATTAAGCAGTAGGTTCTGGCACACCTCACTCTGAAAACATATTAAAAGCTCTTGTCATCCAAAAAGGAAAGAGATAAGGGCACAAACATTTGGCTCTATGCTACACAAAATGAATCTATCCAAGAGTGCCAAAATTTAATGACAGTGACAGTAGTGCACAAAAACATGAAAGAAAAAAAAAAAGTGGGGGAAAAGAGAAAAAACCCACAACAAAATAACAAACAAAAACCAAAAGCAAAACCCCACAACAGAAATCATATGTAAACCAAGTGGCAAATGCTTCTTTAAACCTCTTGCATGCAGGGCCTGAGATGTCTTGTAGAAATACATATCAGGTTTTAAACACACCTGCAACACAAAACTCAAACTTATGCTACAGCCATACCTCATTGCAATTGTCTTGGTCTTTAAGGGTGGGTAAGCATCAGCTAGAGATTGCTAAGTCTAAGAAGAGTTTATGAGTTCCTTTTTTAATTCCAGAGAACATAAACTCAGTCCATGCCACAAAGGATTACCAACTAAGAGGTGTTGTTTAAGACCAGGCTTAACCACAAAGAAAGATGTCTGAATGGCACAGGTTGTCTTTTGTGCCTCCTAACTTTCATACTTAGACTTCTTGTATTCCAGTGGCAAAACATAAAAGGGATTGCTTAAAGCAGAGGACAGCCCTGACTCTTGACAGCTTTACTGAAAGCAACTTGATTGTTGCTTTACCTCCTTTGAGAACTTCAGAGAGTTACAGTCAGTGGCAATAAAGAAGCCAGAGGGGTCTCTGAGTCTGATGCAAGACCACCAAAGGTGACAGAACTCACAGAATGCCAACTAGTGGCAAATAATTGTCTTGGAAGCAAAGCTGCAAAGAGACAGGGCCCAAGATAACAACACACATGTTTAGGTCAGACACTTAAAGCATAGGCAGATCTTTTAAAAAGATTTTTTCTAAAGACCAGAGGGTGGGGATGATAGTGAATTTGGGCAGACAGCTCCATGGAAATGGTTGAGGTCCCCTGGTCACCTTACAGTTGGCCACGAACAGTTGTGTAAATCCCAACAGCCAGCAGGATGCAAGCCAGCAGGTAGCAGCACCACAAAGAAAAGTGCATTTTTCCCAGTGTGAAGCTAGGCCTCACAGCCAAAAATTGCTTCCTGGTCTACTCTGCTTTTAGAGACCAGCATACATTTCTGTACCAAACTGATTAAGAAGCAGGATACTCAGCTTAATGGCTTCCTCAGGCAGAGGGAGCTGAAACCCATGTTGCTTAAACCTCAAAAGAAAGCCTCAAGCCCTCTGCTAGAGATAAGGCTGGAACAGGAGCCCCTTTTTCTTTCTGCCTAAGCCCACTTCACTAACAAATCTATCATGGTTGCTCTGCATTCTTGCTTTACTTTGTAAGATAAGATGGTGCAGAAGATGGGTTGTTGCTCCACGAGAACAGTGGCATTACTAAATTCTAAGTTCTGAATTCAAACACAATGCAAACGATACAAACAGTGTCTCAAATGTCAGATTTTGGGGTTTGGATGTGATAAAACATCTGTATGAGACTCTTTAGCTCTAGATTGCTCTTTAAAATTCTGTGTTTAATGTAAAAAAAGTCACTTCCTAGCAGTTTAATTTATGACAGCTATGAACTACAGCCTGAAGTTTCCCTCAGAGTAGCAAGGGCCAGGAAATATAACCTGTATTATATTCCTGGAAGGCATTTTATCATCTGAATGTGACAGGAATGCCCTAACATGACTCATCTTCACTGATCATGATCATCAGAGAAAGGTACTAAATTTGGCAATCGTGAGTCATTGTAGAGGCTATATACATGTAAAGAATTGCTTGTCAGTCTCTGTATTCTCCTTGAGTTTAAAATCTTGGAACAATGGTTTTCTCCCTCAAGGACCTGCTGAGTTTACAGGGAAGGTGAAATATATGCTCTTACCTGAGAAGGTCACATTTTCATGATGGAAAATAAGAGTGGGGGAACTTTAAAGGAGAGGCTTTTATTCCATTTTCTGTCATCCCTTTCTTTAAGATCCCCACAACATCCATGATGAATTTTTGTCTAGTGTCTGTTTTCAAAACTCTAGACTTTATTACCCTCTGTCAGAATAGACATATGTGCTACTGTGTGCCTGTATTTACTATAAGAAAATACTGGGGTTTGTCTAACTTGAAGTTTGATGCAGTTTAAGTTCATGGTTTCTTGTCCATAAAGCATCTAGAAAATAGTCTCTCTTTCTGCAACTTTTTCATGTTTGAAGACTAGATCACCTTTCAGTTTACTGTAGATTATAATAAACAAATAATTCCAAACATCTTCACTATTTAGTCATGAAGCTTTATTCTATCACCACCAGTCTCACAGTTTCTCAAAGAACTTGTTAGGTTGTGACATCTCCCTCATATTAACTTCAGCGTTGCAGCAGAAGCCTCTCTGGTGCCAAGTAGAGCCAAGACACTGCTTCACAGCTTACAAATAATTCCCATCATTTTCTCTTTCCACTAGTTCTTTATGCCATGATCCAGCAGAATCAGTATTATCTGCTAATCCTTTTTTAACCTCCTTCTCATCCTTACCTAGCCTATTGTCTCCAAATGTGGGGGGTTATGATTTTTCATCCCTGCCTTCCTCTGCTCTCCTCTATGTGGTGCCACTAAGGTTCATCCTGTGTCTGGGTTCTGGGTTTTGTTTTGTTTTGTGGGGGGGTTTTTATGGTTGGTTTGGTTTTTTGGTGTTTGGTTTTGTTTGGGGGTTTTTCTGTGGCTTGTTGGGGTTTTTTTCCCCATATCATCCTTTTAATGCATTAAGATAACCTTGAAATCCCATTCTGTCCTTCTGTATTCTGAGCACCCTTTCCTGCTTGATACTGCATGCAAACACTACAGCACCATTGCCATCAGTATTGAAGAAAATGAGTGGTGCCAGACCCAGAAGGCATTGGAATGTAGAGGTTGCCAGCTAGGTAGCAGCTAGAGAGTTAAAAAGTCCTTATACTTTCCCATAGATGTTAAGAAATGGAGGGCCTTTCACTTTGGTCATCCAAGGTCACAAGCATGATTCATCAACCTGCAAACTTAAAAATTTCCCTATCAAATTTCCAATTGGATATTTGTTCAGCTTATCAGATTTCAGTTATTCTGATGAGGACTGTGTGATTCTGTGGCTGCAGTATCAGTCCTTTTGCTGGGTGGCTTGGTCCCTTTGGTTACTGATCAGTTCAAACAGTAGACTACTATTTTCCAGTATTAGCAAAAAAGAAAATCTCTTCAGGTGATCTCTAGCAGGAAACAAAATCAGAAGTCTGTTTCCATAAAGCAGCTCCAAGGGACTTATTCCCTGCACACTCAAGACTCTCACTGACTTAGTACCACTTAGCTTTGCTCCTCCTGTAACATTTAAGCTAGATGATTGGGCAACAGGCCCTTTAGAACTGCAAGACAGCTCTGATAAACTTAGGTTGGTGGTACAAACCAGATTGAGTTTGATTGCTGTAATGAGTAGTGCTGGCACAATTTCCTTCAGGGAAATCAGAAGTCCAGGGGGTTGGTCAAGGTCATTGTTGTGATGATGTTCTCTCTTCCTTGATGCCCCTGCTGCTGAAGGGGTGCATGCTGAGATAATGAATCAGATTAAATATCTTGATGACACTTTTGATTATGCTCCTTCCCCAGAAAGGTCATCATATTTTGGCTGCTAGGTGGCAATCAGCTTTGGAAAGGAAGCAAATTTCAGAGGCACAAGCTGCCCTTTTCTTCATAATGCAGTGACCTAGCAACAGTAACAGACACATTTGGGGCCAGAAGGCTTGATTAATTCTGCCCTAGCAGGACATTTCTAGTGCCTGCAACTTGCAGAAGGTTCAGAGACATGTATGCTCAGTGGAGTAAGCATCATATGAAGCATACTTTTGCTAAGGCACTACCTTCACCTCAGTTAATGGAGTTGCTCCACAGGCACTTACCAGTGGGCCTCTTTATCTGAACTGCAGCAGAGCTTGGGTAGCAAAATATTATAGCAGAAAGCTATATATTCATCTGAATATAAGCCATATATTCATCTGTTAGGCATTAGTTAAGGAGTCAGTCAGTTTTCCAGGATCCAACACATGCACTGGGACCCAGGACATGCACACATAGCAGGCTGGGTTGTGTGGCAGAAGTACAGTCTCTTGGTTCAGGAAGGCCATGCTGAAAAGGTGCTGCTGCTTTTTACTGCAGCTCCTCTGAGCAGCAGCAGCTGAAGCAGCACAACCTTGTAGTCTCTCTTGTGCTCCTTAGCACTCACTCATGGGTGTCCCAGGCTGCAGGAGCCCCTGTTAGACCAACTTATCACCTCAGGGTGGGAGAGAGGCTGTGGCTTTCTACAGATGATGTCTGAGCTGGAGGTTTATTAGGAAGGGATAGCAAAGCCAGGGATGGCTTTTTGGGTTTACTGCTTCAGATAGGCATAATATTTCAGTTGTACAGACAAATGTGGGGTTTGGTGGCCCTTAAAGTTTCATCCATCTTGACATCTCACTGAGCTTGTCAGTATTGGAACTTCTTTGAAAGAAAAGCAGATGCTCTGACTCTCTTATTTGAACAGCAATTCTAAGCCAATAGCTGTTAGTCAAAAGCCTCTCTTCACCCTCTGCTGTTTCTCTCTCTATCATGCCTTTGCTCCTTAACACACTAAAGGCATTTGGAGGAAACCACAAAGACACAGGTGTGACTCAAGAAAGTATGTCTAAAGAAAAAATAACAGCAAACATACAAAAGTTACCTCTGTAGTCACTGACTAGGTGTAGACTTTCTGTGAGCAGACCACATCCTCAGAGTTTCTAAAGCACACAAATCTTGATGCAAGTTTCCCAAACCTGTTGCATGCTGCACAACCCTTGTGTTTAGGGCTGGGAAAGGGAGGCAGTTCATCTGGTGTTTGTGAGTAACTTTCATTGGCCTGACAGCTGGACTTTTATTTGTAGTTAAGTTGCTTAATTGCCATCTTCACTTAAAACTGCACTGCAACATTGTCAGTTACATGAGTGCCTTGGTCTAGGATTGTCATTCAAGAGCAGTCCACAGGAAAAAATATATTGAGTCTCATTAAGTCTCTCCTGTTCCCTGTTAGCTTGTGTGCCACAGGACACACAAAGTTAAAAAACACTGTTTCAAGATGCACCTAATGTGCTGAGGGAATATGGACACAGCTGTAAAAGACACTCTGTGTTTTGGTATCATTTATTTCTAAGCAACATCTTCAACATCTCATCACTAGATGGCAGTGACCTTCACAAATATCTAATCAATGAGAGCTTTATTCTCAAAAGTGCTTGCCAAACCCTTGCTTTCTCTCTTTGAAACCCACTAGCACCTCTTTCCTTTGATATTTTAGACACTTTTCTGCAGAATACCTTTGCAAACAACAAAGTAGGTCTATTTTTCAGTACAGGTATTTTGGAAAATAAAGGTATGTTTTGCTAAAACTGCATTATGCCTTTGAACTAAACCCTATCTGGCTGAACAGGGAATAATCACCCTGTTCTGACTTTATACTTGATTTCTTTAGCAGATATCTGTTTTCATGTTCAAGTATGTATGGCCAGAGTGTTTGTAAACTTAATGCAGATCTCTTCTGTGTTTCACCTGTGTTATTTCCATGGGGCTATCCCATCAGGGGAAAGTCTGTGAATTCATCCCTTTCTAGATGTTTGCAAAAGCCATCTCACCAAGTTGCAGCAAAAAGAGCACACCTGTGTAACAGGTCTCCCTCCTCAGGTCTAGCAGACCTGCCAAGTGCCAACTTTATGCATGACATTTGCCTCCTTGGCCCAGCTTCACATCTTCTCCTTGTCTCTGCAGACCTGGGAGCTCTTACATCCCACATGCAGTCCTGTCACTTCTCTCCAGCACCAAAAACCTGCTTTGCCACTGGCATTTTGCTGATAGCTCTTGCCTGGAAACCTGGGGCTGAGAAGAGGCTGCAGCAGTGCAGAAGCCCAGAATTTGGTGCCTCTGAGTACACATGGTCTAAGGAGCCTTCCTGGAAGATGTAGGCATTCCAGTCACAGGCTTGTACCACAAGTCTTCCACCTCATCACTTGACCCAATTTAGAAAAGGCACATCTTCTTAATGGGGAAGCTGCCATGAGCCCCAGGAACTGGGTAACCACTAGTGGCCATTTTATCTTCTTATTTGTCATGCTAAAGATGAGGCAGACTGGCACAATTCTTTACAAGCAACAAAAAGACCAAGCAGCCCACCAGATTTGACCATAGTACTGGTATCACAGTACCTTGTGGCTGACAAGGACTTTCTCCAACACTTCAACAGGTGCTAGACTTTCAAGTAGTTCAAGAGATGAAATGTAGCTCATGCCATGAATGGGAAAATCTGCAGTTTAATAGGAAATAGGACCTGTGCTGAAAAGCTTCTTGGCATTAATACAGACTGAGATTTTAGTTAATGTCTTTGATAAAATAAAAATTAAAGAGCAAAAAAAAAAAAAGGGGAGCTGAAAGAATCCATGGTTAAAATTTTCCAGAAACATAGTAGCAAAAGTGACTCTATATTGTCCCCTCCATTAAATCACTCATTTAACAGTCAATGTTTTAAGGCTTTATAATTGATTCCATCTTATTTTAAACTTAAGCTTTTAAAAGTTGCATCTATACATACTGCTTTTGCTGTCTGTTTATGTACTTATGCACTGTTTCCTGGCTTTTAAAATACTGTACTGGTCAAATGTACCAGAAATTGAAATCAGGAAAATTTGCCTCAGATATAGCTGGAATTGTATTATGTTAGAGCATCTAAAACTTCTGCAAGTATGACATAATGAAACAGTTAACAGAAGAATATAATTGGCATGTGCTGATGTCACTCTCTGAATGCCTACACTGGCATTACCTAGCTGACAGAAATACCCATACTGAGCTATCAGAAAAGCAAATGCAGGCTAACAAGTCATCAAGCACATGCATGACACAGGGCACTGAGTTCCTCTAGATGATGTTAGGTGATGCAGGAAAACAGAAGATGAGTCAGAAGAACTTTCCACAATGCATCTCCACCCTGTTTCTCCATTCCATGCCCATGAACGGGAGCAGGTTGTCACTGGTTTTGCAGACCTCTAGCACAAAAGCTAAGGACACCTTCTTCCCAGTTCAAGCAAAACTGAAACCCAGTGGACTTTGCCTAAGTAGATTCTGGGAACCTGGCACTAAGAATTCTGGCAAGATCCCATCAGATGTTGGGAAAGAATAGAAAAGTGAACCCAAGTCTCCCAGCTCCTAGGTCCAACCACAGGATCTCCATTCTGTAGGTGTTACAGTATCAGGTCTGATATGGAATCCCCTCCACTGTGAGGCAGGATAAAGGCTCTTGTATCAATAGCTGTTTAGTAGGAAATTCCTGGGAAGGGTAAAGGAGATCTTCACCCCTTCCTCATCACCAGATAGGATGACTTAGACATGCACTCCAGGACTTCATATTACAGTTAAGGTTGCACGACACAGTCAGGTGCAGGCGCACAGCTCCTGCATCTCCCATTCAGATCAGGTCTGTGTTTCTCCTCTCTCCTTCTATTCCTCACCTTCAGCAGTACAATGCAAGAAATAATCTGCTACTTGTGAAATGAATTAGAGAAAAGGATGTGTTTTATGTAAATTTCTGCAAAAGACTTCAGAACTAATTGCTTGAAGTGATTGGGAGAGCTGATGGAATTAAATCACTGTAGAGATGGGGTTTTTTTCCTGTTCTGCAACAGAGAGAGCCCTGAGTGCCTGAGCTTACTACAATATTTTGCATATCAACTAGATACCAAATTGCTAGCACTAAAACATTTTTCAGTTCAGCTAAAGTGCATAACAGGCTGTATGGCAATTGTATAGCCTGTCCAGGTAAGCACCAGTGAGCTTTGTTTTCAGAGATACTCAGTATGTTTCCACTGCATTAAATAAGAAACCAGCTTACCCTGCGCAAAACAAAGGTGGCTCCTTCTGCTTTCAAAAGTCCTCCTTAACATAAAATATTGATAAATTCAGGGCATACAAGTGCCTGTAAATATCTCAATGAGAGTGTTATATGCTACATGTCAACTTCTTATAGCACTACAAAATTGTTCCATCATTTAGATTTTTGTGAGTGGCATGAAATGTCACCTTTGTGCCTGCAACTACATGCTGAATGTAACCAGAGTAAGAGCTCTGGGTTCTACCTGTATGGTTCTCTCTGATCAGAGCTGATGCTTTCAGTAAGGATAAACAAAGAAGCTATATAACACTTCTGACACTCCAGCTTTGTCAATCAATAGCTTTCTCTTTCTGCTGTGTGGTAGACCAATTCTTTTCTTGGTGTCTCTCTGTCACTACAGACACATTTCTGATGTCTCTTGCTAGTTATGTCTCATTTTCTTCCTTTGGCATTTCTGATGTTATCTACACCTGCTTATGCTATCCTTTTATACTCTCCTTTAAAATGAGACTCAGTCAGCCTGAACTGTATGTTCCCTTCTGTATATCAGAAGTCAGTTTTCATTGTCTGAGTTTTTCAATGAATTTTCATTTTTGTCACTCCATCTCTGCCCATTGTGACCATTACTTTTTTAGTCTTCTGTATATATCCATTAAATTTTATCTTTGTTTTCCAGAAGTCCTGACTCTGCCAACATATTCAAAATGCTTCTCTTTTGCTCTAGCCTCCTCTGTCACACCTCTTTTTTTTGTGCTTACTTGTTTTGCATCAATATACTCCAAAAACATTGAGTAATTTTGTTTCTTTTGGAAGCTATTTTTTCATCAAATATGTTCAGCTTTCCAGATTTAGCTTTGCTACTGAGCTCATCAGAAAACCAGGACTGTTCTGGCTCTACTCTTAGGAAGTATTTTTTGTCCCCCTATCCTGTGTCTTAATTCACATTACTGGGACAAACTGTGCTTCAGCAGCTCTTCTTCCAGCCATAGCTACATAGCTACTCACATGTTTCCAAAAGCCAAATGTATTAAATATCATTTTGTCAGACAAAATAGTACTTAGACTTACTGGGCTTTAAGGGCTTACCTTGTTTCTTGAAGTTTATTGTGCAGGGGCTGTAAAGGTGCATCTTGGTGAAGGGTAAGGTCAGAGGGTCCACATATGGCACTTAAATGAATTATTCAACTCATACAGACTTCTGTCTTCCATTTGTCAGAAATGATCTTTAGAGGAGACTGTGTCTACTGGACAAAACTGAGAACCAGCACATGACCTACAACAACAGACAAAGAATCACTGACGTGGTCCAACACAGAGCCGGTTGGTGCCGCACCTTGAGCAACTGAGTGCAATCAGACATTTCTGAAGCATATTGTCATTACCTGGAAAGGATGTGCCACCCAGGGAACTCAGGCATTCAAATGCTTCTTCAGATTTCTACCAGATATAGCACTGGGTGGTTCACTGCTGGCTTCATTCATCTGCTTATGCTTTCCTTGGAGAGGACGTGCAGTCTGAATCGTTAACTTCCCCTGTGAAGCAGAGCTTCTGAATCTGCCTGTTTAAATCTGTGAGTGCTTAGCAATTACCTTGCCTCAAAAGCAGCAAAAGCTGGGAGTATGCAGATAATGCCACACCTGCTAGGGCTTATTCCCACCAAAAAAGTCCCTTCTTGCTTCCTAACTGTTCCTCTATCAAGCGTTTGTGTTACCATTATTATCTGCTTCAGCATAGAAGCCCATACTTTAGAGGAAGTTCTTTCTCATGCATACTGGTGAAGTTCATTTCTTTAAATGATGCCAATAACATAACCTCACAGTGGCCTGGATCAAAGTCTCTATTATGAAACAGCTTCTTTTGCATTCAACAAGTCCTATGTGGTTTTAACTCTGACAGCAACTTACTTCAATGGAAAAAGAAAATACATACATCCCCCTACACACAGAGACAAGTAATCTTGGTTTTTCCTAACAGTTTTCTGGGTTTGTGACACTTCCTGATGCTCCACATCATCCCTGCTGTTTGAGATTTATTCCTAGTAGTCATCATAACTGGTGTTCCCAGTTGACAATATTCCAGAGTCACTATAGGGCACTCCTGGAAACAGAAGGATGTTATGGCATGGTACACATAACAGTTTAAATGGGAATTTCCTCTTCTGGGGGTCACACTTTTGCACAAAGTCAGGAGAAGTTCTCTTTACAGAAACCACAGAAAACTGATGACAAAACCATTTTCAAAAAGGAAAGGAAGCTATGTGCTATCTGGAAATCAGATGTTATAATTATTAGTAAAAGTCACCAAATCTCAGTTGGTAGTTTCATACTTTCAAGATCTTCCAGCTCCTTATTTGTACTGTTTTCTCTTTCCATTTATTTTAATACATGATAAAAATAGATAGATGGGTAGATAGATAGATAAATTGAGGGGCTGGAGGGGGAATCCTGTATGAGTCAGACATTATCATTTCAATGAAAGTCTACAGAAATCATCCCAAAAGTCCCAGAGAGTGAAGAGTGAGAGAAGAAGCAATTTGAAATATCACTGCAGTTACCTCCACATCTATCTCCCTTTTCAGGAACAGGAGCAAAGAGTAAGGCTCTTAAAAGAAAAATATTTGTTCCCATAGCTTTTTATTTGACCAGTGAGATGAGAAAAGCATCCACAATTTGTAATGGAGTTTGTAATGACAGAATCAAACCTCAGCCTCAACAGTTGTTAAAACAGATGTCTCACCTGTATCTGGCAAGTTCACTGTAAAGAAACAACATTTAAATCAGACATACTGTAGATGCAGCACAGCATATGGCTTTACCCAGCTGGCTGTCAGAAAATTGTCTGAAGGATTTTCTAGCCAAGTATCATTACAGAAGATATTTTTCCATTTTGAGCAAAAGGTGCTGTTGTACAACAGTGAGGAATTACTGCATGCCACACACATTTCAGAGGGAAAAAGAAAGTCTGCCTTAGCAAGATTTGTACATGCTACATAGCCTATTTAAATCAACCCAACTCTGTGGAATTTTAGTATGGAAAGAAAGAAAATGAGCACTAGGAAAAAGTAGGGATGTAGTGATCTACAAATAGAAATTGGAGCAGAGATAGCATCCTGGGGTTTTTTCACAATGCAGCATCATCACTAGATTTTGAGTACTTCAATACTTAGAGTAATAGCATTGCAACATAAATGAGACTTTGATTATAAAGTGCCTTAAGAATCTTTGCAAATATTACATGTGGCTTAAGATATTTTTTCAGGATAACACTGGGGCACTTTTTGCTGAGTGGTGAAATAACCATAGTGCATAATAATGTTCACTGGCCTGTTTCAGAACATCCACAGAATGCAATGCTAAATAAACTTCACTACATTTTATTCCTTACTGCTAGACCTGTGACGTTCTATAGCAGTGAGAAAGATTTAACACTCCTATTATTCAGAGATAGAAAGGTTTCTGTGGTTCCTGTGGGTCTTAAGGAGCAGCCAAACCCAAACATAATTCTGAAAACAAAGTTAACCACCACCAAAAAAATTCCCCCCTAAAATTCAGTGTGTGATGTTTTGCACTTGAACTCCATGCAGGTAGAGCATTTATGCACAACTGCCCAGCTTCATTTATGCCTGCCAGCCTCTGCAATGTTTAAAAGACCTTCTGTAGTCAGGCATTTTGAAGACAATCTTTTGATGTCAAATAGTTTGCCCATGATTTCACATCTATTTGATCCCACTCTATTTATAAATAAAGAAAAGCAGTCAGTGCAAAGCATATACAATTAGAAGCCTGGGTGCTTAAAGCTGAGTTAGTAGAAATACAGATATGTCCATCCAAAACTTTCCTTTTTCTTAAGGGAACACCTGCTCTATCTGGAGATGGCTCATTTTTCAATCACTATGTTTCACAGGTGCCTAAAACTCCACCCACAGAAAAGAAGTCCCATGTTAGGGTGCTGAGTGAGACAGCACTTGCACACCATCAACCCCCATAACAAACCTGCTAATTTTTGGTGCAAAGTTTTTCTGGTCCAAAGCACTTACCCCTAAGGTGGGTACCTGCCTGCCACTTGTCTCAGCCTCCTGAAGGTGCCATGATGATAGGCTGGGCTACTGGCAGAGAGGTCAGCAGCACTGTTAACATTTCCCTTGGAAGTCTCTCCACTGATAAAAAAAAACACTGATGTTACATAGCTATGGAGAAGGAAAGCCTGAAAAACAGCAAAATTTGGCATCCAGCTGGTGAGGGTATGTGGTGACAGGACAGGGAAGGGTGTTCCCAGTTGATTTAGGAAAGGCCCGTGGCAGGAATTTAATGCTGGGGCTCACCCTGGCAGTGCTGGGAAAGCTGCACAGCCCTCAGAGAAGAAGGGTTAAAATGGGGGTATAGAGACAGATGTACAGCCCTGCTTTACTTGCTATGCCCCAAAGTGAATGGATACCAGACAACTAGCACTAAAAAGTCAGGTAGCCACTGATTTTGAGATAATCAATTTGGAGAGCACTGCTACCATGTGGAGTTGGTATGTCTTTATTTAAGTAACCAGAAAACAAGCACTCCACAGGTGATCCCCTTAGCTCAGTGAATGGAGAGAAGCAGGCATCTCTAGAAGATGATTCCTTTCATCCCCAGATGCCTGTTCACCAGGATGCTGAGGAGGAGGAACTGCCCCAGGGGGCCCCAAAAGCAGCCCCAGTGAGGGAAAGGGTCCCCATGACCCCTCACAGGGACACCCTCAGGGCACCGTGTCCCCTGCACACACACGCACACGTCCCCAAGGGCTTCATGCACCATTTTGTCTTTATCCTTCTTGGCAGTTCCATTTCCCTTCAGGGCTGGAGGAGGAAATGTCTCCCCCAGAGTTGGAAGTCCTGCACCAATACCCTCAGCCCTTTCCTCCCAAACACCCTGAGCACCATCTCCAACCAGCAACAACAAGTCATTCCCCCGGGAGGCCTTGGTGCTGCACAGGGCAAGGGGTGGCCTATTTGGGAAGCCCAGGTATGGGCATTGCTCCAAGTTAGAGGCTGGGCTCAGTGATCTCAGAGGTCTTTTCCAGCTGTTATGATTCTGTGATCCTATGACCCCTTGATCCTATGACCCCAAAACTACTTGGAGGAGTGAACTACTTTCCTGAGGTGCCCATTTCTCCACAACAGTTGTAAGAAGTTCTGGAGCATTAGCTTAGAGGTAGACTTCTGAAGTGAGGAAGGTGAGATTAATTCCACCTCTAATTATCTACAAAACCAATCCTGCCCATAATTATCAATAATCTGTCATTACAAACCATAACTCTTTCCCACAGATTCTGTAAAAACAAATGCAATATATTTAAGCAAGTGCCCAAATGGCTGCTAGATAGCATTTAAATCAGTAGGCTTTCCCCAAAACAGGTATTTAATTCACTGTGACATTCACTCATCTCTGTAATGCTATATTTGATGCAAAACACATTCAGATAAAAAGGAAAGTATTAATCTGTGCTGTGTGACACCATTAAAACACACTCACCCCACCCCTCTTCCAGTGTGATTCAAAAAGCTCCCACAGTAAAAAACATTTTCTTGTGGTGTTGCTATGGCTTTTTATAGCTCCCCATAGCGACTGACATGGCTTTTGAGAGCTGTGCAGAGAAGCAAGAGGAACATTTCTGGTTCTGCATCACCTCAGTGTCAGTGCTCTGCTAATGTGTTTTCCCTTTCAAGAAACAATCACAGAGAGTACAGTGCACTTGAGTTCATTTTCCCTCCCAAATAACAGGCAGCAAAAGTAAACCTATCCTGCCTCACTTTCTTCATGCAGGAAATACAAGTCAGGACAAGCTTCACAGAAAGGGACAGTGGTATCAAAGGCCTCAATGTGCCTCCAGATACTTAGTAGTGCTGCAATACCAAAATATATTTCACATGCAAGTGAAAGCAGAACTTTGTTCTGTGACATGGATGAGAAATCAGCCTGATATGTATGTACCTTTTTCTGGCAGTCCACTGAAAGTTAAAGTTTGGCTTTAAAGGCAAATGGGGTCATTTTTGACAATGCCTTTAGAATGAATCTTTTTATCCCTGCCACAAATCAGTAGTACATACAGTACTGATATATACATATGTATATACATTGATACACACTCACCCCCCATGTATATAACACAGTGATATCTGGAAAGCTCTAGGAGTTTTCCACACAGGCAAGCACTTCAGAAAAGCAACTAGGGTGTCCATTTCAGATTTCAATGGCTTGGCATAATCTCCTGCATTCTTTCTTTATTGCCACAAAGCAAAACAACATCAGAAATGTACAGCTTAGTATAGCTGATTAGTTAAATTGTATTCTGTGGTGCTGAATTGCCAGCTAACATCAAATCACCTATACTGAAAGTAAGATTAAAACCTAAAATTATGTAATGTACTTTATTCTGAGCAAATAACTGAACTGAGTCCTCCTCCAGTTCATGTAATTAAAATTGAAGTTTATTTTGGGTTCAAAAAGGGAATAGACCTGTAAAGATTTCATTACTGAAACTATTCTTGACCAAAAAGCACAATCAACTGAGAGGTAAAGGAATACATATAGAGACACTATTTTTTCTGATCATTACTGTTGCCTGGGGGAGAGAGTTTAGAAGCACATTTATTTTTATGCTGTTGGAAACATTATAGACCACACACAGAAAGTTGTACTACTAATATAATCAAAACCATAATTTTCTCTCCAGAAAAATCTGTTGGAAAACCTATTTCTCTGACATGAAAGACCACAGAGAAGCTGAAGAAAAGAGAAGAAATCTGGTTTGATGACACAGAGAACAAACAATTCCTTTGTTCATCTAACATCTTCTGGATTCATGGAACCAGAGCAGGAGTAACACCTCTGAGCTCCATTTCTTCATTGTGTGCTCACAACAGCTTGGGCAGGAAATATCACCACATACCATCACACACTGCCCATGCTGTGAATGCTAGTGATGACAGCTTTCAGTGAAGACTTCTGTATCCTCTAATAATATATTCTAATTGCTGTCCTTGATGCTTGCTTTTTTCATGTCCAGTAGCAGAGAGCTACCAGACAAAATCAAAATGTTGACATAAATGACAGCCTTTTGGCACTCTGAAATTAAATACAATGAATGAAACAATGATTCATTTGTCATAACACTACTTCTGGAGGTAGCTGGGCAAGGGTGATGAGGGAAAATGCTTTTACAAAACACCTTTGCACAGCTGATGCTTATTTCCTCATCCCATAGGTAGATGGAAGTGTCACCAGAATGGCAGGGAGAATTGTTATGATTGAGAGCTGTGAAGCTGAAGGACTTGAGAAATACCTTTTATCTGTGTGCCTGTCAGATCACTTCTCCATCCTAAAGAAAGTTATCTAGAGGGACATATGGTGCACGTCCTAAGAGAGTGGGTTGGTAGCAAGCAAGTACCCAAATTTATCCAACTTCCTCTTCTTCCTCTCTTACAGTGAAGTACTCTGCTCTCTGGCAAGTCCACAAACATTCTGAGAAGGTAGATGAGGAAAGAGTAGAGACTGCACAAACACTTCCTGTGTAATTGTACACTGAGCAGGGAGCTCTCTTATATAGTGAATTACTACTGTAATGTAAGTTATTATACCTTTGCATGGTTGTAAGGAACAACCATGATATCCCTGCATTCACCAGGAATAACCAATAATTACAGACAACCATAACTTCCAAACTCATCAGCCAACATTTGCCTAGTCCTGCAGAGCAGTAATAATATTTATTGCAAACTATCTAGTCTTTGCTAAGTTGAGAGGTCCAAGTAACACAGGCAGAGCTGAGTGAGTTTGATATACTAACCTGAACATAGATCAAAGCTGAGATGCTCTTCTTCTCTGCACAATATCCATGATAAAACAGAGGACTGGTAGTTATGAAGCACAAGCTCTACTTTAGCAGTTTATTTCTCTCCAGTAAGTGCTGGTGCTTTCATAAACACACAATTATAGGGTGGCAACAGTCCAAAAATGCTTATACATCATTACAATGGAATATATTATGTTACTGCTTGGTTTAAAAGTGGTATTGAAATGTGGATTGTGTGTGAATTCTGGTGTGTCTGGGTAAGCAAAACATGAATGATTAAAGTTCCTTCTCAAGACACAGTGAAACAGGCTGTCATGAATATGCCTGTGGAACACTATGAAAACATTCTCTAGTCAATGTGTATTCAGCATGAATATTGCATTCATATTCTTTTCATTTTATTAATTTTAATATTGAAATCAGAGCTTTATTACAGTGCAGCAAGAAATACATAATAATACACCATTTTAAAGCACACAAATAAAATTATGCCTTACTAGCTTTCATTTCCCCACAGTACTCTACCAATAATACAAACAGAAGTTGTGTTTCAGGATCACTGTGGCATAACCAATTTTGGCCAGGCAGAGAGCCAAGAAAACACAAGTTCTAATCCCTACCCTTGGGCTCTCAATTCAGCAAGGCACTTATGTCCTTATGAAACTTTCAGAAAATGCAGTGTCATTGAAGTCAAGGAGTCTACTTCACCATTCATGCATTTCCCAAGTACTCTGCTCAGCTGAGGTGCTAAGCTCTCTTCTGTTATTTTTCCCCACTTCAAACAGAAGCAACACTTAACTGTGTCACTGCAGTGCTGAGAGGTTCCTCATCTGTATATCTGCACCTTTGAATCTCTCACTCCTGCTTGGAACTAGTTCTTTTGTCCCAGTTCCAGGAATTTCCCTCTCCCTGCTGCTGATATTGTGTGCAGTTCTGGGTCCCACAATTTACAAAGGATAGTAAGCTGTTGGAAAGTGTCCAGAGGAGGGCTACAAAGGTGGTGAAGGGACTGGAGGGGAAACCTTATGAGGAGCAGCTGAGGTCACTTGGTTTGTTTAGCCTTGAGGAGATTGAGATGTGACCTCATAGCTCTCTTCAGCATCCTCACAGGGCATAGTAGAGGGGCAGGGACCAATATTCTTAATCTGGTGGATAGCAATAGGACTAGGGGAAACAGGATGAAGTTGAGTCAAGGGAGGTTCAGGCTGGAGATTAGGAAAAGGTTCTCCACTCAGAGGGTGGTTGGGATCTGGAACAGCCTCCCCAGGGAAGTTGGCTCAGCACCATGCCTGACAGAGCTTAAACAGTGTCTAGATAAAGCTCTCAGGCACATGGTGTGATTCTTGGGGTGTCCTCTATGGCTTTAATAGCTGGACTCAATGATTCTATGAGGTCCCTTCCAGCTCAGATGATACTATGATATTAGTCACCTTGGGCATCTTATACCTATTCACATCCCTGTTACTAGGACCATCTTTCAAAAGCATTATCCTGATTGTTGTGATGCACTCCTCCAGCTCTCCTGCTTCCAGTGCTTCAGTAGTAGGCTCTCACTTTTAGCACCACATGGAGCACCCCAGTACACCTCTGATCCTTGCCTTACCCCTGCCAGTAATACCAATGTCAATACAGCTTTCTTTTTTTCTTTCTGAAGTATTTTCCCACTTTTTCAAGCTGTCCTTACTGTGTTTATTGGCTTTTTAATTTCTCAGTACCTCTGCCAAATCACTCCTTAAAACCATCCTTTGCCTTCTGGCATCAATAAGGCAAAGTATGAGCTGGGCACTCTGCTCTTCTGTAAAACACATTGTTATCCTATAGTCTTATTCACTCCAGCTTAAATCTCCTGTTTCTTCATCTCTTTCCCTTAGGTGCAGTTCACTTGTTCCATGGGGTGGGACCTGTCTCCATGGTTGCTTGTGACCACAGCAACATCCACAATGGATCTCCAAATCACAGCTAGGTTGTCTAAAGGTCTGTGAAAAGTCAACCACAATTTGTTGGGGCCAAGCCACTTGCACATCCCCTCTGCTCTTCCTTAAGTGCTTTAAGAAAATGCTACTGTCCTGTGATCTCAGGGTTCAATATTTGATAGACATTGAAAAGCATCAACAGGTTAATCCTCAGTGTCACCTGGATACAGTTCTGTGCCCACAACCACTGGGTATATCTAATTTTGATAAAACACAGAGCCTTTCAGCAAACCTTCAGATCTACAATGAGATGTTAAAGCCTGTAATCTTGGAGAAGCAAGGCTGTAACTGAGTCAATCACATCCTAATGATGGTAACAACAGAAGAGTCCTGCCTGGTTTTTTTTCCAAAGTTGCTTTGTTCTATACTCTTTCAGAGTTCAAAGCACTGCAAACCTGCTTTTAAACATTGCTCTTCATCCTGTGATTGTAAATTGTATTAGTTGCATATTCCAGTTCTGCCCCAGAAGTGACAAAACACTGTCAATAGGGTCAGGACCTGGTTTGCATATAAATACTGGCCTTGTTTCACAATTTCCCAGCAGGGCAGTATATATCTACCTGGAGATCATTTTCTTTCAGACATCTGGGCTCATAATTGCAGCTGGACTGCTATCTGTGTTCTGGTAAAGCCAAAACTGGCTTTGATGTCCCTGTGTTGGAGATAGCCAGTAGTTAATGTAAGAAATTAAGGTAGTCTGACTATACCCCTCTTGATCCTACAACACTGACAGCACTAGCTGTTGGAGGATGCTTTCAGTGGGAACCAAGAGGCCACCTGAGCAATCTGCTGTGCTGTGATTCACACCCATGTCACTCTGTTGATCCCCTAGAAGTTTCACTAGCATATAATCAGCACAGGAAAGCAAAAATGAAAGTCACAGGCTTTTCTATCACACAGAGGAGTCCCATAATGTTAACACACAAGGTGTAGCTGCCTCCCACTGGCATGGCCTGCATTCATGCCTTACTGTGTATAAACAGAGAAAGATAACCAGCTTTCTAGTCTTAGCACACTTTCTAGTATGAGCTAACTACATTCACTTCATTACAATACTTCCACCTAACACTAAAAAGGATCCATGCTCAGGCTTCTATAGCTTTATGCACCTGGAGCAGCAGTAGAGCACAAGAACTTTTAAAGCAATTACTTCACTGTAGTGACAAAAGTGTTTCAGGCACTGGCAGGCAGGGGACCAGTGGTTCAGAATGGCTGTTCCTTCTGGAAACAAGAAAATATTCACATTCTGGGCTGCTTTCAGGGAAGTGTTGTCAGTAGGTAATAGGACCTGCTCCTTCCTTTCTACTTCATACTGGTGAGATACATCTGGTGTACTGAGCTCCCCCCAGTGCAAGGACATGGATTTACTGGACTGAGAACAGAAAAGAACCACAAATATGATGAAGGGCTTGGATCATCCACCATGTGAAGAAAGGTTGAGCACAGCATTGTACCAGGTGTTTCCTGAGATTCAAATCACAGTATTTCAACCATAGAAAGATTGCTACTGTTTCTTATCTCAGGCCAAACTTAGCATTGCATTGCTAAACAAAATTCTCTCAGAAAAACACAGACAACACCAGAAATTAAAGTGAGGCAGAACCCCACTGTCCTCTAAAGGTCAATAAACAATCCTCACAAACTTCCACTGTGAAGCTGGGCATGGGACAGAAGTGAGCCATAAAGGTTTAAGCATGACAGTGTCAATGTTGCCTTTCTACTGGTTTTCACTTTCCAGCAGGTTAGACTTTATTCCTAGTTTGCTGGGCTCTCCTAGCCTACTTAGAAAATGAATTTGTTGGCCTCATGCTTGTACAGATTAGTCCAACGCTCTCCCACACAAGGACTTTTTGTGTAGCTATATACTTAATTGCTGTGCTGGCCTTCTCACCTCTTGGATTTCCCTTGTACCAACTGCCTGCTAGCTGCCTGAGGAACCTGCACAACCACTTGCTAACCAAACTGCCTTTCAGACAGTCCTCAACAGCAAACATTCAACTTTACTATTACTGAAGTGCACAAAGGGAAAATTATTGGGTCAAGCCTTCAAACCATATAGAATTTGGTATGTTAAATATGGTATTGCCCAAGCTCTTGAAGTTCTGGGAACAAGGATGGCATTTCAGCATGGCCTTCCATCTTTAGTTTTATCTTTAATGCCTCAGAAACAGAACAACACTGCTTGCATGTTATTTTTTCTCTTTTTTCATACAGCCCACTCCTGTGCAACGAATATCCTCCAAAACCGAATCCTAGTCAATCACCCAACTTCTGACAAGTCTACCAGGGAAGCAGAGAACCTAAAGTAGAAAATGAAAAGTGACATGCTAGATGCCTCTAAAGAGTCAAGCTGGAAAACTCTGAAGTGGAAAGAACTTTTGACAGTTCATGAAAAAATAGCACAGGCAGCACAGTAGAGACTTACTTCAAGTTGAAAGCTGGTGAAACAGTCTTCCAACACTATAAAAAAGCTGTAAAAAGCTAAAAGGAGCAGTAGTTAATAGAGATGAACACCAGGGGAACAGCTTTACAATAAAATATGCTCCATCCAACCTCCTTCTTCACCATTACACAGAGGTTTCAAGCTTCTTTTGCTACTAAAACTCTTAAGTCTTAAAAGCAGTTGTCTAACCACAGAAAAAAAAACACAGCACCTGCCTTTGTACAAGCACTTGGAGATTGCTGTCTAGACTAGATAGAAGGAAAAACTATTTTACAGTGAGGGTGGTGAAACACTGGAACAAGTTGCCCAGCAAGGTGGAAGATGCCCCATGCCTGGAAACATTCAAGGTCAGGTCAGCTCTGAGCAAGCTGATCTAGTTAATGATGTCCCTGCTCACTGCAGGGTGCATGGACTAAATGAACTTCCCAACCCAAAGCATTCTATGATTCTAGTCATCAGCTTTCAAACTTGCTCTACTAAATAAAAAGAACATATGAATAGAGCCATAACCCCTAAAACATGCCACCTTCATTATGATTATCATTTTTATGACATCTCTTTTAAACATTTCACTTAATATCTACTCCATTTCTATGAAACACTACTTTAAATTCATCAGTTTGACTTCCAGTTTTCAAGATTAGCCCTGTGATAGGAGTATGTGGCACCCAAGAAATGCCTGGCAATTGACATTTGTTACTGCAGAGTCTTGGGGTTCTGCATAGAATCTCTTTTTGTGTTAGCCCCAGCAAGGGATGAAGCCTTACAGGTTCATGGGATTTTGTCTGCAACACTAAGTTTTGAAAACCCTTTGCATCTGGGAACAATGATTTTGCTTCTAGGTAAATTCTGCTTCATGTATCATTCAAACAGCTCATGTGCAACTATGTTATGGCAAGGAGACTTCCCTGTAAGAATGACTGAGAGAAACCTTATCAGAGAGTGATTGGTAGCTCAGAGAAATATCTGAATGGCTAATTAAACTTCACAATACACTGCATTTGCAGGGAAAAAAACCAAAACGTATAACAGAAAAGAAAGCTTCACTTCAGCAACCCTCAGTACAGAGTGGGCAATCAGGCCTCAGGCTTGCAAACAGGCTCCTGTGCTGAACAAAGGGAAGTCATCAATCATCACAACTCTTCATGGGCTGAAAAGTAAGCAAAATGTTTGCAGAACTGCAGTCTAATGTGCCTCAGGAATTCATTCCCTTTGCTACTGAAGAAATAATTAAGACAAGCCATTAAGCCATTTCCACTTTCCAATTAATACTATGCAAGTGGAGTGTTTTCAGAAGTCATTTTCTAAATGTTAACAACTGCTGGTCATAGCAGTCAAAACCAAACACAAATGAGCTACTGTGCAAAGGCAGAGAACAGATGTTACAAGTAGCAGCTTTCCTTTCTTCTCAAAATCAGAGTAAACCTCTATCTATAAGCAAAGATCTATACTGTGTGTGAAATTATTTTAAAATCTGCCTACAGCCATAAGCCCAAGTTTCCTAACAATTCCAGAACAATCAAGTAATAGCATACTACACTAGGAGTGAAGTTATTGAGGTAATACTGTCAAATATCTCCATCTAGAACAGGTCAGTTTTCATTTTGGTATTGTAGCTCCTGCTGTAATCAAATGGAAGAATTTAGAAAGACAAATCAAAAGAAACTAAGACTCCAGCTAAAAAGTTTCACATATTCCTCATGTATTTTATGTTTTTAATAGTGCCCTCTTTCAGACAGTGTGGATATTACCTTTCTGTAATAATTACAAAAGAGTATGGGATACCTATACTTCCCAAAGCATTTTTTTTAAATACATTTTCTATCACTAATTAGAACAGTTATTAACCTATCATTGTTGGGTCATGTAAATTTTGTTTAATCTTACACTGACTTGATGAAAACACAACTAGTTCAGGAATATTCCCCCTGTCAGGTGTAACACACCATTCACAACCCACAGGTAACTGTTTTTAACTGCTGCTGGGTTTCATCATGTGCAGTTCATAGAGAAATGACTGAAAGGTGAACCCTATCAGACCAATATATATTGAAAACATGGCAATACTACTTAGCTTCAGTGAGCTACACCACATGAAAGTAACCTCAGAACAAAGCTGATGGAAGTTATTTGCCCAAATCCACTTTTCTCCTGAGTCACTAGAGCACCCAGTCTCAGTCAAGAGCAAGCAAGGAGATACATGTGTTTAGGCCTGTTAGCTGTTTGCACCAGGTGTTTTGATGACAGAAATACATAAGTGTCATTGAAGAAAACATTTTTTGTTGTCAAATGCAGACTAATGACTGGAGAAGTGTTAGTTTTACTCCTCAATGAAGCAAAAAAGTTACCAGCATAACCTGAAACATCTCTAAGGGTGTGCTGCTTCAGCTGGGGTACTTCATTTATATACTTCATTAAAGATAAATGGCAAGAAAACCACATGAAAAACAATTTAAAATATTTAATCTTGTCTTTCTTAGGTATCTTAAATTAAGTTTATTGGCTTCCAACATATACTTCATGTTAGTTACAGAGTAAGTATCCACAGATGCTTCATGAGCCAAGTGGTAGCATGCTACCTCCAGGTCAGGAGAGGAATTGTCTCCCAGCATCTAGTAATGAACAAGAAGGCTCTCTGATAGGCAACAAGATACTCAGCATATCACATGCATGTGTAGAGGTGCTGAAACCCAGCAATACACACACACACACACTCATAATTCCTCCTCTGTTCCTGAACTTCAAATAAGCACAACATTTTTACTGGCATTACCAGCAAGTTGCCCCTTGACACCAAGTTCATCCTCTTCTGCATTTAATTCTTCAGAGTGTCTAGGGAATAACATGAACCTGTTACTAAGAAGTGAAAATAGGCATATGGGGGAAAGAGAACTTTCCCATTGCTTTTATGGGCTGTGTGGCATATCTGATGGGTGGCTTGGCAGAAATCCCAAAATGCTTCTGATGCTTAGACACATCTTAAAGCATGCTTAAAGAAAGTATTACAGGGCTAGTGGTTTAGAGATATTCCCCCAAGTGCTCAATTTCTGATCAACACTCCATCATAAACACCTTCTCTGTTAAACTTTCTGCAGATAACCTGTTCAGTTTCTTTGTTCATTCAAAGGAGTATTAGCCAATTTAAAATATCACCTTTCTTATCTGAACTCTCTTCAAAGCCCAGCAGATCTAGCAGTTGCACCTGCTGAAACATGCTTAGTGTTTACTTAAAGTACTAAACTGTTCTTCAGCCTTAGTAGTGTCTTAATATGAGCAGAGTAGACAGGCTTAACCTGTAACTACATTAAAACAAGGGCCTTTGTATCAGGTCAGGGAGTCACTCATCCTGAACCTGGTGCCACACAGATTCACAGCTCTGTACAAGTTAGGAGCCAACTTTTGCATGTCTCCATCTTCCATGAGAGTGAGTCAGTAAGATGGAAAAGCTCTCTTCTGCCAATGAACAGCTGAAGACACTCCAGAAACTCATGCCCACAAACACAAAGAAGCTCAAGATGCTCTGCCAGTGTGACTGCAGAACCTCATATTACAGCATCTTCCTAGCTGGTTAGTGATGATACAGTGTAAGTTCAGGCTGGTACAAGATTGTCAGCAGCCTAAGGGCCTAGACTTAGCAGGATTTAAAGGAAAACAAGGCAGAGATTTGTCCTTTTCCTTTGCTACAAGCAAGAAGCTAGGGGGGAAAAAAAAAAAAAAAAGAAGCCAGTCTCCATGGAGCTTAAAGGATTCCAAAACTTCCTTGCCAACAGATAAAGTCAGCCACAGAAGAAGGAGCAAGAGAAAAGGAAGAGATTGTCCTGATTTAGAGAGGCAATTACTTCCTTTCTGACCCATTTGTGTACACTTAGTGGCTTTTCCCTTCCCCAGAGCCAAAGTCAGGCAGGAAAAGAGAAATACTCAGTGCTCTCTTTTCTTCTTCCTTCATCTTAAAAAGAAGTAAGCCTTGAGAGCATTTTCTTCTTTTCATTTAAGGATCCATCACAAAGTAAATGAGCAGTAGTTTTCCCTGCTATGTGGAGAAGGTGCTGGTGAGGAAGGGAGCTCACTGCAGTGTTCTGCATGCATGCACTGGCCTCCTAGGGAATGATAATGCCTGTGCAGCCACCGTCCTCTACCCAGCCCTAACACAAAAGATGTCACTGCCACGTAGGTCAGCAGTCACCTGACACACTACCAAAAAGAGCTGGCAAGCCCATGCTGCTGCTTTGCTTTTGACAATCAGTTTCAATGGTGTAGGACATTAGCCCCTCATCTCCTGAGAGAAGCATTATTGTATAAAGGTACCAGAGATTTCTTCCTCTTGTGAAATGAAAATTATGGGTAACTGAATGTCCCCTGGACATTCAGAATAGAAGTGTAGTTTCCAGATAACAGAATCACTACAGCACGTGACCAGTGGCAGAGCTTTGTAACTAAACAAATATCTTTCTATCTTTAGGTTTCTCAGTCATATCCAGTCTGCAATGAAAGCAGCTGTAAATTATTACCAGGGATAATTGTGCCATGGGCTATCCCTTATGAACAGTTAGTCTCAAAGCATTTCTGTTTGTCAACATTACCTAGGAAAAGAGTCACTGGTGACTTTCTCAGGCTGGAAAAGGAAATGAGCTCATAGGCTTTAAAGTCACATATATTTTTTACAACACAAAAGGTACAATGAGATCCATTGTTCCAAACAACAAGCCTAATGCTCTCTTCAGAGAGAAATCCACTAGTGCAAGGATTTCATTCTCTGTCAGTTTGGAGCAGCAACTGTCACCCTCTCCCAGTTAACATGGAAAATGAACACAGCCTTCACAAACAGGGCTGACACATCCCCTCCCCCTGTTATAAAGCCCAAGCAGCATTTCATGCTCTATTCAGTGGTATTTTGGAATATTCTTATCCCTTCCAGTGCCAGATCCAAGTCACACACCGTGCAGTGATGTCACTGACCACCTGCCCAAGGCTGCACTACCTACCACACATTGTTGATGGGGTGAATAATGAAATGAAGAGTGCTCTGCTTGGGCACATCTGACCCTGCCAGGTAAGACAGCCTTTAGAAACACACAGAGTGTGATGTGTATTGCCCATGAAAAGGCACACACTCCCAGAATATAACAGGAAGCTTGTACAAGTTCACAGAGCATATAGGATTGCCAGTTTCTATGGTGGCTTCTGGATGGAAGTGTCAGCAGCCTTTCATCACTTTATGTGTCCTTTGGTTCAGGTTCTCTGTGTACAGCTACACCCCTACTTTTAAACAGGCCATTATTTTGAAACCACAGACTCTTGCAGCTTAAAGGCTCTTGTCTTCTTTGAACAAGATTTTTCCTTTTGCTGTGCTGCCATCCAAGGCAGACTTGACACACAAAAGCTTGATCTCTAGGGACAACAAGAATTCAGTTTTCCAAATAGTAAGCTCCCTTAGTACATTAAATACTTTGGGTTTAGCTTTAAAAATAACTGAAAAGATCATCTTTCTAAGCTCTGCATTCAATGTTGAGAAGCATACTGAAAGAGGATCAATAGCCTCTTTCTCCTACTTGTAGAAGTCTCACTACAAATACCTAACCAGACAGAATTTCTATAAGGTGACATACTGGTGCTACTCTGGAGTGGCTTGACACTGAAAAGTGGACTCTCTGACAAAGCTTTTCAGGAGAATAAAAATTTAGACACTTACAAAGTGGGATGCTTTTCCTACTTAGGACCAGAAAAGTGCTGGTCTGTTCTGGGTTCGTTTAGTGTTGAAATACTGAGGAAACATCTTCAGCAAAACATACTTCCATAGCCTTGAGACAAAATTTGCTCTCCCAGAATTGAACCTTAAATGGTGAGGTTCTCACTACATTAGACATCTGTACCAACTGGATCTTCTTCTGCACCCAGTCAGCCCAGGACTTTTTTGTACTCCGACTACAAGACTGGCAAGATCAGCAAAGTCAAAGTGTCTGATGCACACCTCTAATTCTGAGTAACTCGACTTTCACATTCTAATTTGATTAGACTAACCAGGGTATTAAGAGTACTAAGAGCTACAATACTTTATGCTAACAGGCATTAGAGTCTCATTCAGATTACTGCTCTGTTTTGAAGACCTGTTAAAACTATTCAATTGGTTTTAAAAACTCATCACAGTAAGTCTTCCTATGAACTTCCAAATTATTTTACATCAGCTATGAATTGTTAAACAGTAGTCCATTATCCATTTCACATATTTGCAACACAGCCTAACAGAGCAATTGTAGAGTCCAATGCCATTTTATCCTTTAAGTTTTATTGGCATCTTTGTATTGATTTTGTTAAAAATTCTCAATTAAAGCAACATCATGTCACATTTCCAATATGCTTAAAATCTTCTGTGAAAGGCCTTGATGACAAATTAAAGCCCAGCTCCAAAGAGACATTGGAGATGAGTTCTCAAACAGATAAATCAAGGCATGTTTTACTAGCTGCTATGTGATAGGAAGCATTTGATGTATTTTAGAAATGCTTTGCAGCTGGATGTTCCATTTTCCAGGGAGACTGAAATTACATTTTTGTGACTAAGTTTTGTGTCTCTGCTGATTGGTAGAAGTATAAGCTGTGCTCTTTCTCCAGAGTAAGCAGCATACAGAAAACAGCTATATAAGTGTCTGTGGATAGCTTTTTAATACTTCAGATGATTATCCATAACACTTTGAACAATGATTGTCCTTAGAAGTTCCCCTTTTGCTATGCTACTATGTAGTGGATGCATCAATTAATTCTTGCTTCTGTTATTTCGAGGTGGCTGCTATTTCACTGGCTTCACTGTGGCAGTGGGAACACATCTTTTAACAAACTACCTTAGGGCTAGCAAACATGGCTGGCTTCAGGAGCACAACAGGAAAGTTTTTCAACTTCATTTGAACATTTGACATTTGCCAATAAAAGAGGTGATCTGAAAAAGTTTTTAAAATCTAGCATTTTACTCTGAGAGCAGATCTGATTTTCCAGTGTTTCCCATTACTTTCACACTGGCATAAATCTTATTTCAAATTAGTTACAGAGATTTTTAAGTGATGGAATTCTCTGGGGAAATCAGGATCAGTGCTTTTAGCAATAATAAGCTAAAACTGGGAGAAGATTAAATTATTTTGCAGGAAGGCAAGAAAACCAGTGAGGAAAATATACTCTAGGTATAAATGGGGTGGGGGGGAGAGAAGTAAAAATTACTGCCTATCACAGAAGCACAGTAAAACTAGTAAAAAAATCAAGTTTCATGCTGTGTGGGAGTCTTCTCCAGATACAAAAAGAGCTGTAAATTTCTATTTCCTCTTGTACATAAATACTCTATGTGTCCAATTGGTCTGATTTTACAACATCTATTCTCTCTGGCTGGTGGCATCAGAGACGATGCTGGAAATATTTTGAGACATCATTTCATCAAGAATTTACTTCCTTGAATATCTGAACCCAACTCTTCACAGCTGTGTAAAGTGACTTAAAACTCCCTCCAGTTGCAGAGGGTGCCTTTTTCCACATGTACACCATTAGCGTTGTGGAGTTGCCTGTGGCCTCCAAAGCTTGCTGTGGCTGTAGGCTGCCCTGGCTTTGAACTGCAATGCAGCTGCCATGTCAGCCTCTATTTTTTACCTACTTTCTGAAATCACTAGAGAAAGTGCAAAACACTGGGCAGTGGAGAGTTAGGATCTTGGTTTCCCACCTGCAATAGCAAATTGGAAGAATTTTACTACAGCTCACTCTTTAGGTGATTTTTCTCTCCTTATTTCCAGCCCATTTCAAACACCTAAAAAGCTACTAAAGTGGAATCTCTACTTTCTTTCAAATCTTGAAGCCCCTTAGTAACCCAACTGCCAGCAAAATATTTTTACTTTTATTGACCTAGTTGTTCTGTACTTGAGAGCTCCAAAGATGCTGTTTCACCTATTTTTAAGGACAGTCTTGGCAAAATGAGTTGAACTGCAGTATAAATTAACACTACCTTCAGGGCCTCATCCACTGAGAAAACTTGAGGGTCCAGCTCTCCTCATAAAGTAAAAGGTTCCTATTTCAAAGCAAAATATCAGTATTCAAGCAGCTCCATTAAGCAGGCACCACACACATTAGAGATCTGCTCTTTTTTTCTGGCCACATTTCAGAATGAAAAAGTAGGAGTGTGCTTATAACAGCTGACAACTCAAAGCTGGAGCACTGGAAAGAAAAGCCTTGTTTACAGAGCTCTTCCTGGATGTCTTAATAAAAATACTTGAAGCCTTTCATTTGATATGCACCACGTGGATTCAAGCACACTGATAAGGCAGAGTGCATTGAAAGCTGAGAGGGCAATAAAAACTGAAACCTTCTAACCTTACATTTTAGCTGAAACTAGAAAGTTACCTGCAAACAAACTCGTACTTTTCAAGGATTGAGGTAGAGACAGACATGAAAGGATTGAAACTTTGTGCTGCTCTGAACTTCTACCTCTGTAATTTACATTTTAAAAGTACAGCATTTATCTAGAATCTACTAAACTCAAGGAAATGTAAGAATCATGAGAGTAAAAGGAGGAAGGTCTGTGCAACAGCACTGTACAGACTTTCAACTACCTGATATGGACTGCAATTTGTGACCCTAGTTATCATTATTATTGATAGGACTATATTATTTTTCCTTTTAGGAATTATTTTTGCATGTTTAAAAGCCTACCAGATCAGCCTGCTGTCAGATCTAGTCTAACACCAGAATTCTAATATAAATTTACTGAATACTCTTTTCTTTTAAAAAGAAAACCAAATCCTAGGTGCAAACCCAGCCAAGGTGACCACAAACTAGGTGAAAAACAAAGCTGAAAAAATGTGAATGCAGTTAGTACAGAGAAAGTAAATGTGTAAAAGCATGTTTTAAAGTTCTTTCTTGGTCTTAATTCACCTTGTTTACCCCCTTATCTTAAAGGTCAGCTATTTTTTTAAACAGGGGTAGGATGCATTCATTGGGTAAAACATGCCAAAACTAAATATATCAGGGGTTTTTTTGACTACAGGGTTTGAGGACTTTCTGTTACCTGGTTGTCTGCAGTGGTTGGGACTTCCTTGTATTGCAAACTAATTACTATCAACTTGTTTACCTTTCACCTCTAAGGCAATCCATACTCAGCAAAGAATTCATGCCCCAACACCAGCAGATATTCAAAATTTCAAGGCAAATGGACACTGTGCCATTCAACCAACTTTATCAACAGTGGACAACTTGAGTTTGTAATCAGTAGCATGTCATTTATGGCTGCATAAGCTGGAAATGTCTTCCTTTGTGAACTTACAAATGTTAATTGCAATCAAAAAATATCTGCTTTTGTGAGTTACAGGGGTACCTAAAGTTAACATTGGTAAACAGCAGACTTATTTATATTACATTATAGTCTAATATAAGCACAAAGAAATGAGTTTGGAGATCTTGGAGTGATTCACTGCTAGGTATTTATTCACGATTCATAACTCTGCCAAAGAACAGAATAGTACTGGGGCATGAGATACACTAGCAGTTCTCTCACAGAAAGCTTGTACTTTCCTTAGTATCCAGCTGTCCCACTCTGGTGCTATCTGCATGGGAAATATTTAATGCCAGTGAAACTGAAAGATTGAGTTTGTTTTCATGGAGGTTTACAGACCTACCAGAGCTTCATTAGAGCACCATACACCTAAAGTGAAGCATCCTTCCTGTGTGAATCCCAGAACAAAGCATGCGTTTCCATGACAAAGGTGAATCCAGCATCAGAAACATTAAGAAACATATTCTACCTCAAACACATTCACTCAATCTTATTTAAATACAGCAAGAGAACCAAAATTGTTTCTTCTAAAGCTGTAGACAACATGGGCTCTTTGGAAAACTTGTTACATCTATTTGACCTGTTTGGTGCTAGGATAACAACACTGTCCAAGTACAGTCCAAAATGTTTGCTCCTAAAGAACTCAGATAATACAATGTACCACAACTCTGCTAAGCCTGTAATTAAAAAACAAAAATCACCACCACATCTGTCAGTTAACTAGTCTCCCAATGAAACAAATACCAACACCACATTGCTAGATACTTTAGTTTTCAAGAAAACAAGAAGGATGTCTCCATTCAACAGACTCTGTTCTCCTATTAGCAAGAACCAACAAATGCTAACAAAAATTTCATTCAAATGCACTTGAAGATTTCATTGTATTATCTTTCTTATAAACATAAGTAATATTGTTTGTCTCAATTCAACTTTGGATGTAATATAAAGCAGATTTTCCAGTTGTGAGGAAAAGTGGAATTGAGTTCATGCTACATTTTGTCTAACTAGCATTTACCCACAAAACCAATTTTTCATGTTAGGAATTTTCTTCTAAATCAAGTAATCCAATGAGCAACAAAGACAAATACATGTAATGTGCAAAAACATTGCCCCAATTACGACAGTAAAACACATACCAGACTTCAAACACTCTGAGAAATAAACCACTGTGTTTCTGAGAGCCAAACACAGAGGTATGTTAAGTGAATAATAAAAACACACTTCTGTGTACTAATTGGATAATGACATATATTGCTTTGACTGTCAGTTACCACTGTGCCTTTAAAAGTTCCTTTTGTTAAGCATGTAATTTCACTGTTAAAAATGAATAAAAACCTCTGCAACTGCCTTGAGACAGCCTTGCATATGCTAGAGATCTAACTCCAGCATTACTTAGAAAATAATCTCCATTGGAAGTCATTGCACTTTGCATTCTCCTTTATATCTGCCCTTGGGTACATTCTGGTTTGGTTTTTAAAAAAAACTTTTCTGAAGCCTTGGGAAAGTTTATAAGGAGAGCAACCCACCTGGTATCAATCCATTCCTTATTTTGGTTCAAAAGAGAGAGATTTGCAGAGCCTGGATTACAAATCCTTTCCCTGTCAGAAAACCCTGTGCAGAGCTGCCTCCGGTCTGCCACCAAGGCACAGTCTGTCCTCTAGTCCTCCCTGCAACTGAAATGCACAAGTAATGGCACAGTTTTGCCCTGTTATCATGGCTCACACTGTGTCTCCCCAGGCACTCTGAAGAGTGGTCTTAGTATTACTCCTGACACCCAGGCAGGGAGACCAGTCAAAATAAAACTAAATCCTGAGGCAACCTCTCACCCCAGTGGTGGTGAGACTGATCAAGCCTGCATCTTTACACAGAAACAGAGCCCACATCAGCATTTTTGCATGTCTGTGCCTGCATGCTATTTTCTTTATCATCACCCAGATCTCGAGATTACCAAAGCTATCAACAATTTAAAAGCATACAGTGTTGGAGAGGAGGAGGGAGGTAATTTCAGGTACTCAGGCAGAAGTTCACCCTCCACTCCCTGCAAGCTGAGGCAAAGAAAGAGTCACTGCAGACAGGACATGCTCCCAGAGTTTGCTGCCAGCCTCTCGCCTTTGCTTACACAACCTATTTGGGGAGCATCCTCCACCCATACCCAAACCTTTTGCATCGAGTCACAAAACACAGATGCGACGACAAGATGCACCCCAAAAGGCCAACGAGCACCAGTGCCAGATCCTGTCTCCGAAGGATCACCCAGCCAGTCGGGAAAAGACCACCGAACCCCCAAGGAAACATCTCCATGAGCACCTCACGGTGCGCTTGGAAATCCTCGCTCTTTCCCCCCCTCGCGTCCTCCTCCAGCCCCCGCTCAGCTCCAAAGTGACTTGAGCCCAGCCTGTCCTCCCAGGGGCCGGGAGCCTATCTCCCCAGCGGCGCTTGGAAAATCCCCAGCCAAGTTGTCCCACCGCGCTCTCAGCAGCCCCGCTGCAACGCCTTTAACCTTACCCTGAGGAGAGGGCAGGCAGCCTACCTCCCCGTGCTCGGCAGTCCGGTTGCGTGCAGGGCGCAGAGTGATGGAGAGCAGGGAACTCTTCAGTGATAATCAGCGCTGAGAGGCTGCTCCTGTGAATAGTGTACATCCTGTAGCAGCAGGCTCTGTTTCTAGCAGCTGGCAGCAGCCTTCGCGGGAGCAGTGATGAGCACAGCTTGAGATCTTCCACAATTAACCAAATATTGTATAGCGGCAACAAATCAACAACTCCAGCCCGGCTTGCAAATAAAAGCAAAGTACAATTTCAGACGGGAGCTGAAAGCTTAAGTCACCGAATGCTACATTTCTTCTTCAAGATTATTCCAGCAAGCTCCTTCTGCTATTTTTACTGTACCATAATGCACTAGGTCTGGCTTTTACCCTATTGAAAGAACATGAATATATTATTATCCACACAAAAGAGCAGGTTATTGTTTATGAATTACCAGCCTTCCCAGCAACAAAGGCTATTTTCATAAGAAAACTCAATTTCATTTTAGCTCCAATTTGATTACCAGCTGAAGAAAAGCAGCCCTGCGCCTAAACCTCAAAGGATTTTTATTCATACCATTGAATGGGCTTTATTGCTTCCTTTTCAAAACTGATGTAGAAAGCTTTTAGAGTAAAACATTGACAAAAAATTATTGCGCTGCTATTTTGTGCAATAACAGAGCTGAAGAGGGGCAATGATTTCTCAGTCATCCTTCACTGTACTTCAGAACAGTAAAGGCTGGAATTAATGACAGACCATAGAGAGGAGCTAAGCCAAGGTCTTACAATGCATGTCAAATCTAAATGATCACTATACATTGAAAAGACCCAAAAAAGCCTGCAGCTGATTGATTCATGGCTTTCACAAGAAAGACAGGCTTGAAGAGTTTATTGCACCACAATTTACTCTGAATTATCATAAAAATGAATGTAGAGGCTGAATGTCACCCCGGCACACTCCAAAAACACACATCCAGGGACAAAGTTCACCCAGGAATTATAGCAGTGCCGTTCATGCTACTATAGTTAAGGGTCTGTCACTTTTGTCCTGTTATAGGGGGTTTTAGCTCAGCTGTAAAGCTGTGCTCCAGAATAAAACTTGGCACAAAGGTCTCATTTTGAGGGAATATAATTTTTTTAAACAAATGGAGGACAAAAAAAAAATAAAACAAAAAAAACAAACCCCAAAGCTTGCTGGCTGTTTTTAAGTTAAACATTTCTAAAAGCAGCTTGCTAATTTCTGAGGCTTTTTAACAATTGTGTAACTCAAGATTAGGTTTAGGATTTGAATAATTTTTTTCTTTAAGAAATAAAAATTAAGCTGTCAGACCATAACAGGCACAAATCTGTTTTGCTGTGTCAGACAAAAAGATTTTAAAATTATTCATTTTTTAAAATGGTTTCTAGAACATGTATTATAGAACAGTGAAATTGAAGTGTTAGCACGTGGACTTTGCCAACGACACCTGGATGCTGCATTATGAAAGCAACCTCTGTACCACTATGATTTGAATTGAGTCTGTCACTAAATTAAGAAGTCTCCCAGCAAATTCACACACAGCAGATCAGAACAACTCAAAGGCAAGACAGTAAAGGCTACTGATTCTGAGACTTTACACAACTACAGCAAAAATGTAACTAGTGCATTTTCATCTTTCAATGATTTAACATCATCTTTTGAAAAGCAAAAGTGGAAAATAAATTGCAGTTGCTACCATAAGTCACATTTGAGGCTCCTTAACTAACAGAAACTTAGTTTCAGGTTACACTGAATTAGTTTTATAAGTAAACAAACAGCTCTTGGCTCATGTTATATTCTTACCTTTTAACTTGTGCATTTTTTAACATTACCTGGCCTCAGCAGAGATTCACATGTAAGGCATTCTTCTCAACCTAATATAGATTTCAGGGGGGAAAGGGTTGTCTTTGGGTGGTGGTCATAACTATAGTATAATCCAAACCTGGAATTGCAGAATAATCCGAGCTTCCTTTCTGTTTCTCTTGCAGAACAGGCATAGCTCATGCTGACGAGCTGAAAGAGTTCAGCTATTGCCAAAGATAAAGGTTCATATCTAGGTGCAAATCCTTTAAAGGTTCACAGAATCACAGAACGTTAGGAGTTGGAAGGGACCTCAAAAGATCATCTAGTCCAACCCCCCCTGCCACAGCGGGATTCCCTAGACCAGTTCACAGAGGAACGTGTCTTGAATCTCTCCAGAGAAGGAGACTCCCCAGCCTCTCAGGGCAGTCTGTTCCAGTGCTCTGGCACACTTACTATGATGAAATTTTTTTTCTTGTATTCACACAGAACCTCCTATGCTTCAGCTTACAACTACTACCTCTTGTCCTGCCACTGGGCTTCACTGAGAAGAGCCTGACCCCATCCTCCCGACACACACCCTTCATATACTTAAAAAGCATAGATGAGGTCACCCCTTAGCCTCCTCTTTTCCAAGCTAAAGAGACCCAGTTCCCTCAGCCTTTCCTCATAAGGAAGATGTTCCACCCACTTCGTCATCTTTGTGGCTCTGTGGTGCTCTGTTTCAAGCTGTTAAAGGGGTTTGGTTCTTGAGTCAGCCAGCAAGTCAGAGTTTCTGGACTGGATGATGAGGCTGCAGAAGTCCTTTGTGAAACACAAGTAAGAAAAAAAATAGAACCTGTTCTAGTACACTTTACTATCTGAAAAGTATCTAGAAAGTTTATAAAAGCAAAAGAAGCCTGCTTCAGTAGCAGACAAAAAGAACTAATTTGGGGATTTTGAGTAAAATACTGCAGAGTTTGGTTTTGTCACAGATGTTTCTCAGTCAGGTAGCTTCCTACAAAATTCAGTGTGTACACAGACCACTTTTAACTCATAGAAACTGAGCACAAAGAGGCATTTTAAAATTCCAGTACAGGGCTATATTTGGTACACAGGTTCATCCTACTCACACCTTCAAATGGTTTGATTATTTCATCTTATTTTTCTACTGTGTTTCAAACTTCTCTAAGGAGTTAGTGGCAATGCCTATCCATTGTCCATTTAAGACACAACCAAATGCTGGCAAACTTATGTGGAACAGGGGAAAAATTTGTGTCCAGACCAAGAGAGTGAAAACAAGAAAAAAGAACAGCATAGATCATGACTCAAATAGTTTTCAAATTCAAAAGTTCTAATTCCAGTGTTTTAATAGCCATAAAACACTGAGAAAGTTGTAGGCTTGCATAGGCATGCCTGAGTAGAGAGAGGAAGGCTACAACCACTTACATTCTGAAACATAGTAGCATTTAGGGAAGGATGCTGTAACAGGTGAAAAATATTTGTCCAGATACAGCAATTCCAGTTCCTATTTGTGGTGAAACCACAAATTCTTCTATTCTTGGCACCATTTCTGTGTGAAAAAGCTACTGAAGATCAGAAAATTACTGAGCATCAAAAAAGATAGCATACCATTGCATAATACATTCAAATGTGTGTGTGTTTGCCTTTGCAGACTATGATAGCAGTCTCTAGATATATCCACACACAAAATCTAGCTGGTTGTGCAGTACCCTGATAACTTGTGTGTATCTATTATATGCAGTCACATGCACATTTTTGTTTATAGCAGATGCTTTCTGAAAATATCTCATCTCTACTGTCATGTTTTTTAAACACAGAAGATCTCACAGACTAGGGAAGTCTGAACAAACAGGCAGTATTTTCATACATTGCCATGCCCTGAAACCCTGAGCTGACACAGAATTTGTACCCTCCTGCCAATTAATGGCTGCACCCTGCCCCTTCTTCCACTCCTTCACACTTGGTATCTTCCTTTGGGACAGGCAGAATTCAGAGCAGGTGTGAAAAGTCCCTTCACAGAAGGCGCCGTGCAAACTAGCAGCAAACAGCCTTTGCAAAGCCCATGCTGCAGAAATGTGGCAATATTGGATGTGGTGCTAAACCAGTGGACAGTTTACTTGTGTAAAAGAGAGATTGGAGGTAGAAAGCTGCCATGGGTTTCAATCCCTCAACATACACAAGAGCAGAGAGATGTGCTTGAATGAAAAGGTCATGGACGTGCGTGCACTAAGAACTGTGCCAGGACCACGGTAAGGAGGGTAAATAGCCCCAAGCTTTGTCCACACTCGTACATTAGAGGGTTGCACAAGGGAAACTGCCAAGCCACCAGTTAAGCTTAACTAATGTTTAAAGCAACTGGACTTGCCTCTACCAGGTCTTCCAAATTTAATTTACACAAGGTTGATACAGAGTCATCCCTCCCATGCCTTAATCCTTTCACAAAATAGGATTGGGATGCCACAAAGTGCACAGAAGAACAATACCAACAGAGGGTTTCTAGTAGACACTACTCTGCCCCAGGCCTCTTCCTGCTCCCTTTTCACCTTTCCACAAGCCTTTGACATAGACCCTTGCAGTGTTTCCCTACTTATCCAGTCTAACTTCAGCAGTAGCCTTAAATTCCTTCCTGTTTTATTCTCCCTTGCAAGTCAAGGCTGTGCTTTGACTCTCCCTGCAGGTCCTGACCCTTCTTTTTCCTTCACTGCCTCTCACTGAAGTGACTGTGATAAGAATGGAGTGCTCTAACACAGGAGAGAGGAGGAATAAGCATCTCTGGGTGCAAATCTGGGATGTGAAAGCCACCCTGTCCTCACCAAAAAAAATAAAATAGCTAAAGTGCCTCACTTGTCAGAACTTGACAAGTAAATTCACTACTTGGCCAATACTGAAACTCTCCTTTTGAAAAAGGAGGTGACCCAGTCCATTTGAAACTCTGAACCAGCCAGTACTAGGCAATACCTGCCCTTTTAAAGATATGCTTGCTGTTTTATCATTGCCTTAAAAGTGTGAGCCAAAGGACTGTCAGCCATAATTCTGCTCTCCTAGATCACAGGTCACCTTGTACTTCAGCACTCAGCAGGTAAGACAAGCCTTAGAGAAGTAAAGTTACACACAAGAGAGCACAGAGGCCTCCTACAGGTAAAGGAGACTGATTTTCAAGTGGAAACTGGACCCCAGTTTGTAACTGGTGCAGAGTAACCAGCTTTTCAATTAGAGTGGAACAGGAAAGCATACATAACCTACCATGCATTTTTACTGAGATAGAGAAGGTCAGATCATGTGAACCTCAACCCACTTTAAGTCTTTTTAAGGACACAGGCAAATGTCTGTTCCTTGGTACAAATCCTTCCTCCCTCACCAGAAAAATATTTACTTTTCTAAATACTCTTTATTAGAAATGCTATTTCAAATCAGAAAGCAAAACTCAGAGAGGTAGCTGGCAGAAAAACCCACACAAAATACTGTAAAAAGAATGTAAAGAAAGACTGGATGCCAGTGGGAGGAATACTGAAAGACAGCAAGGGGGGAAAGGGCAGTGGTGATAAGTGGCTGCCCAAAGTAGATTGCCATGGAAGAAGAGGACTTAGAAACACCAAAAGAGACTAATACTGAGAACAACATACCTAAGCTAGCCAGGAATAGTAGCTAGGTAGTTAAAAATAGCTCCAGACAACAACAAGCTGTTTGGGGTCAGTTTTGTATTTCTGACAGAAAAGGATCCCCAAATGAAATAATCCTCAATAACTGCTTTTATTTGTGACATAAGGCAGGCAGTTATGTCTTGCTTGGCTGGTTCTTCTCACTGTGTGTTAACATATTGAGAAGAGGTATGTTTGGAAAGAAAACCAAAATCAAATTATATTTATTATGGCCCCAACTCTTATTTTTCTTTGGATTATTTTGGAAAGGACAGAAACAGGAATTCTTTTTCTACCAATGTTTCAAAATAAAAGCTAGTTCTCCAAGTGTCACAGGTATTGTTTGTGAGAGGATGCAGTGATATCTAGTGTGGTGCCACTGGAAGGAATTAGCTTTGTTTAGGGTGGTGAGGTCTTGTTTGAAAATGAATAAGGAGAATTAAAAAGAAATGGAAAAGGACACTGATAGCAAAGGTTGAGGGAAACACAAAGGGTCTATTGGACAGCACTTCTATTCTTCTCTGTACTGTGCATTAAGTGCATTATAGTAAAAATGAAGGAAATTTCTTTCCTTCTCTTTAAATTCCTACATTATTGAACTTGAAACCTTTAACTGTGAGCAAAGCTGTGGTTTTCCTTTAATACAATTCTGCTATTGATTTCTTCATGCATTTCATCAGAATGATTCTGACAGTTTAAAAAAAATACATTACCTTGATGAAAGATACAATTTTTCTCATGGAGAAAGGCATTCAAGTAGTTATGTGTGATGTACCAGGCATGTGAATCTTCAGTGATGCTCTGAAGTTAAAAGGAAAAACAGAGGGAAGGGGAAAAGGGAAGAAGGAGGGAAGGGAAGAAGGAGAAAAGAAGATTTGTCTCAGCAAGTGAGAGACTGCAAAATCAGGTCTCACACTGTATCAGAGGGGCTTCATCTTTTGCAAGCAGTATTAAATCTTCTTTTCCAGCCCTTATCCACTCTACTAAATCCTTTTCTGGTCTATAGACCTTTTTTTCCTATCACTTTTCTCTCTCTCCCTTCACTTGGCATTTGTTCATTGCAACATTGCATTAGCTTCCTCTTTATGCAACTTGTGTAGTTTTATCATTGCTAAGGAAGAAAGGTGTATTGTTAATGTGTCTTAATATCCTAGCACAAAAAAGACCAGCTGCTGTTTTACCACCCTAAAAGCATGATGGAAAAAAATTCTTCCCACTTCCCATTTGCACATGTGCTCACTGCAGATATGCTACACATTTAGCACATATTAACAAGACTCCTCTTTCCTGCAGGCAGAAACTCCATGCAACTCACAGACTTCAAGGGCAAGAATAACCATCTAGTTCAACCTTGTGCATTATGGGCACAGAAGGATTTTCCCTGTATGCTTTATTTCGAGCTCAAAAGCCTTTCTTGAACTGGAGTGTATGCCTGAATTCATCTTGAGTTGAAATTTGTGCAATGAAGGGCATTGCTGCCCTTGATAAATTATAACAGTGGTTAATTTTCTATATTGTTAGAGTTTCCTTCATTGTTCACTTACTTTTAATCTGAGTTTGTCTTTCAGCCATTGTGAAGAGACAGACTCTATTCAAGCCTCAGCAGCAAGAAGGTATCTTGATTTTGATCCCATTCTGGGGACAAATTCATCTGAATGAGCAGTGCTGACATCACTCTTTTTTTCCATACTGTGCACATCCTCAACACACTTGAATGAATTACTTGTCACAGATTTACAGAATCATTAAGGTTGGAAGAGACCTCTAAGATCAGCAAGTCCAACTATCAACCTATCACCATCATGCCACTAAACCATGTCCCTAAGTACCACATCTAGATGGTTTTTGAACTCTTCCAGGGACAGTGACTCCACCACTGCCCTGGGCAGCCTGGGCCAAAGCCTAACAACTCTTGCTGGGAAACAATTTTCCTGACATCCAATCTAAATCTGCCCTGGTGCAACTTGAGGCCATTTCCTCTTGTCTCTCACTGGTAACCTGGGAGAAAATACCAGCCCCCTTTCAGGCATTTGTAGAGAGATGCTGCCAGCTGGCCAGACACAGACCTCGAGTATTCTGGTAGAAGTATAGTGTGATATCAGCAAGACCCAACTTTGAGGAGAAATAACTGGAATTTTCACTTTTGCAAAGTTACATTTGCCATGAAGATGACACAGGAAAGGATTCCCTAAGCAACCTTGGCCAGCTGGTCAATCCTCTTCCATGGAGCAGTATAAGAAGTCTTACATGTCCAAATTCCAGGAGCATTAAACTGATGCTCCTAAGAAGAACAAAGTCTGAATATTTTTCTAAGAATATTAAATCCAGTTATCATTTTCCATACCTATTCTCAGGAAAAGAGCAGCTGTGTGGATGAGCACCACTCTGCTGGGGGCCTGGAGCAACACTTCTCATTTCCATTCTGAGATACTCACATAGCTTTGTAATTGTATTACTAGCAAAAATATCTTTGACCTGTCCCACTCTGCATACAAAACACAACCCATAGCACCTAGAGTCTATGCAGTTGTTGCATGAGGAGAAACTGGAACACAGCACTGCAGGCCAAACCAGCTAGACAACAACATAGATCTGAAGTTGCCATTTCCCTTGCTGCAATGCAGAAAGTTTAAACAATGCCTTTCCATTTTTTTTGTTTTACAGCTGCACAGGTAAGTGTTCCATCTTGGGACACATACTAAAAGCTCCCATAAAGGAGATCAGCAAGACAACAGCAAGCAGGCATCCTAAATTAAGAACTCCCAAGGATTGAACATCCTGCCTCGGCCCCTCCGAGGGTTGGCCCAGCAGAGTGGCCAGTCCTAATGTCAGGGCATGGAGCCCACCATGGGGAGTCACTGAGAGCAGCAATCCACAGCAGCTTCCCAGCTAAGGGCAGTTGCTGTCTAGGGTTGGGACATATTATGGGATGCAAGGAAAAAGCAGTTTGGGATTATCCAGGAATCTTAGAGCAGGAATCAAAGATAAAGAAGGGAGGCATCTAGATGATTTGGGGAGGAATAATGTGGGAAAAGGGGGATAAGCAGATAAAATGGGACTGATGCATGTAAATAGGAAGCTGATCAGTACACTTGCCTGTCTATGTGGTTTGCCTGAACAGTGCCATCTGTCCCATTCCCTAATAACTTTCCTTTCTCCTTTCCTGGGAGAGGGCTGTTTTCTGTGCATATGTGTGTTATGGGGTCTGAGCTTAGCTGCCAGAGTGGGACCTCAGGCAAGCCCATGAGTCCAGCCTCGCTAGTGGGTGGGCCTATGGGCATGCAGTTGCAGCATCCTCATCTCTCTTAGGCTGTTGAGGTGCTTCAGGCACTGAGATTCCCCTGCAGGCTGTGGAGAAGAACAGCATGAGGCATGTTGTCCCCCCAGAGCCCATGGAGATTTACAGTGGAGCAGACATTCACCTGCAGCCCATGGATGACCCCACACCAGAGCAGGTGGATGCCTAAAGGAGGCTGTGACCCCCAAGGGAAGCCCACACTGGAGCAGGCTCCTGGCAGGACCTGTGGACCCATGGAGAGAGGAGTCCATGCTGAAGCAGGCTTGCTGGCAGGACTTGTGACCCATATTGGAGCAGTCTGTTCCTGAAGGACTGCACCCTATGGAGAGGACCCACTCTGAAGCAGTTTGTGATGAACTGCAGCCTGTGGGAAGGACTCACATTGGAAAAGTTCATGGAAGACTATGCCTTTTGGAGAGGATCTCAGGCCAGAGCAAAGGAGGAGTGTGAGGAGGAAGAAGTGGCAGAGACTAGGTGTGATGAACTGACCACAAGTCCCATTCCCCACACTCCTCTGCTGTTTAGGGAGTGGAAGGTAGAGAGAATTGGGAGTGAAGCTGAGCCCAGGAAGAAAGAAGAGATAGGGGAAAGGTGTTTTTAAGATTTTATTTCTCATTACCCTGCTCTGACTTGATTGTTAACAAATTAAACTAATCTCCCCAAGTCTAGTCTGTTTTGTCCAGGATGGTATTCACAGAGTGATCTCTCTCTGTCCTTATCTCTGCCCACAAGCCTTTGTTTTATTTCCTCTTTCCTGCCCATCTGAGGAGAGGGAGTGATCGAGTGTCTTTGGTGGACATCTGGCATCCAATCAAAGTCAAAACCCACCACATACACTCACTTAATATGTCCAGGTAGGGCAAAACATAAGGGCTAAGTCTCCCACAGTAACAGTGACCAGATAGTCATGTGTGTTACTAGATGGGAGACAGAGTACTTTTGTCCAAATGCGAATATTGGAGCTCCCCAAAGTGCTTAGTGTAATGCACCATACTGGAGCTATGTGTGCTGGTTAACACTCCCCAAACCTTCTTTTTCTGTTCCGCAGACCCTTCCTGGACTACATATTCACTGACACCAACAGTGATGGCTGAAACAGGTCCTGACCCAGTTCCACACCTTACCTTTTCTCTGCCTGCAGGAGAACATCAAGCCAGAAGTGCTTCTGCTTTATTAAGTTGCCAAGCAAGGAAAACAGAGCCTTAGACAGGACAGACCAAACTCTGAAATACAAATTGCATCACATTAGTCTGGGATGTCCTGGCTTGATCTATACCAAATGGAAGGTATCCTGTAAAGAAAGCTAAGAAGGAAGAACAGAAAGGATGGAAAGCACAAGTCACAATAGGAACATTTGCTTCAGTCTTAGCTACGCAAGAATACAGTCACTGGCAGGAAGAATGTAAGCAGAATAAGACCATGAGTATGAATACCACTGTGTCTGAAGAAGTAAGCTTCTGCTCTTGTTATGAGCAGCCTTGGAAAAACAAACTCAGAACTGTCTTACTATGCCCTTTAAAACTGTTGTTATCAATTGTTACAACATAACTCTTACAGAAATCTCAGATACAGCATGCTGAAATGACCCAGGATTACTGCAGTGTTAACTTCAGGGATGCTCTTTAGTCCCAAGGAGACAAAAGGAAGACAAAACAACAAAACAGAGCAAAAGTCCATTCAGAAAAATATCCTGTTTCTGATGTTATCCAATAGCTGGAAATGTTTGGTCCCAGGATATCCTCCCCATCTCATTGAGGAGCACAAGGATTCCCCAAAAGAAGGGTCAAAGTCAAATAACTATATTCAATAAGCCAGTAACAGGTCTGTCCTTGAACTTCTCCACACCTTTTTAAAGAAAACTGGAAATTTTGGGTTACTGCACCCTGTGACAAAGTGCTACATGATTTAATTGTACATCATGTTTGCTCTAAAGGCCTGCTGTTGATGTAGCTATGCACTCTATAGCCCTTCTTTTGTGCAAAATAGTGAACAATAGTTGCCTTGGTATCTTTCTGGACATCTGTAATTTCACAGTCTTCCATCCCAGTTCAGTTGGAGGTGCCTATCTCTAAACATGTTATACATGAAACCTAGAAAACTGGTTGGACACTGACATCTGATTTAAGCTTATTAAAATTAAAGAGGATGAATCTTAATTTTTCCTGTCCTGAAAAATTTTGTCTTAATTTGGCTCCTATTTGAACACTATTAAATTTCATAACTTTGTTGCATTACATCCAGCCAATGAATCCTTTTACTTTTGTGACAGCACTGGAAATTAAGACAAGATGTGATACCTACAAGCTGCTGTGCATTGTATGAAGCACTTCTTTTCCCTACTATATTGTATGTACAAATGTATGCATTCAGCACAGAAACATGAGATCTTTCTCATAACCATAATACCAGAAAAGACTATATTAAAAAACCCCACACATAGCTTACAGTGTAATATATCCTTGATGGAGATTCAAACTGAAGAGCAAATTTCCTTTGACATCCATTTAGAGTATAAAAAAAGACCAAGTTAGATCAACAGCTGACAAGCACCACTGTGTCTGGTTAAATAAGAATGCATAAGCTCCATGTCATCTTTACTCAATATAAGCATTCTTACAGTCAACAACAATTCAGCAATTCATCCACAGATGAACTTCACTGCAGAGCAGAGGGCACAGGGGTTTTATAGTGGGGGCATTCCTGTTTCACAAGGATGAACCAGCACAGGGCTCTTGGCCCCTGCAGGGTAAGGCAGAACACATTGTTCAACACCACTGTTCCTTTTGGAGTACCCAAGCTGAACTGGGAGTCTCCAAGCAGTGATCCAAACAGCTCCAAAGCAGTCCCTCAAGGCAGAATTCCTTGCTGTAGGTTTTCATGCTGGGCTGTTCTCCCAGTGTGTGTGTTGCACTGGTTTGTTCCTTGAAGACCAAGCCCTTTAAAGGCATGTACAGTAGCTGATAGATCTCCAGCTTTATTAGGCACCAGCTAACCAGCTATCTGCTTGAAGTGGGCAACTTCACAAGGAACTTGGCATTCAAGCTGGGAGGTACCAAGTAAATCTCCAGATTCAGGATGCAACATTAGCCAGGAATGCCTTACACCTGCCTTTCAGTCTGTATGTCCCTGTGCTCTTCTGAAACCTTTAGTTACATGGGTACCTCAGAAAATATTGGGCTTTTGAGTGTATTTGCTCCACAGAAGCAAAAGGCCATCACTGATGATCTCTAAGGAGTGATGAGACATTCTGCTGGCTGAAAAAAACCCAAACTGATTAAACCTAAAAACTCATCCATGAAAATAGAGGTTTGCAATAAAAATATGAAGTCTGGTACAAATGGAGAGTGAATGAGCATGTCTGGGGGTGGAAGCATCAGAAGGAAAACCAGAAGCAGGGCTGGAAGAATGGCAGGTGTCCACAGCCCCCAGGGTTAGCAGATCTGCAAGTTCCCAGCACCTAGATACACAGCTTCCCAGAACACCCAGATGAAGGAAGCACCCAGACTTAAAGAACACTCTGCATTAAGAGAAGATGACAAAAAGATAATGGACAGCACTAAAGTGTTAGGAAACAGAGGTAAAGAGCTAAAGTGGAACAAATCTTTAGCTTTGCTACAGCATCTCGTGGACTCTGGAGACACCAGCACAACCTTTGGGTTGGACTTCAGCTCCTCTCTCCCGTGGAGGCTCTGGAAGTACTGAAGGTCCTTTAGTCCCCTTGCCTGTGCACTTCAGGCCACATCTCCTCCTAGGAAAATGGTGAAGTGATGGATGAAACTATTGACAAAGCCAGTCTGTCCCATGAGGGGAAGCACATACCTCATGGAGACATAAATGACTCTTGACTGACAAATGCACAGCTACCAAGTCTCCCATTTTGGAGTTCAATTGCTGAGAATCTGGTAGCTCTTCAGAGTATTCACAGTAGATCTGCCAACTGTTGTTAATGAATTTAGAAGAATTGGATGCTTTATACTTGGGAGGATACAAAATTATTCTTGATCACCAAGAACTGACTCCCTGAGAGATGAAACTTTGTCACTGTTGCTCTCAGGGAAGGACAGTTGGTAGCAACTGCCATTGCTCTCTAGCTACTTGCAAGCATCACACAATTCCTGCTCTGCAATTCCCCAGGAGCCAGTTAAGTGCATTTGTGTACCTAGGTTGTATTTCAACTGAGAAGTGCTACATGCACAGGCTAATGGGAAAATAGTCCCTGAGCCTTCAAGTATATTACCTGTGACAAATTAATCCTTGAATGTAGGTATACATTTATATAATATTTGCCTAAGAGTTGCTCTGAAATTCTCTCTGAATAATACACAATTAGATTTAAATGTTTTCCTTTCATGAGCATATTTTCCAAATTTGCTCTGATAATTCATTCCAGAGCTGCATTTCAACTGGTTTGTAAAATTTTACTAACTCACAAAGATGTAATTTGCATGGAAATGAAACACAGACAAAAATGCCCAAGAAAAGAGATTTAAACTAAGTATAGCATCACAAACAATTTCTTTCATAGGTACTTTGAAGTGCAGTTGGAAACAGTCATTTAAAAGAATACTCTCAAAAAGAACATGCTGTACCAAGAAATGGTATATTATAAACCCAATTCAAACAGCCACATCTAAATTCCACATTCATATGGATTGAATGATTGACTGATTATTACTGGCATTTATTTCCCAGAAAGAGGGCAGCTTAGTAAAAGTGTATTATTCAGTCAGTGGTGTGCTATGATGGATAAAGAGGTGGAAATCACAAACATTTAAACCCAAAAAAAGGAAGAAGGCAAGGAAAGGAATGAAAAAGAGGGAAGGGAATTCATTGCTAAGTGATCATCTTTTAGGTTAGCCTATTGATGGTCTGCTCTTGCAACCAGACTCAGAATCACAGCTTGACTTTACAGTCTAAAACAGGAGGAGAAGCTACAATTGATTCTAGTCCATAAGAAGATATCACACCAGTCCTTGAGGAACCAAAGGGTACAAGTATCAGGGTTTTTAAAGTGTACTTCAGGGTTTAAAAAGTAGTACATGGAAAACTGCACCTGGGACAGAAATTGTGAATGACTTTTGGGCAAAGAAAGAGCAACTGCTCATTCTTCTACTTTCTGCCTATTTTATAGCTGCTCCTATTGGGCTGTATTTTCCTGGCAAGACAAGTCTTTGTTGATTAAATCTTGCATAGGCTCTCTAAAAGCAAATAAAATTAGAACAAACATACATGTCAGGGAGCTGGTGTGCACACCTTTGTACTGTATCATGTAAGCTAAAGGCAACCTTCAAACAAGGCTTTAAAATTAGCTTTCTCCACATGCAAAATTCTCTAGCTCACTTGACAGGTGAATCCAGAACTTGAGCTGTGATCCTTCAGGTGCTTCAGACCACCATCACTGATTGCTGCTCCTGTCTGCCCACAAAGTCTGTAGGGAAGTAAGCCAAGTCCCTCAGCCAAGCTACATCTTCACATCACCTGATCTTCACACAAGCTGCCACTAACAGCCACAGCCAGAGAACTGAAGCGCTTGACCATCACCCTTCCTATTGATCCTTTCTTTCTCGTGAGCTCAACAGCAACCCAGGTGCTGGAATTCAAGTCCCTGCAAAGATCCATCATCCCTCTGCTACTTGCCCTCCTGCCTGTGTACTCTGAAGCCCAGAGCTGAAGCACACACGACAAGGGGACAAGATTCACACTTGTGCTAGCCTCTCTCTTACACACACAAACAGCACTGTTTCACCCCAGCTGAAACCATGCTCTGCAATAGGGCTTCAGGGCTTTCTTCCTAGGAGTATGCTATCCTGATTTATTTGCACATTTTAGATCTGTCCTGCTCTAAATAAGTAAAACAATAAATAGAAATGATTGCTCAGAAATCAGCTACAGTGGTAGACAGAGAGAAAGCAGCTTGCTGACTTTAAAATTCACACTAGTAGAAGCTTAGCATGAAGAAATACAAGATTTGGACCACAAGTATGTAGTTCTCCATCACACCGAGCAAGCTCAATTGCTGAGAAACATCTTTGAGTAGAATTCATCACACACTGCTTTAGTTCAACCTGTTCTTAAAACAGAAGGAAAACAACCTATTTCCTTCTAGAACAACAACAACAAAAATAGAATGTTTATTTTGACCTGAGTGAATTCTTATTTTTAACCTAAGGTTTCCAGATAGAAAGCAATCCTCTTACACATACAAGGCAGTTTCTGAACAGCAAGCACTGTTCTCTTCCCAGACCTCAAATTATATCTAAACCATGCTGACAAATTAGAGTAACTGAATAACCTGCAAAGTGCACTTCAAATCAGCCCAGGCGTTTGCACAGTTCAAAGAATCATTCTGAAAGAAGTGTTGTGGCTTATTATTGTGGGCTGCAGAGTCTAGCGCCTAGCAGAGGGGAAACTGACCTCGGCCGAGGTCAGTTTCCCCTCTGCTAGGCGCTAGACTCTGCAGCCCACAATAGTATGCCACAAAGGATGGAGACCATTTACTCTACTTGCTCCTTCAGTGATTTCTCACCCAATGCTCATACAAAAGAGCTTCCTGTTACCTCTGGTTACCTGAACAATGCTTTCTAAAAGAAAAAAAAAAAATCCTTCATCCTATATAAAATCCTTTCCTAAAAATGGCATCTTGCTAGGATAACGTTCAGGAGAACATGTTCTAATGTCAAAACAAAAAGTTACAGAAGGGAGGAAAAAGCAGTATTCACCTCTGTCTTTCCTGTTTCCTCAGTCTTTAGTTTTGAAAAGAAATGCTTGTGTTTAAAAAGAGACATTTCTCCTGGTGAGAGAATGGAGGTGGGAGAGGTAAGGATGGCAGAAACTGATACAATCAGCAAATTCATGGTCTAGGAATCAGATGTTGAGGAGTATTTGGTATATTTTTGCATCTTGTCCTCTTCAAATTTGTTCCAGCTCTTTTACTAAAGCCTTGACAATATTGCCAGTTACATACATTGGAATTAGGTCTTTAAAATCTCATCCTCTTCACATAAAGACACATCCTGAGAAGTGCTGGGCAGCCATCTCTGCCCTCCCAAACTATCAGGAGTAAACAGAGCAAAACCCATGTCCACACATGAGACCAATGCAACCTGCTGATGACAAAGCAAGAAGAAAGAGCTACAGATTCCTCAGCAAGCTGATGTTTCAGTACACTAAATGGTCCAATTTTAAACATGACACCCCTTGCATAGCTAAGGGTCTCTTCAGTTGGACCCCTCCTCCCTCTTCCCAGAGAGCCAAGTTTGGCATGTTCCACACTGGAGGTTTCTCTCTGCCTTCCATTCTATAATGCTCCACACCTGGACTGCCCCTTAATTGATAATGTAATTATCAGCATAGTCATATTACTTCACCCTAAGCATTTTCCACCATTTATCACAATGTTGATCTTTATTTTAAATATAAATCAGGCAATCATTTATGTCTTTTATGTTCTTTGTATTTATTCAAGAATATTTAACTGTAGACAAAAGGTGACTTATTCATTATTCATCCCGAACAAGGCAAGTATGGCAATTTGAAAAGCCTGACATTTGAGCTTTTTGCCAACACTAGCAAAATTATATCCTTCCCATTGTAAATCAATGAAGTAGAATCATTGTGCACAAAAGAACTAAATTGCCTTGTCACTTTAATAAGGCCACCTTATATACAACCTTCAGCCAATGCCATTGTGCAGAAAAAGGGTGCATCCTTTGCCTCAGCTGCCTCAGATCTCAGTAGGCTTTCCAATTAAATGAACATCCTCTTAGTCTTTCACTCCCCTCCACTCTTTCTCTTCTTTGAGAGGGGATGTCAGAATGTCATAGGCATAACTTGCTATCAGTGGCATGCACACATCAATGTGAATTAACTTCCTCCAACTCCTGCTTTCTTTTGGCAGCTGCTTTAACTTGTTTGTCAATTCCAAAATAATGCAACTCCAAGAAAAGGGAATTTTTTTGTTGTTGTTGTTTTTGATTTTTAAATTGTTTACTGGGCTTGGATGAAAGCTGCAAATAGCTATCTGAGAAACAAGGAAACTAGACAAATGTGAGAATCCTTCGCCAGCAATGTAGCTAATGTAAAATGGCAAAGAAACAAGGTGTCCAATCAAGCAGAACACAAGTGGCGTGTGCCAGAGAGAGAACAACTTTGTGTGTTCTCACTTCACAGGCTAGGACCCTATTATTACAATCAGACCTGATTTTTCCCATCTAACACCCCTTGGATGCATTTTACTCAGAGTAGAACCCTTTAACCAGCCATTTCCAGGCTTTCAAATGACTATCCAGAAGAGCTGTTTCATAATTCAACAACAGACTGCTGTCTGTAAGCCATCATACCCCTGCTCCTTCCTTTCACTCATAGGATGCAGAGGTTGAAAGCATAACTTCAGCCTGGATTTTTCTCATAACTGGGGACATGATAACAATGAAATAAGGCAACAAGAGCAAATCTTGATATTTCAGAACATACTCAAAAGTCTGCAGCTTTACAATTGTTTTGGAGTCTCAATATTTTGTCCTCTTTTGATAGGTAACTGAAAGGTGCATGGTAAAGAATAAACCTAAGCAAGCATAGGAAAAACAACAACACACCTGATGTTAATATTTTGAGTTTAGTCAGAAAATGTTCATAACAAATGACCTTTTTCTGAAGGGTATTTAAAGGAGATCAAGCAATTTTCTGTAAATGTGGTTACCATAGTGATTTGCCCTCTAAAAAGACCAGGGGGAAAAAAAAAAAAAGAAAAGATGATGTACATCTGTAATCAAGCAGCTACTGCAACAACAAATGGTCTGATAAAGCAACACTTTCAGTTTAATTCCAAGTCAGAAAGATACTGCCTTTGAAGTTAAGTATAAAAGAGTATTTATGGGTGGAAAATAGGTCCTCTAGTAACTATTACAGAACATTTGTGAATGACTCAGAAGGGATTTTCTTTGAAAAATACATTGGTGCAAAATAGATCTTTTTTTCTTAGAAACTACTTCATCATCTGTACTGTACTGAGCCATTCAGAAAAAGAGCTCAGCAAGCACCTTGGGATGGCAAATAGGAACTTCTGCCTCCCTTCCTCACTGGCTCTTGCCTTTTCTGGAGCATACCTGGAAAATAAGCAGTTAAAACAAGTGTGATGGTTTTAAACATCTCTGCAACCAGACATACAAACTAACACTGCTGCTGATACACCCCAGAATCCCATTGGCCCTCCTGGCCACAAGAACACAATCACATTATTTTCTTTTCCAGCTATCATTTACTTGACTTTAAAAACAACAATTTCTTTGGATAAATGTTCCAATCTCTATAGCTTATCAAGTCAGGTGTTAATGACCAGTTAATAATGAAAGAATATCAAGCTGCCAATGTTGCCATAATCACAGACTCACACAGAATCATAGAATATTAGGAGTTGGAAGGGACCTCAAAAGATCATCTAGTCCAACCCCCCTGCCACAGCAGGATTCCCTAGACTTGGCTTAGATCTGATACTACTTTAAGTTTGTCTGGAGATTTTCATTGTTTGGATGTCAAAATACATTTGATGAAAGTCTATCATTGGAATGATTGCTAAAGTATCTAAAGTATTCTAGGAAATGAATATTGATTATGGATTTATGGTCAACCACAAAACCAGTCCCAGTCATTTTTGGTTTAATTCCTGGAGAAACCTTTTTTCAGTAAAGTATCACCTTTTTCAATTTCCAGGGAAGCTCTTCACACATAGACACAGCAAGCAACACTTCATAGGCATCTTTGGGCAGAAACTAATAAAAGATTACTTTTAAAACTAAAACTTCTGTCAGGAAGGACAAAGGTGAAATTCATCAATGCAAGTCAAGTAACTTCTTCAGACTCCTACTGGAAGGCCAAGAAAGCCTTTCCAGAAATGCTTGAATTTACAACATCTTACCTTGCACCCATCCTGTAATGACCCTACCCAACCCTCAATTCTCCCAGTCATTCTACAAGCATTAGTAGCTTGCAACATCCAAGAAGAGTTTAGTTTTAGGTCAAAATCAACCATCTCCTGTTGTTCCACCTTCACAGTCTCTCCAAAACTACTCTAGGCCAGCTGGGATCAGTAGCACAGTCCTGTGGTCAGGTTCACACAGTCAGCCCTTCAGAACACAATAGAATAGATTCTATTAGCATTGCTCTAACTGAAGCCATCTGAGGAAACAGTCTGGGGAAGATTCAATTCCAGATTGAAATGAGTAAGTTCAGGTGTCTGTGTGTGCTGCACCTCTGAGATCCCATTGCAGCTGACTGAGATCTAGTCAACTTAGTCCCAACTATTTACCCTAAAGCAGTTGCCAAAGTATGGGTAACTGGTGGAGACCCAGCATGCAAGGAACAGTACTGGAGCCCCAGAAACAGCACAATTTGCTTTTCTAGGAGGAATTTGGTATTTGAAATAGGCTCTTAAACCTAATCTCTCTTTAACAGCCATGTCAGGGAGGAAGAAGCATCTCACATGAAAAGTTATTTACAAACCAGGAATGTGAAAAGTCAGTTTCTGCAGTGGTTCATAGAATGAAAAGAAAAAAACACAGGAGAAAGATAAACCTTGAACTGCTAATATTTAAAGAGCATAATGTGTACAATAAATAGGAATATTGAAAATGAGACTATGAACAAAAAGGAAGATAAAATCAGTCCTGTTATGACATCAATTTACAGGGTTTTAATTTAGTCTGTGTCTGTCAAATAAAGAAGAAAAAAAATCCTATTTGCCTCCAATACCCACAAAAAAAAAAAAGACAGAGAGCCTCTTTTTTCCTTTTTATTTCTAACTAAGTTTAGTCTCATTAATTGTTATTGCAGATCTCTAGGGCTTATTGGAAAAAGAAACAAAAAGAACTGCTGAAAGAATTCAGGAGCTTTGGGTTTTTGTTTTGAAAAAGGAAAAGGGGGAGGGCAGGAAGAACCTTCAGGAGACCTGAAGAAAGAGTGCCAACACAGGAAGCAGCATGGGAGAAGACACCAAAACTTCACCATACCCCAGAACCACATCTGAGACCACAAGAACCACAAAATCCCACTAAAGAATAAGAGTATCTGGCCATCACTCCAAAACTAAACTCAAAAGGTGCAGGAACAGGGACTGAAGTGCAACCCAGCCCTCTACTTCTATTTCTCCTTACAAGCCTGGACCATATACAATATTGTAAGGTCACCCTTCTTGGTCAACACAAAACAGACTCAGCAGGCTGGAAGAGCAGATGTTCTCCCAGGAAAAAAAAAAGGCACCATATCAAAATTGTGTGTCTGACTTGAAGGCATGAGAGATACCATCAAATGTGGCTTGGCCTCTCTTGACATTCCATCAAGGTAAGGTTTCTGGGGAAAGATCTTTTATAACACCATCTGATGTATATGGAAAAGAAACAGAAGAGCTTTTAGGCACACAAACCTCTCTTCAGGTCTGGAGCAGCAGCACAGATCCAGCTAAAGACTGAATGAGCACAACATCTGTGAGTTTAAATTAAGGATGTTCATTCAATAGTTGAAAGCAGTTGATACCCATGGAGTAGAGGGAAGCTGTTGGCAAAATTGGAAGCCTACAGCAAAGGAGTGGGAAAAAAGAGGTAAATATTGCCTGTGGAAGGTAGAAACCATAACAGCAGCACAATGCAGCAAAAATTACAGTGTGGAGAAGCCCAGTATTGTTGTCTGTGCTTGGTTCACGTTGTGTAACAGGAAGAACAATGTCAGTCACTGCTGAGTCACAAGCAAACAGCAGAACACCCAGAATCACAGAATATTCAGAGCTGGAAAGCACCCACAAAGATCATCTAGTCCAGCTCCTGGCCCTGCACAGGACACTCCAAGAATCACATCATGTGTATGACAGCACTGTCCAAATGTTTCTTGAACTCTGTCAGGCTTGGTGCTGTGACCACCTGGGGTCCCTCCCTGGGGAGGCTGTTCCACCCAGCCTTGCCACAGCCCAACAGCTCACACCCCCAAGCATTTCCAACACCACAGAAGGTGTTATAACCAAGTACACTCCTTTCCAGGAATTCTCCAAAATCTTTGCTGGAATAAATATCCAACTCACTCCATATTGGTTTGGATGGCTGTCTTCAGGCAAGACCTGGGCTGAAGACTAACTGCACCTGACCCTCCATCAGCTGCAAATAAAGAGCAAAGCTAGACAGAGAATTTGTCTCCACACTGACATGGGAGGCAATGGTAAAGCATCAGCTCTGATCTTCTACCATTCAAGTCTGGCATTGAGAGCTGGGAACATTGTGCCCATGTCCTGTGGCCTGGCAAGGATGTATTGGACTGACCTTCCTCTATGTAGCTTTAAAATCCAACTCATAGCTTATATAAATGTGAACAAGCTTAGCCCACCACAAATAGCAGCAAAGCAAGCCACAGCATTGCTACATTACCAGGCAGCAAGAAGAAAAAGAAGTCTGGGAGGGTGTCAGTTTGAGATTCAATCACCTGAATGAGGTGCTGACATGAGCTGGGTGCCTAAGCTCCCATTACAGCCAACAGAGACATAGGGCTGGGCTCAGTTCTTTAAACATGGGTATCACTTGAGATGAGCTGGGTTTTCTGACTGGCCTCCAGCAGGGCAGAGATCTCCCATAGGTCCTATAAGGCATCTCCATGGGGCTGGCTGATGTCTTAAACATAGAATTATTACAACTGGAAAAGACTTCTGAGATCATTAAGTCCAACCATTCACCCCACACTACCATGCTCATCGCTAGCCATGTCCCCAGACACCATATCTACATGTTTTCTGAACACTACCAGGGATGGTGGCTCCACTACCTCTCTGGGTAGCCTGTTCCAGTGCCTGGTAACTCTATCAGTGAAGAAATTCTCATATGTGAGCCTAGGGCACCAGATTTAGCAAGATATGCTTGTATTTAGGTAACTGGATCAAGTTCCACTCTAACCAGCAGAGTAATGGGAGCCCAGAGCTCACCCCTTAAAGCAGACATCGAATGGTTGGATGGCTCTCTGGGCTCCAGAGACTAGATTGACTTGCTATCAGGAGAGCTTAGACACCTAGCACACACAAAATTGCCTACATTTAGATCTCTTAATTGTAACAGAGCTTTACAGGCAAGGTAAGATTTTGCTGCCCAAGCAGCTCAGGCTCATCCAAGAGGGCACAAATCATTTTTCTCAAACCCTTTCTCCAGTGAGATAAAGTTATAATCAGCCTGTCATCCTTTTTCCATGGCTGAAAGGAGTTAGTCATATCAAATCACCATCCAAGCTTGTAGGGCAGTATACTCAAAATAGCTTTGCTGTGGCTCACCACACAGGTAATTCTCATACCCTCCCTTTATTCTGTATTCCCTAGGCAGGCAGCACAGACATTTCTGGGTATAAAAAGAAAAAAAATGAGTTCAATATCTGTGAAAGCCACCATAAACTTGAAATCAAGTTATATATGGTATTAATTCAATTTTGTCAAAGTCAATAGAATTACATTTTCTTTACAGAGTAAAAGCACTCACCTGCTGTAGAGAAGTACAATGAAGATGACCAAGACAAGCATTATCAAGCTGGTGAGCACTTTGATGTAGGTTGAAAAACAATTACACTTTGTCATCCACAACTCCTCAACATTATGTCTTCCTCTTCCTCTAAACAACAGTGGCAGCAGCCTGCAGATTACATGCAGGAGCAGCACAGACAGCACACATCTAGTGACATGATTAATATTAGGCATCACAGGAACAGCTTCTCTCTTCCAGCATATGCCACTTTTTCACAATTAGAGACACCTGTAGGGTTCTATTGGAATAGATATGGGTAGTTTAAACTCAACTGAGACTCCTCTTAGTTTTCCTTAATGAAGTCTGGTCTCTGCCTTTGACTTTGTTACAGAGGAGTTATCTTAATGTCCTAGTTTGAGCTAGAACTAATTCTGTTCAATTATCCCACTTTTCAGCTAAAGCTCTTCTCAGTAACTCACTTTCTGAAGTTAACAGCATGTTTTCACAGGCAGAGTCTGCTTCTAGTAGCAATATGACCTAGAGTGTCACAGAACCACAGAATCATTAAGGCTGGAAGAGACCTCATCTGAATGAGCAGTGCTGACATCACTCTTTTCTTCCATACTGTGCACATCCTCAACACACTTGAATGAATTACTTGTCACAGATTTACAGAATCATTAAGGTTGGAAGAGACCTCTAAGATCAGCAAGTCCAACTATCAACCTATCACCATCATGCCACTAAACCATGTCCCTAAGTACCACATCTAGATGGTTTTTGAACCCTTCCAGGGACAGTGACTCCACCACTGCCCTGGGCAGCCTGGGCCAATGCCTAACAACTCTTGCTGGGAAACAATTTTTCCTGACATCCAATCTAAACCTGCCCTGGTGCAACTTGAGGCCATTTCCTCTTGTCCTCTCACTGGTAACCTGGGAGAAAATACCAACCCCATCTCACTACAGCCTCCTTCCAGGCAGTTGTAGAGAGATGCTGCCAGCTGGCCAGACATAGACCTGAAGTATTCTGGTAGAAGCATAGTGTGACTTATGGTGCCAAATGAGTAGTAAGCCCTGATGCAATACCACACACTAGACACAAGTTGCAGAAGTTTGTGCAAAGTACACCATCAAGGTGCATTGTCAGCAATGATCTGGGGAAGAGATGGCACCAACTGTGATGGAGTTGGCTAACAGACTATGACAGTATGAAGAAAAAATCTCTACAGTCCCACTTATTAGCCCTGGAGAAACTAGTTGGAAAACTGCTTGAAAAACTAGACAAGAGAATAGATCCTATTTTTCTTCTGAATGGATCCATGTTGAAGCCATCAGAAGATGTTCTCCCATGAGACCAGACAAACAGGAACAGTACCTGTCACAATGTGCCTTGTGGTTTCTTCTACAAGAATTTGGAGAGAGCATGAGTAAATGGGATGGAAATCCTACCCCTGCTCTGCAAATACAACTATACCAATTACAAGGTTAAATCAAGGGAAGAGAGAGTTGCTCTTCCTGGAGGAGAAGGACTGCTCCAGTCACCTGTGAGCAGTTCTCTGATCTAAATAATGGGCTTCAGATTCAAATGTGAGCAGGAGGGATGAAAACACAGTCATGTAGTCCACACAAATCCTGTGAACCTGGTAAGTCCTCTGAACTACATAAACCCTGTGAGCTACAAAACCAGATAAGCCACATGAACTCAGTAAGCTACACAAACCCAGTTGCTAAGACTGGGTACCACCCTTGGAATCACCCTGCCTCCAGCCAGGTGGAGGAGAGGGATAACAGAGTTTATTGGACTGTGTGGATTCAATGGCCTGGCACGTTAGAACCATAGAGGTACAAAGCCCTAGTAGATACTGGTGCACAATGCTATTGCCATGGCATCATGAAGAGACAGAATCCATTACCATAACTGGAGTGACAGGAGGATCCCAAGAACTGACTGTATTGGAGGCCAAAGTGAGCCTAACTAGGAGTAAGTGGGAAAAGTGCCCTATAGTGACTGGTCCTGATGCCCTGTGCATCCTTGGCACAGGCAAGGGTATTATAACATATAAGATCTCTTAGGAGAGGGTATTATAAGGACCAAAGGGTATTGATGGGGTTTTGGTGTGGCAGCTGTAGAGATTTGACTTTGAACAGTTGGCTATCTTGCCTAGACTTTCAGAGGAGTCTATCACTGTGGGGTGGATGAAGGTTGAGGACCAAACATTGTCAGTTGCCACTGAAGTGGTGCATTGGTGACAGCATCATACCAACCCAGCTTCTGTTGTTCCCATCAGAAAGCCAATCTGACAACTAGAGAGGGAAAGAGTGATCAGCAAAGCTCACTCCCCATCTAACAGTACTATATTGCTGGTGGAGCTCCAGCACACCTGCACAGACAGCATCTGTACTTCTCCACAAACCCACCTGCAAAAACTGTAGTGTTTTATTATGGGGTCATTTGGAACAAGTATTTATGTATTTTTCCCCTCTTTGGGCCAAAAAGAATTCCCCCAATTTGACTGGGACATGAAACTCTGAGCAGCCTCAGTGAAGCAGCACTTTTTGGCTAATAGAGTTGTAAGAAAAACAAGATCCTTTTCTCTGCAGTGTTTCTTTCAGCAGAGTCTCATACTGAGTCCGAGTTAAAGGTGCCTTAGGGAGGAAGAAGTAATACAACACAGCATCCTCTCTATACTCAGCATGAACCTCCTACACTGACAGCAATTAAATAAATGGGAAAATGGAAAGAAGTGAGTTTCACACAATGTGAAGGAACAGTTCTCAGAAAAGGATACTGAAGCACATGGATATGGATAAGTGTGTGTGTGTTTCACACTTGTTTCATGAAGAAAAAGGAACTAGAAGGAGAAAAAAGGAATATAAGGGGCAGGTTGGGGCTAGGAAGCTTTTAATGCTGCAATCTGAAGCTGGAAACATGACTGCAGTTCATTTTGTCTGCTGTTCCTTGACTACCCTAAACTGCATGGCAGAAACCTCTTTCTCTGCTCTGCATTTCAAATTTGTCAAACAAAGATGAGTTCCTTGCATGGCTCTTCAGGCTAAAGAGTTATAAGTCAGCAATTTCCCCCCCCTTTTGAGTTTCATTTTATCCCATTACCTACTCCCACTTGGTGTCTTCATTTTAATATATTTTATTTTACATCTTCTATCTTTGGCATTATACCACTTTGTTTTTAACTCTCCATTATTATTTGTCCAAGCTTCTTACACTGACCTGGTTTAACTTTCTCCTATTTGGTCAGTCCAGGCAGCCTTTTTATATGCAAACCAGATGCTTTCAACCATACAGTTTTTAAAAGAACAGTATTTCAAGGATCACAGAACTGCATAAATACAGATCTAACTTATATGTGCACAACCCACCTAGAGAAAGGTAAAGGAATATTGTCACCTCATTTCTCCCTGAAGGTGCTCTCCTGCAGATTTCTCTCTCACTCATGGAGAAAACATGCCTGCTCTACAGTTTTACAAATCTCTTTTTCAGAGTATATTTATTTCTGCCCCTTTATCTGTAAAGATCTTGTTCTTCTCTCTAACATTTCTTCTCCTTGTTTTGTGGCTCTGTGAGAAGAGGCTGAAAGCAACCCCCTGAAGCACAAGCTACAGGTCAACTTCTGAACACGAGCTTAAGTTTTGGGCAGAACTGAAATATTAATCAGCCTTTAGCTGTCTCCAAATTGGCTGATTTCTCAAAGAGTAACATACACAGCCTGTCCTGAATATTTTTATAATGAATCTTTCAATACATTTTAATTGGAAACTGAGTATTATTCCTGCAAATTCCCCTCCCACATTAACCGCGTGGTTGAAGGGAGCTCTTTTGGGTCATTTAGTATCAACAATGTGATGTCCCTCACCAGAGGAGGGCACAGGGGGATAAAGGCACCTAAACTTGACATGAGAACAGAAAGACTGTGGCAGGTTTCCACAGCCACAGGCCCATCTCTCCCTGCCTGGGACATGACCCCCATAAATACAGTCCATGAAAAGATATTAACTCTAAAATCAGAAGCCAAATGTGAGATCTGAACAATGTCCTCTCACTTCTTCTTAAATACTCACGTGGCATATGTCTCAAATCACTATCTTGGCCATAGAAGGAGCAGTCTGTGGTTACATACACCCCTCCTGGCACTTTTTGGTGATGTATTTCATAAACATGAAGTTCACAAGCTACAAAATAAAAAACAAAAAAGGAAAGAAAAAGGCAGTGAATCTAACTAAGCTTTTCATTTAATTTCACTGAAAGGAGTTGCATTATCTTTATAGTCACTGCAAGTGAAATCTGTAATGCATATCTTGAATAAATTAAAGATTGAAGCCAACAAAATAAAGACAGAATTGACTATTCATAGCAACACAGTCTTCAAGTCATAATACACTTCAGTGGAAGATTCCTGCTGATGGCACTTTGAATAGTCCAGCAGAACATAGAATAGAAATTTTGAGATTCATTTCTAACATATAATTATTCTATACTTTAACTGTATTATGAGTTGGAATTATCCACATTAGAGGATTTTAGGATTTCAAGATGGTGTAATAGAATAGAAATTTTTACTCCCATTTTGACAGGAAGGAAGGAAGATAATGAATATCTACCACAAAAAAAAGAGGAAAGAAAAGTACCAGTTCTGTGACTGACCATTTTCAATATATTTACAAGGAGTTTAACATTGTCATCAAGAAAGCTTTTTATACTATAAAGTGGAAATGGGATTGCAAAATGATTACAGCTAGAAAAATGATTGCAGCTAGAAATGGGGAGAAAGCTGTATGCTGGCACAGGAAGGGGCTCACACAAGACACTGCCTGCAACAGAAAAGAACACACCGAACCCTCAATAAGGGGGCACGTCCTGGATGCAGAGCTAGTATGCTAATATTAATTGAACAAAAACATTAGTAAGTCAAAATTAAAAGCGATTTTGTCTCTACAGACGCCTTTTAGCAGCTGCAACTTTTGAGATATCTGCCATCCAGAACCGCAGGCATGAGCTGCATACCTGCTTCCCCTTAACTGCTGAGAAGAAAGGGAAAGCCCATTCCCTATTTCAGCAGACAGTGGTACCACCGTTCTCAAAGACAGCTTCAGAACAACTGTTTCCATTAGCCTCGCCTCATGCAGCATTTAAAAACCCCAACATATATTTTGGAAGTACAGTTAGGGAACTGAAGTACAGTTAAGGCAGGAAAGCCCGGCCCGGCCCTGCCCTTCCGCCCGCTGCCAGCAGGAGGAGCCCTTCCACAGCTGATGGCAGCCTTGCGGCTCTCCGCCGCGTCCTCCTCCTTCCCCAGAAGGCAGAAAACCACCACGCTGAGGTCCCACAGCACACTGCAGGCTTTACTCTCCTTTAGCGGGCGGATTAACAATCCATAGGAAACGGCAATAAAAGGCCAAGCACGCTCAGCCAGAGGTGCTAAAAATGCTGTGTCATAGCACGGCAGGTGGGATTTTACCGTATTTCGGGGAAGATGATGGATGGGAAGGAGCCTCTCTGGAGTTCAGAGTTTTTTCATGCCTTCTGTGTTTAATCTGAAGGCATCAGTACAGACATCCCACAAGCGATGCTGCTCTGACGCTCCTGACTGATGTTTTGATTCTCCGGACGACTCCTTCCCTCATGTTAAGTTCCCAAACCCCTGGTAAAAGCTCCTCGTTCTCCATCGCTTGAGGACTCACATTAACGTTCCCAAAATGTTCCTCTATTTACTCTGTAAGCTGTGCTTAATTTACACCTTCTTCATGGGTTTTATGCATTGTCAGAGCTATAAGTAAACTGCACTTCAGAGGATGCAGGCGTCCAAAAACAAATTCAGCTTTATTTCAGCTCAAGTCCAGTCTCAGTGCTCTCAGGCATCAGTACGAAACCCATGTTTCATTGTCCACTCCAGACACAATCAACAAGACCTCTGCATAAATATCAGTGAGAGTAAAAGGGCTAGCAGACCTCCATCTCACCCAGCCTGTACTGCTGCATCGTGGCTGTGCACAGCTTCTATTAAGCTTGTGCTTCTTCCAGGCACAATGCAATATTTATGACAAGCTCCTCCGGATCTAGTTTTCTTTTTCCATGAATTCACCCATACTGAAAAATACATCGTGCAGGATTATTCCCCAAGCCACACAGCTTCCTTGCAATACAAAGTCTCATGCAGTGAACAAAGATAAATTTAAATTTTTCAAAGATAATTTTTCTGGTGAGTGCAGGACTGAACAAAACCATTACACTTCTGAGTCTTCTTTACTGCTTTACCACTAATTTGCAGTAGTGACATGTCTCATTTACAGTATGGAGAATTTGGCAGTGAAGCACTACAATATTG
>VWZX01003429.1:0-11049 GCA_013399015.1 Galbula dea
GCTTAGGCTCTGCCAGGGAAGGTTTAGGCTGGATATAGGGAAAAAGTTCTTTACAGAGCAAGTAATCAGGCATTGGAATGGCCTGCCCAGAGAGGTGGTGGGTTCACCATCCCTGGAGGTTTTTAAAATAAGACTGGACGTGGCACTTAGTGTCATGATCTAGTAATCATAATAGTGTAGGATTAAGGGTTGGACTTGATGATCTTAGAGGTCTCTTCCAACCCAGATAATTCTGTGATTCTGTGTATTCTGGAAAATCAGAATTCTAAATTACCATTTGAGTTTAGAATTTGCTTCTGCTGCCTGCCTTGTATAGACAGAGAAATCCTCTAACCTCAAGTCATTAAAAAGCCTATCAGCAGTGCACAGTTACTGTATTTTTCATTACTTTCATTTTCTCAGGGTATCAGGTACCTTGAAAAAATGATTGACTTCTCCTGGCAACTGAGAAGCGAATACTTCGGAAGGTTTCTTGCGACAACTCTGCTGCAGACTTAAAAACAAACTGGAGCTTTGTGGTCTGTGTTTCATGGTGCTGGCAACACAACCTGGAATGAGCTACACTAAAAATAATATTCCTCTGAACAGTATTTTCCTATTGTGAGCATTTTGGATAATTTTGTTCAAGCAACCTTACAAAAACCTATGGTAAAGTGACTCTACTTTGAGGAGTAAACATCAGAATCTTTTGAGGAAAAAGGAATGTTCACCAACAGTATGGTTTATATTTGGCTTCTGAGATAAAGGGTGGAAAGGGAGATTATCTGTAGTTAGAAATTGTGATAATCTTTATTGAATAAAAAAAGACATTGACAGTTTATCATTTAATGAAAGCTAAAAAATGTGGTTTAGGAAACATCAGATAAGCTATTTTAACAGCAATGCTGTAATTTTAATTTAATACATTACAATAGCAAAAAACCCTCCATAGCAGAATAAAGTGTTGTGGTAAATTTTCACCGATATTGTACTGTAATTGATACACATTACACTAAAAAGTATTTTTAGAGGACAAGACAGTCTGTTGACAGGTTTTGTACAGAACCTGGGTTTGTGGGCTACCTCACTGCTAGATCTGTGACATTAATGAAGAGGCTGCTTCCCTTGAGTAGGACTCAATAGCTGTGCAAAATTTTTTTGTGACTTCCACCACTCAGATGATTCACTGTATGATCAACGTTTGATTAAGATGTATTCCTCACTCCTTGTTATTGTTAGTAAAGTTAAGATGGCAGCAGCCATTTTGTATTGTGATTTTGAAGTGAGTCTCCACATTGTGATATTTTAGGTGGCAGAATAATAACAGAATCACAGAATGTTAGGAGTTGGAAGGGACCTCAAAAGATCATCTAGTCCAACCCCCCTACCATAGCAGGATTCCCTAGACCAGGTCACACAGAAGCGTGTCCAGACAGGTTTTGAATACCTTCATAGAGGTAGACTCCACAACCTCTCTGGGCAGTCTGTTCCAGTGCTCCGGCACCTAAACTGGGAAAAAATTTGATTTGGTCCATGGTCACATTAAATTTGTCACTGACAGCTAAACTAGGAGCTATCTGGGCCAGATAGTTACTGAAGGCACCTCACCCTCTAGTCAGATTCGAAAGCAGTGATTGCCCCTTTGCACAGCTTGGAAGCATGTGTGAAGTAGGGGTTGCCAATTTAGGGTACTAGAGTATATCTAACCTGAACAGAAAAACTCAAATAGTATATAGTGTAGATACTGGTGGCTTAGCACCACGTGCCGCACCCACTTGTGCAGATCAGAACTTCTGTGGCAAATGTTGTAAAGGCAAAGCAAAATATCGCTAAAGAACTTAGATGATTTTTAGCAAAATAGTTCAAAATATGCAGTTTTTAATAGACTTTAATTCACAGATCCTTATAAAAACACAGAAGAAGTGGTCCAAGAGTCACATGGAAAAAAAATGTAGCTATAATTATAATCCATATACAAATGCAGGAGGATTAATCCAAGGGGGAATCGGATGAAATCACACAGAACAGAAGTATAGCCGGTTTCATTTGTTCATATCTGAAATTCAAAGCAGACCTGGGAGAAAATGAATAAAGCAGAGATCACTGAACTTAAAGTGAACCAAAACAAATGAGATTCATATGGCTCTAAGAGCCACCTCATGAAACCTTTAAATACATGGATGTTCTTTTAAATGTAAGTGCATTTCTGTCTGTTTATAAGCATGCAGTTTTGCTAGCTAGCAAGTACCTTGTGCAGTGTTTATTCTTTGTAAATTAATTTGCTAAGAGAAACAAATAATAGAGTAAGTGTTCATATTTCTCAGGGTACAAGTCAGTAACTCCCTATTGGTTACTGTCTGAATTCCTATCTAATGAATAAATGCAAGACTAAGGTTACTGATATAATTATGCAAGTACAGCCTTGGCTCCTTAATTAAATATGACTTTGTACAAATTTTGTTGCCAGGCTGTTGAATCTTGCTAGGTACACATTTTTCTGAAGTAGCATAAACACTTGGGAAATTACAGTGTTTGATCTTTGAGGTTTTCTGTTCTTTTTTCTAGAGTAACTGCTATACATGTGTTAATTTAATACAACAGAGGGGGATAATAATCTTAAGTCCAGGAGTATTAACACAAAAAACCTCCTAGCTTTTCACATGCCTCTTAAATTTACCAATCCTCCCACTAAAGGCAGTTTTATGTTTGCTGAACTATTAGGAACTCCACAGCAAACACTTTTCTCTGTGTGCTTTTACCTTAGTCTTCCAGCTTCCATTCTATTTTTGTTTTTAACATTTGAATCCTTTTTGAAAGATGGCTTTTCTTCTATGCGCAGTAGAATTATTACCAGTATAAATACTATTTCTTGAAAATTCCTTAGGTCTCTGCTTGCCACTCTTTCTGAAGTTCCCTTTTTGAGACCTCTATTGCCATGATGCCTGAGCTTCTCAGTATTTTCCATTAACATTTTCAGAAATACTATTATAAGATATGCAAGTATTATTTCCATGTGTGGAATGCATAAGAAAGACCTCTGAATGGAGAGTCTCCAAAGTCCCAAGTTAAGAACTTTAGAGATGTTTTACTTTCTTTTACCTGTTAAATTTTATTCTGTCAAAAGCATGATATATATCTGTGATTATATCTGATCCTCTCTGAACTAGGTATATGGTAACGCTCAAGTATTTATTTTAACATCATCAGTTTCTGGGATACCTCTGGACTACAGAGAGCTTGCTTTCAATAGATAGATAGATTTGTTTAATCAGGGTTTTAAAAGGACTTGCGAGGAGGATGCCACCTAAGGTTTTCCTTCTTCTTTCCTACAGTGTAAAAGAAGGATTACTGAGTGTCTTTCATAACGAAGCGCTGTTAGGAACAGGAGTATTTCTATAGTTATATTCTTCGATATAGAAGTTAGAGATGTGTTACGACATAGGGAAACATGTAGAACAGAGTTCAACAAATGTCTTGCTTGAAGTGCATGTAGACTCAATAATGAAATGTTCTACTTTCAAGGAGAAATAAAAGGCATATTTTACCTTCCTAAACAATGTTAAATGGGTTTTCACTTGAAAAATGTGTTTTGCTGGAGCATAGCTTAGAACAAATAAGTTGCTGCAATCTAATGTAATACAATGGACTGCAGTATCAAAACAGATCCTTTTGCAGTTCTCTGTTGCTAGCTTTCCAGAAAACAACTCTGTCTTCATGGTACAAGACATTACATTTCCGTTTAGAGAAAAATTCACAGTGCTTTTGGGGACTGTAATCAAGTGCTTTCATAGACGTTTATCAAACTGTACCTAAGCAGCTGCTTTATAAACAAGGCGACCCTCTTAAAATAGAGGCAAATCCTGTTGAGTACATGTAAGCTGTCTAAAGTGGCTGTTATACATTCTTCTCTGCCTCAGAACAGTTTCAATACTTTCAATATAAATATAGTTGAACTTTTAAAAACAAGAGAAATGTTTCTTATTTTATAGAAAGTTTCCTATGTTTATCCACAGAATTTTCCTTTCAGACAGAAAAATATCTCAGATGTAGCCAAAATAACTTGAGTTTACCTAGCTTTTGTTGGATGCTTGTTATTTTTTTGAGAACCACCTTCTGTCATCAGCAGGGAAGCTGAGTGGTGATGAACAGCATTACCATTTTGTCTTGTAAACTGTATTTAACATCCATGCATTAAAATCATCCATGCCTTTGATATGGAACAAATACGTCTGCCATCTAAAAATTTTTCCAATAACAAAAATTTTCTCTCATAGCAGATTAATAAATTGACAGATCTTTTGATAGAATCATTCTTCTAAATCTGATCAGAATTCTATGTGTTTTACTAAACTAATAATGCTAAAACGATCACATTTTCTCAGTGCCTGTATCAGTGTTAAAATCTACCTTTATACTTTTTCCACATATTTTCAGAGGAAACAGTTATAAAAGCTGGGCAACTTAGAAAATTGAAAATGGAAATAAAAAAGGAAAAATAAGAGAGAGAAAGAAAGCTAAAAGTCAAATTCACCTATTACTGATATATTCTGTAGCATGATGATTAGAAATTCATGAAACAACTTTTGGAATAGCTGTCCTGCTAGCAAGGCCATTCCTTTCTCGAGATGCCTGACCCTTCTGTTGCTCTGAAATATCATTTTGCATCTGAATTAAGCATTCCCAATGGAAACTCACTCACAGCTGAACACTTTCACAAAACCCATTTTATTTTATTCAGTGTAATGTGTTTCTAAAATACAAAATTACATTACTATTTCCTGCAGAGCTTTACCAACATGATTGAAAAACAGCTGACTTGGAGCATAAGTTTTTTCCTCACATTGCTGTCTGAGGATTAAGAAGGGAAAACTATATTGACATTTAATGATCTGTAACAAGGTCTTTTAGTCTTCTGACATTTAGTATATGTGAATAGATGAAATTGTTATTGATTATTGCTTGGTCAATTATGAGGCAGTGGGATCCTGAAAACTCAATATTTCTGGTTTGTGCAGGCCTCTACTTCTAGCTGGTTGACATATAGAAATGTGGCTAGTGGTACAAGACTGACTATAATGTAGTTTTATGAGGTAGACATTTTTCTTGCATGATACCAAATGTGGTGGTTTTTTCCCAACCATATGAGACTGGTGGCAGGGAGAGGGTGGCTGGCTGTGCAAAGGCAGCCAACAGAAATTTGTTTTATTATTCTTCGATTCTTTTGCAGTGAAGTTCAAAAGGCAAAAATTCACATAGAACTTACGACATTAGGTAGAATCAGGTATAGAATCATAGAATTGTCAGAGTTGGAGGGGACCTTATAAATCATCTAGTTCCAACACCCCTGCCTAGCAGGGACACCTTCCACTAGATCAGGCTGCCCAGAGCCCCATAGAGCCTAGCCTTAAAAACTTCCAGGAATGGGGCTTCCACAACCTCTCTGGGCAACCTGTTCCACTGTCTAACCACGCTCATGGTAAAGAACTTCCTCCTAACATCTAGTCTAAATCTGCCCTCCTCTAGTTTGCATCCATTCTCTGTAGTTCTATCACTACCTGACCTCCTAAAATGTCCCTCACCAGCTTTCTTGTAGGCCCCCTTCAGATATTGGAAGGCCACAAGAAAGTCTTCTCAGAGCCTTCTCTTCTCCAGACTGAGCAACCCCAACTCTCTCAGTCTGTCCTCGTAGGAGAGGTGCTCCAGTCCTCTGATCGTTCTCGTGGTGTTTCTCTGGACTCAGTCCAGCATGCCCATAATCTTTCTTGTAACAGGGGTTCTAGAAGTGGACACAATATTCCAGGTGGGTTCTCATGAGAGTAGAGTAGAGGGGAGCAGAGGACCTATGGAGAACCATGCAGTTAAAGGTTGATAAAGGCATTTTGGTACATTTGAAATGGCACCAGACACCTATGTTTTTGACTTATTATTTTATTTACCTAGTGTCTTTTCCTTTTATTTTAATGTTTTAATTGATGGAAAAGCTACAAGCTTAGATGATAGTGAGTTAGTAAAAGAGAATTGAGCTGGAAAAGGGTTAGTAGGTTAGGACATTTGACCCACAATACACAGGAAAAAACAGGGAGAAATAGAGTAGGTCTGCAAAGATAAGACACAAGGACTAAGGGGCCCCTCTAGGAGATAATGGGAACCTAGCTGCAGGGCTACCAGACAGAAACAGTTCTCATGACCCTGATGGCTGCCAACTAGGTAAAGCTGAACAAAGTTGAAAACGCCAATGTGACGATGACTTCGAGCCTTCCTCATAGACCACCACCCACTACCACCAGAAGGCAGAACGCATGCACCAAGAGGAGGAGACTGAGTTCCTGGAACTAATTTTAATGATCCCACCTATCCACTGCATATGTATAGCCTAGTAATGCATATGCATAGATTAGGGCATTAAATAACGTTCAGTAACTTGTCTGGGTAGAGTGGTTTGGCGAAGCTATTCCCCCACTCTCTAGTGCTGCAGATAAACACACCTGCTTTATAACCTTTCATGGGTTGTAAAGTTTGTTTCCGCACATCAATTGTAAAAATTTTGGCACCCTTTTAAATCCATTCAGAACTAGCTAAGTAGCTTTGGAGTCACTGCAGGAATTAAAATGCCTATGCCATTGAGGAGACTGTTACAAATATCCAATCTTCTTTTCAAATGTGGCCTTCAGAAATGGTCCTTACTTTGGGAGGATGTTACACACTATGGTTCTTTCTTTTCTTTGACCTTAATTTCTTTGCAGAGCTCTTGCTTTGAAACCTGCCTACTGAAAACAGATTTTTCTTTAGTATAGAAGAATTATTAAAATGCCTTTTATTCCTTCTTCAGAATAATGTATATATATTTTGGGGAAAAGTGCAACAAGAGGAGCCAGAGCATAACCTGACATTAACTGAGCTGCAGTTTGATGTTCTACAGAGACTGATAGTTTCCTGGCATCCACAGTAGTAAAAAGTGGCAAGGGTAGGAAAAGGTAAAGGAGTGCTAATGTAGTGCCAAATTAAATCCACTAGAAGTTCCTACATATCAGCAGGATTACTTTGGGCTTGACATCATAGGAATGCAGGCATTTGGGTTTTTTTCTCCGAACTCCATTAGATAAATAAAGCTTGTGTCTGCTCAGCATTCGAGCAAGAACAACATTGTATTGGATTGCAATATATACTGCAAATGCAACCTTTCCTGGCAATGACAAGGCCTTTTTCTAGAGATATGCTTGTTAGTTTTCCATATCTGAAGGTATTAGCAGTTGACTCATGGAGGAATACTTAATGTCAGCTGCAAAGTAGTTTTAGAAACTGAGTATGTAACTTCTAAGGATTTTCTCCTGAAGGAAAAAGTCACAAAAATGTCTGTGAGCCCTGAAATGTCTTTTTGCTGCCTTAAAATAGGAAGTCATTGGAATATTTATATTGGGGTTTCTGTCAGATTTCACTCACTACAGAACTGAATTTCATTCCAATTCAGAATCTCTCTATGATGTTACAGCATAGTCATGCAAGTAAATTCAGAAGAAATATCATACATTATGGATAATGTTGACCCTTTAGGTAGGATTAGGTCCTCTAAGTGTAAGACAAGTAAGAAAAAATTAAGAAGATGCCTTGGAATGGAAACCTACATAAATATCCTATTTGCAGCAGACACCAACACCTGCCCTGGAGATTTAATTTTAGTTGCATCAGTAGTCCTCAGAGCGTTGACACAAATCATGTATCCTTATCTCCAAGGAGCTGCTCTCATGACAGGCTGCAACTACTTGTCCTTTCATTCCCTTTTAGACAAATCTTACATTCTCTTCTGCAAATACCCCAAAGTATTTTTCTTGAACAAGCTGGGCATATTAGTGGCTGATCTATTTTTTAAGAGTTTTTGTGACTCTCTCTTAATATGTCCTCGCATCTGAGTCCCCAGTCTGTCAGACATTGTGATAGTATTGAATTCAAAGCAAACTGTGATTTTTCAATATTGAAATACCAACTGCAAGAGTAGAAATTCTCTAAGCTCTCACTTTGGCAATATTTTATTTAGTAAGAAAACTGATACCTTCCCCTGATACCATATGGCAACCAGGGTTAGGAAATTAAGACGGTTTCTCTTCCCATCTGTTTTACCTGAATGTGTCTTAAAGGTATACTGTGTGAGAAAGTGTGGTCTGTGCTGAACTCAGTAGGGCTGTTTGACCTGAATGCGATGAATGTAAGAGTGCATACTTTTCATCCCAACAACCTTATTTGTGGTGTCAGCTAAATTTCTTCTGAAATTCGTGGTCTGACCATAAATGGGAACTCACAAAAGATGGGGATTTTGTAAAATATCAAGTATATACTTAAAGTAACTCACACTTAAGAACATTGTATTTTTTTTCTTTTTGACAATAGGTCTGACTAATCAGAAATAGCTTATAGGCAAGAGTCACTTTAGGACATAAACACAGACATATGCCCATTCAGGAACTGTGCTGCTAATTAGACTTTGTTTGTTTGTTTGTTTGTTTGTTTGTTTTCTGTTTAATCTAACAGAATAAGCATCATCCTACCTGACTTCAGTGTGACTTAGACGGGCTGGAGAGTTGGGCAGGGAGAAATTTAATGAGATTCAATAAGGCCAAGTGTCGAGTCTTGCACCTGGGAAAGACCAACCCCATGTATGGGTATCGGCCGGGGACTGCCCCGTTGGAGACCAGTGAAGGGGAGGGAGACCTGAGGGTCCTGGTGGTTGGAAGGATGACCATGAGGCAGCAGTGTGTTCTTGTGGCCAGGAGGGCCAATGGGATTCTGGGCTGTATTAGAAGGGGTGTGGTTAGTAGGTCAAGAGAGGTTCTTCTTCCACTTTACTCTACCCTGGTGAGGCTGCATCTGGAATATTGTGCCCAGTTCTGGGCCCCTCAGTTGAAGAAGGATAGGGAACTGCTGGAGAGAGTCCAAATTTTTTCACAGTGAGGGTGACAGAGCCCTGGAAGAGACTGCCCAGAGAGGTTGTGGAGTCTCCTTCTCTGGAGATATTCAAAACCCGTCTGGACATGCTTCTGTGTGACCTGGTCTAGGGAATTCTGCTGTGGCAGGGGGGTTGGGATGGATGATCTTTCGAGATCCCTTCCAACTCCTAATATTCTGTGATTCTGTGATTCTGTGACTTGAAATTCTTCACTAGGGCTCCCAAATTAAGAGCAGGCCAGCCTGAGACTTTTACACTAGGCAGTAGAAAGGACTTTGCTTTCTAGAATAAAAAGGTGCTATCCGGAGATGCTTTCTTGTCTCTGTGGGCTGAGCATGCAGTTTAGGACAAGTCGAGAGACACTGAATTAAAAAGCCAGTTGCTGGTTGAGCTGGGTTTATGTGAATGATGAAAAAGTGGTGTTCTTTCATATATCTGTCATTAATTCAAGCCCTAGTGTGTCTGCCTCATGTAGACTGAGAGCCAGTGATGTTTCCTATGTAAGTATCTGTGACATGGAGTGTATTTCAACCAAAAAACTGTTGTTTGATTCTGAAATGTATTACTTGAAAAATATGTAGACCATAAATACAGAATACAAAATGATCGCGAAATGACAAGACTTTCTCAGAATTTTTTATTTTCTCTAAGTTATGAGTTCTTTGGGGTTTTTTTCTTATTATTCAGCTATGAAATTAGTTTCATATGTGAAACAGGTGTTGTTGCAGTTTTTCAAAACTTTGCTGTTTTTCGCTTTTAAGAATCTTTTTTTATTCCATCATGGAAATCACTTCGAATTGGTTTATTGACTTCAGGTGGAAAATAATGAATTCCATGTCTCCAAATACTGTTCTGTAAAGTAACTGCAAGTCATTTCATCCTCCCTGATTTTTGTTTTAAATCTAATAAAGAACATAAATAACGTATTACTTTTTATCACTTCTATGTATTGACTTCTATGTATTGACTCTGAATGTTGTTTTTGTCAAGACATAGGATACTAAGAGTACGTCTATCACCTTACATATTTATAGATCAAATTAGCTGAAGATACATAGTCAGATGGCTCAGCTGAAAATAAGTTGCTCTAGTCAGCGTAGTACTTCTTACTGTCTACTGGGAACTTTGTATAACAAACTTCCATCAGCATTACAGCATCTGTAGAACATGTCAATACAATTCACTATGTTTTAGGTCCTGACACTTTTTTTTTAATAAATTCTATTATGTGTGCTTTCTTCAGTGTTATGCTTCTTGGACTGCATTAGTGAGGGACACATTTCTTGTTACCTTATCTTATTATCGTGTGTTTATGAGGAATTTTCTGTGTAATTATTGTTCCTGAACAGTCTCAAAATTACATTAGATGTTACAATTCTAAATGGTGTTGAGATAAAAAGTACATCTTATTTCTATTCTTCCACACTAGCTGATATTTTGATTGTCTGTCACGTGGATCTACCAGATGAGTTGTAGGAATAAGACTCCCGGTGATATAGCCAAAAGGTTTTTCAAGATCTGAACAAAAAGAAGGGAACTTTCCCCATTCTGTTTTTCTTTCACATTTCTTTGCCTTGTACATATAAATTCTGACCATAAGTTAGTTTATGGATAAATTAATTTCACCTTGGAAATTCTCTATGATTTTTATGAAAGTACAGCTTGAATTGGTGCTTAAATATCTTATTTAGCACCAAAGGTCAATATTTGAATTTGAATCTTACAAATTCGTGGGGGGAAAATGTCCTGCAGTCATTTGGAAATTGTTTATAATATTTGAAAAAAAACCACATACCTTTTAATCTAATCTTGTGTATGTGTCGGGCATTTATGGTTCAGTCATGTTCTGATATTGTTGTATTATAGAGTTAAATTTGTAGCAACAAAGTAAAGTGACCATAGTAAATAAAAAGTCTTCTTTCAGAAAATCAAAAATTGTGTCTAATGACAACAGAAAGAACATAAATTTTGGTAAGTTAAATTTGAAATCATATCCAAGCAGGCAGGCAGTGAAGATTTTTAGAGAGTAAATTGTTTTAAGCATAAAAACTAATAACAAAATTGGTTTTAAACACTTTGCAAACTGGATTCCATATGGCTGTGTGGTGGGTTTAAAGGCTCTTCCCAACCCC